>VZSC01002078.1:114400-129026 GCA_013398225.1 Steatornis caripensis | reverse complement strand
GATGATCTCTAGAGGTCCCTTCCAACCCCTACCATTCTATGATTCTATGATTCTATGATAATATTTCTGTTCATCTGCTTCACTCCTGAAGGTAAAATTTCCGTCTGTCTCCTTCTAGAGGCAACAGAAAAAAACATCTTTTTTCCACAGATGGTCAAGAAGTAATGCAATTTTCATCTTAAATCCTGGAATTCTGTATCTTCATAACTTCATATAAAGAGTCTTCAAATTTCTCATTAACTTAGAAAGATTCAGACTCCTCCCCCATTATTTAATTTTCTATCACCAATGGTGCCGCTACTTCAAGGCTCCTATCCAGCTTAGAATATGGGTTTGGTCCCCCAATCTTGTTGAGACTATGGATATTTTTCAGTTTTGGTCCATCTGATAAACTAATTTCACTGACTAATTTTTCATCTGGTACCCTTTTTGGCCAGCTGTTCATCTGAATCACCTTGTTCACAGGTGTTACAACCATGTTATTGAACTCAGAGGAGCTTGTGGATCCTCAATAGCAAGATCAAATTAACCCTTCTCTTGTAGCTTTGGCATCTGTTTCATTCCAGAATAAGAATGGCTGTCTTATAACAGCTGAAGATTTGTCCTGTAGTATCTGTTAAAAGCTGTGCATAAATTCAGACTCCTTACCGTCTGCTGATTTTTATGACTACTGAATTCATCCATAAACTTTAATGCCCTGTGTTTCACATCCAAGTCTCAGATACCAAATGATTACTAGAATTACATCCTACAGCATTCACACCCAGACCCCCAAAATCCCAGACTCATAGAAATTGTTTCACTTTTGTATTTGGTCTTTTAGATCTTAGATTTTGTGGTCCCTTTACAAAGAAGAAAACCTTTACAAACGGATGACCAACTATTTCCAGTGAATAATATGAGTAACTGCAAGGTAGGTAATTGAGGGCAAGTTACTTATGCTTTTTGTAGTAAGCAATATTTAGATAAGATGTAGAAACAGTCCTTGGGAGACAGATTTCAGATCATGGACTTGAGGTTAGGAGTGACCCATCCACTAGGCTGCCAGTTGGAGCTCCTTTGTCTAAGTTCTCATTTAGTCCCCATTTCTTTGCTGCACCATGTTACATGGAGTATCACAGGCCTGTCACCAAAACACATCAACTGAGAAACGAGTCCACTATTTGCAATTCCAATACAGACAGAATATTTAACAAAAGAAAGGGTAAAAGTATAACTTGTTCTCCATCTCCAGCTGGACCCTCCACTGTCCTTTTTCCACACTAATGTTTCCCTAAGTTTCAGTCATTTCAAGGATTGGGAAGAAGAAAGTAAAACCACACCTGTTCCCATAGAAACAGACTGTTCCTACTTTCAACGGATGAATGAATAGTAAAATTAACAAATTCAATTAAAGAAACAAAAAGATATCCTAAGCCAGAGCTCCTACAAATAGTTTTGCATATCTCTTTTACAGTAATTTCAGTTCACATCTTTCATGTTTAATTTAATAGTATAGATGTTTTTGGTTTAATCCTCTACAGATAGAATTTTACTGTGTATTTGAAATATTTCATCACTGTGTGTTTAAGCTAACATTCTCTTCTGTCTCTGATTCTACAAAAGAGTTAGAACTTTTTCAAAATATTTTTTTTAATCTTTTCCATCACTCTATCTTTTATCACTGTTTTCTTCAATTCAATTTCTTTCTGTTCATTAGCTGGATTTTGCAGCAGGGAACTTATGTTAGTTATTTTCAATGGAAATTATTTACTGTGGCTGGAGTAGGATGTCAACCACTTCCACACTTTGTGGTTGTGATTCTGCATCCATTGAACTTCCAATCCTCTGTGAGTGCAACAGCAATGAATGTATCTGAAGTCAATTTACAGGACCTATAATTCTTTCAATTTTTGCTGAGATATATAAACTGAAACATTCTGGATGAAAAGAAGACAATGTGCCATGAACACTTGAGAGTTCAGGAAGAGGGGAGAGAGGAACTTGAAAATATGTGTGATAAAGCAGCAAAATAACATGGAGAAGAGAAAGCAAGATAAAGCCTTCCAGAGAAAAGGGAAGTTTAAACGTTTCCTACATATCAATCAGTGTAGATGTTTCTAATCCCTCACTGAAAGACTGCTGGTAAGTAGTTCAAAGTCAGAACATCTTCTGTGTGGAGTCCTCAATATGTATTGAGAAGAAGACTGTATACACCATCTACAAAGCAAAACTGAAAATGCATTGAGAACCATGTAGATGCAGAGAAAAAAGCTTAGAGAAAGTTGTTTTACTTGTTTACTTGTTTTACATTGCTTTCACAAATAACTGAAATTCACGTAATCAAAAATGAAAGTTGCATTGGAAAATGTTGTTTTCTGATTAAAAGCCATTTTATTTGTAGGTATATTGAGATTATTGCTGACAAGATTGATTAAGAGAACGGTTCTACCCACTGATTTACAGAAGATTAGATGGAACCATTAGGTTCATCTAATCTCATTTCATGTAAAATAAGCCAGAGGATGTCTACCTATTAGTGGGCAGATTAATGATTAGTCAAATAACATTTGACCAAGAGGAATTAATTACTGTTATGGTTGGAAAACTTTTTCCATTGATTAGTTTATTAAGTAACATCCACCTTTCATCTATTCAAATTACTAAAAGGGAAACTTGCTTCTGAAGTTCATGAAAACTTGCAATCAGTCCTGGAAACCTAGTTTACAATTATTTCAGCCTACATTAATGCTTGTTTATGAACTGTAACACCAACTTTAACAAATTCTGTGCTAATAACCTCTGCAGGTAGAACCAGACATGAACACAGCAATTCCTCCAGTCTTAGACCAGGAAAGCTTCCAAAAGCAGGAGGAAGGGGCAAACGTTACCTAAATGTGCAAGGCAAGTTTGAAATGCATTACACATTTCATGTCACAATCTGCTTTTATCAGTGCAAAATTATTAAAGACAACGGATTTATGATGTATTGAAACAGAACTGGTGTTTCAGCAATATCTCTCGTTTGAAGAGATAACATACTTGGAACTAAAGTGTTTCATCTACTCTACTGAAAACACTGAAGCAGTACCAGTTTAGCGATTAAATACAACCTCACATATGAGTTGCTTAAAATCTCCAAATAGGGACCAGCATCTGTGTGTTTAAGATGTGTGAGGCATCTGACAATAACCGTAATGCTGCATTTCCTGGGACCTTACTAAAACCTAGTTGAAGTAAATAGCAAAATGTGACATTTCTGGATTTGCCCAGAGTTACTTTTAGAAGTTTTTCAGTACCTTTTCCCTGTAGGAAACATGAGCACCCAACAGAAGCCACACTTTCCCAAAACTTACCACATAGCTGTATCAGCCCTCATACCTGATTGTTCAAGGAACTGTTAGTTAGAAGACCAGCATTTTAATCTCTAAGGCTCAGCTTCCACAGGGTGCCTGAGCTGGATTCACCTGTGAAGAAACCTTCAACTGACCAATGCAAGATATAGCTTTCCCTCAGCTACACGTAAGATTAGCAGCTGACCATAGAAAAGATATATTCAAAGTCTAGGAATCAGGCTAAGCACAGTTTTTCTGATAAGTTTTCCAAATAGAAAAAACCCAATGTAATTTAAGTCAAGCAGAGCCTTTCGCTGGAGACCCGTCCCACAGATCAGCATCAGGGATTGTAGTGGTGTGATCCCCCACTCCCTCCCTGTCCCCCAAGTGATGGCTGTATCTGGCTTAAGTCAGATCCTTGGGAGACAGATAACAGCATAATAGCTGAGAGCTGTAAATCTTGCTCCACAGCTGGGGGCTAGTTGAGCATGCACTAACCAAAGCATGGCTAGTATGCAAATATGACTATAAGTCAGTTATCTTACTCCATAAATAGTGGACAGCCCAGGGACTACTGGGCTTCCCTGCATTGCAGTGGGCTGCCCAACAGGATCTCCCCTTGAGTAGGGATGCCTCTCAAGGTTACTTCTCGAGGTTGAGAAAATCCTTATCACATCAGATACTCAGTATGTGAATTGGGAATAAGCGCTGAAACTTTGAAATCTTAGCTAAGTGATGTGAAGGACTGATTGAGCACACATATATAATCCTTTAGACATAAACCACTGACCAAGTCTGGGACTAGGACTGGATCTAGCCGCACCTAGACTTCTCTCTGAGAATAAGTTTAGAAAGCAAAGGGATCCCTTCTGAACCTTGTGACTCAACAGGAGGGTCTCCCTGACTGTTTGTCTGATCCTGTCCCCTCTGCAGTAAATAATCTGGTGTACCTTGCCATCGAATCTTGTGAAACCACTGTCACTTTTACTATCAAACTTTGTTAAATCATTGTTTTACATCAATAAAGATATTGCTGCTTCCCTTTTATGAGTGAAGTGCATCACTCCTTCCGTGACAGGGATCCAGCATTTCAGGACAGATAGAGCCCTCAACTACACTGCAAATTCTGAATCTGGTTCTTCTTCCCAAGGCACGAGTCAGCTGTCAGATCCCATGACCTAATTTCTGTGGATCAGTTCTGCCATACCCACTACTTGTTCTTAAGTGACATTCATCTCTTCCTAATTCTGCTTCTCTGTTTTCAGTGTTGGGACCACCATGCAAACGTCCTTAATGTCTTTGCATCTGGGTGCTATTCACACTTTAAAGCCTTTCGCCATTCTAATCAATGGTGGATAGCCAAACATCTTTGATGGGTGACACTGATGGACATACCTTGTATTCTTATTCCTTTTTAACTTTGTTGGGCCTGCTTCTCATTGAATCAAATGCACACAATATAAAGCTGTTAAATATCACAAATTTATTCTATTAAACTTATGATTCCTGTTGTGTTACTGGCTCTCTAGAGATACTACACACAGGCTGCAGTGCTCACATAAGGCTCTGCGATTTTCTATGCCCACATCTAAAATAAGACGCTGAACCAATCTAATAGCTTGCCGCTGATCAAAAGGACATTGTACTCCATCCTCTTTGCCAGGCACTCTGCCCTGGTGCTCATCCAGCCCCAATTTGACCTTATGCTGCTACCTACTAGTGTATCTAGGTGCCTGAAAGCTGTCCCTGGCACAAAGAAATAGGTCCAGGCAGCTCACAGTGGGACAGGAGGAGATTGGTGTGAACTTGCTGTTTTGGTGTCAGTGAACTCGTAGATCAGCTTGGACAATCCTAACTACCGACACCAAGAAAACAAATTTCTTTCAATCCATGCCCATTTTCTCTTGTCCTGTCACTGGGCACCCCTGAGAGTTTACATCTTCCCATTAGGTATTTATACACATTGATAGGATCCTGTTTGCTGATTACAAGGTCTGCCTTGCCTGCATCACCCTGAACAGTTTTCTTGCCAACCCAGTCCACCTCTGTTTCTTTTTACCCTTAAATTTTAATTCTCAGAAGTCCTAAGCCTAAAAATCATTATTTCATTTTACTCTGGAAAAACTTATAATGGCTTTGTATTTTTGTTTCTTAAATGCTTGGTCATAATGGATATCAGTAAAAGGCTTTTGCCTTTTGAGACTAAAATAATACTGTTCTCAAAGGCATAGGCTGTTCGAGATTGATAGAAATACTTTATAACTTTGAATAAAACAAATTATCATTTGCATGCTTGATTTGACAACTCCTTTACAGGTTATTCTCCTATGTGTTCCCATTATAGGCAGCCATTTATCAAAACTTTTAATGCCTCTGTTTTGCCCAGTGACTGCTGTTCTAGTATAAAGTAATTTATTTTCATAACAATTGAATTTAATCAGAAGATGGTTTTGGTTATATCACTTTTTTTTTGAACTACGTATGTGACTGCATCTGTACTTCATGAGATGTTCGCTCTGTACAAGAGGCCATATGCTTATTTTCCTACTACACATTGAAGATAGACAGACAGGCAGGCAAACACAATTTGACAATTGTATGAACGCTGCTCATATATTACATATATATACATATATTACACCATTCTGTAACAGAACAGAAAATGAAAAGGTCTTCACGATAACTATGGAAACCCGTCAAAGGGACAGTTTTAGACTGTGATGAATCGGGGCAGATGCCAGACGTGAAAATAGTCTGGCATTACAGAGGGGCATGGGGGCCTGGNTGAAAAGGTCTTCACGATAACTATGGAAACCCGTCAAAGGGACAGTTTTAGACTGTGATGAATCGGGGCAGATGCCAGACGTGAAAATAGTCTGGCATTACACAGGGGCATGGGGGCCTGGATCTCACACTCTAAAGAGATCAGTCCTCTGTACAAATTTGGCTTCTCCTATGTGTATTTACAATGGAAAATTGAAATTTTTGCACTGATGCAGCTGCATCAGTAACAGCAAAAAAATGAAAAGGGTTGTAATAACAGCATTTAGTTTGCTTAACCACCGAGACACTGAGCAATTTGTTTTGTTTACTGGGTGTCTTTGATCACTGCTCTCTACTGGCACAGCTCCCTAGCAAAATGTTTGGTCTCCAGATGACACTCTGAAGTCCAAAGCCATGAGCTGACAGAACCTGTAACAGTAATAGAAGACAGTGCTAGGATAGCAGAAGGTCAGATAATAATGGAAAATAATCTAAGGTACCATCTAATGGTAATTCCTTATCCTAGGAGTCACAGAAACAATGTGTTTGCCAGAAAGGCAAAATCAAGTTTTTGCATACAAAAGGATAAAAGCAAAATAATTTATAAGTTAATGCAATCCATGAACCTAACCTGTGAGGGTTAGTGGTCATACATGATCTTAGACTCTTGCGATTTTAATTACCCATGTAAGATATTATCTCATTTAGGCCGAGCAGAGGGAGATTCAACTTCATTCACTCTGCTTTCCTGTTTCTTCTTAATGTACACTTCGGTTTACAATTCTGAGCTATCACCTTTTTTATCCTCCTCTTACAGTAACACAGCTGCCAGCCAAGACAAAGAGTATTTGTATGGAATACATAAAAGAAATCCTATCTCAACCTGCTGGTTGAGGTAATGAATATGAATGCACAACCAGCAACGATGATATTAATTTTAAAAACTTTCTACGACCCACATCTTGCACTTTGCATGTTACCCCAGAGATACCAGGAATTAAAATATTTTGTACTTTTCAGCAAAGAAATTTAGAACAAATACAAGGACACTATTTTAGCCAGTGACATTTATATCCCCAAAATAGTCTAGATTTAGATTTTAATTAGTGGAATTTCTTCTCATAGCTGTAGTTTTCCCAAGCTCAACCTAAATTATGATTTTCATTTTACCCATTCTATGCAAGTGTGGCCAAGTTTTTTCCTGCTAGGAAGAGAAACAAGGTGTGGAATCTAGCCTTTTCGTAAAGCTGTGTAAATAGCAATGTTTAAACCCAAAGACTAGTTTTCTAGGTTTTTTCCGAACAATGTAGTGGCACTAATATGTAATGTATCGAGAACATCTTATATTTTTAGCTACGTGCAAAGTTGTGCTCTTTGTGCAAACATGCATGTATAACATTTTGCAAAGCAATAATAAACCTCGTCAACTAGAATGCTAAAACATCTCAGCAGTGTTGCATTTCAGGATCTTTACTGAATTAATGGTATTCATATACACACTATCAACTGCTTAGTTTCTAATAAGTCTGTCTGTGGCTTGTAGAACTGGTTAGAAAGGCACCCACATGTGTGACATTCACATAGGTACCACTCAATTCGTGAATTAAAGAGGTGATTTGAAATAACCTCAGGACTCCTAGTGCATGATAACGCAAGTACAATTTAAGACAGGCCAGACGGAAGCTTTGTTAGCTGTGATCGTAAAAGAGATCTGTCGGGCAGGGTTCCCCCTTCTGCTCCCTTGTTCTCTGCCAAGTGGTTGCGGAGACCCCGCTTACATACTGTTTTCAAGAAAGGAAAGAGGTGAGGGAAATAATTCTAATGTTAACAAAGCCAGGTGTGCATTCTTGGGAAGAATGGACTCCAGACAATCATTTATATGTTAAGAAGGCCAAGTACCTGTGCCTGGGAGGGATGGACTCCGTAGGGAGCTTGTTAACTGCCCCAGTTGACACTCTGGGGAGATGGCTCTTGGTGAAGCCTGTGGGAGCGGCACATCCAGCGCTATCTTAGCTCGGAAGTGGGGACTGGAAACCATCCCAGACCACTCGCTTTCAGACGAAACAAATTTTCCTTTTGTTACTATAAACTTAGCCAGATCTCTCAAAAAAATATTAAGAGTTTTATACCACATCTGGAAAGTTATTTTTTATTGGAAGATTCCAAGGATGAGTTTATCATGAAAAAGAGAAAGGAGTATGAAGAAAGATATCTAACTGCATATAAAAGGTTTACAAAGTTGGAACCTGCTAGTCTTATTAGCAGTTCCTAAGCAGCACATTAAGTGAAAATTAATTTTAAAAAACCTTTTATATTTTATCTTATTTGAAAAAAGTATTTAAATATTTTTTAGGGCTATTAGTAGAATATATGCATGTATACAAAGGCCTTTTAAGCCTTTTATTATTATTTTTGGTCTCTTAGAACATGTATTACTAATATTTTTAAAAATGTATTTATTTAATCAAATATCAATGCGTATGAACAATCTCATGGCTTTTTACTTAAAAATTTAGTTTGTTTAGTTTGTTCTGCATTATGTACTAGTATGGATCTCATCTGAAAACCAATGTGGCACTCTGCCCAGACTTAGGTAGAATTGGTTGGAGTTTATAGATTACTCAGAACATTTTATTTAAAGTTTACATGTAAATTTACTAATTGCAATTTTCTGCATAGATTCACACACACATTTTACTGTTTCAAACACAAGATTTAGACTACTTTGAAACCCCAAGTACAAGCTGATGAATGCTTAGTTATTGTTAGACTCCAGTCAGTATTCCCAGAAAGACAGACCGAAATATGTGAACATACTTTTCAGTTCCTTTCTCTGTGTGTGTGACAAGAACTCTTTCACAAAGTTTCTATGAAATACCATATTCCTACCTTATTATCCTCATGAAAGTATACACAAAATGCTCTCACATCTGAGAGGGAATCGTTGTCTGCAAAAGGCATATTTTGGATTTTACCACAGGTTGTCTTCCCTGCCTCGCTTCCAGCCTTTATTATGACTGTGAGATTTAGATGTTTTTTCTCCATTTTTCACCAGGTTGGAGTCTACAAATCTATTGCTTTCTCTGTGTTCAAAACAAGAAGCTGCAGTGATTTTTTATTCGCTATTCATTATAGTCTTCTCCAAAGCAGCAGCAGTTTCACCTGTGACACAGAGCTATAAAGCAACTGCAATTTCTGTCTTGCACAAGATTTTTGCTTCTGTCATAATGACCTAAGTAAGGGAGTGAAGAGCGAGAAAAGCAGTGTCTGGAAGAATGGAAATCCTGAGAAAAATTCCTTTCAAAACCGGCATTAAAAAAATTTGGAGAAGGAATGTGTTGCTAGAACAAGGTTGGGAATTTTAGGGAGAGGTATCACAGGTGACTGATCTGACTGGCCTGAGAGAAACAAATACTGTGAATCAAGACTTTTTATCAGAGAGTGCAATTTATAATATCTATCTGATTTCTGTGAGAATACAGAAGAAATCCACTGTATTCAAATTTGATTCTCCCACAAGAGGCTAAGGGTGCAATTACATTAGTCTTTTAGTGTGTCAGCAATGTACTTTTGAATGTACTAAACACCTGCACTTACTGTTTTTTTAATTTACATTGTGGAGCGGTCTTGGAACAAATAAATGCTTTTCTTTCAGGTGAAACTGTATGAGACTATATGATCCAGGAGCTTACTTACTGCAGTCCAACCATTCAGTCCATGAGATCAGACTAAAGCTACTCCAAAATAAACCCTTTTGTCTGAATATGTGGCCCTCAGCACCAACTGTTTCACTCTGCAAATCTTCTCTTGTAGGTAGAATCATTACTAACGCAGACATAACTAAAGTGAGAAAGGTCAGCTCAACTTAGCAACAAATTCTCAAAAAAAGCTTTGTTAGTCATGTGTACTTTTGGAAAAAGCAATTCCAAATTTCATGGTGTTTTAGTATTGTTATTGAATCTGAGATAGGCAGTTAATAATATTGTATTTTACAAATTTGGAAACTGGAGCTCAGTGAGTTAACTGGCTCATTAACATTGTACAGGCGTTTCTGTGTCTGAGCTGAGGATTAACCTACTTCTTCCAACTCCCACTTACATAGACAAGGAAAAAGTTGTAGGTGGTTTTACCACAACATCAGAGAATCAAATCTCTGGTATGCAAAACATACTGTCTTAGATTAATAAGGCAAATGTACTTCTGCTCCACATACAAAAGGCAGAAAGATATAATGGATGTTCTGCCTCAAATACACATACAGATCTCCAAAAATTAGAAAAAAGACCACTAGGTATCATGACAGTCATGTTATAATACTCCAGAAAGGGAGCAAGACACAAGTAGAGCTCTTACTTTTGCAGTCCCAGAGATATTTGTCTTGTTTTAAGGAGTCTGATTCAGACTGGTTTAATATTGATCCAAAATGTTAGCTTCTCTCCCAAGTAGTGAAGAAGTACGGAAGGGAGAAAGAATGAGAAAGTATTATAGCCTGGTAAAAGATCCACAAAGCCCAGTCAAAATACTCCCTCTGGACAGATGTTAGCATGTTAGAAATCATCTCTTTACGGAAAATATTTAAATGTGCTGTATTCTATGCAATAGAATTGTTACCAGATTTCAGTTTCTGAAAATAAGAATACTTGAAAGCAGCAACTGCTATGCAACAATAAAAAGATCCTTGATTCACCTGTAACACCAAATTTGATGCCATTATGTCTTTAGCTAGGAGGGTATCAAACAAAGAAAGATTTGCTCTGAGAAATAGTGCAGCGATCACATGTACCTGCGCGTATCCTTCAGCCAGCGAACAGGTATTTAAACATTTCAACTGTTGAAAATTCCTATTCCTAAATTCAGGTTAATAACATAGTTTACCTAGAAACAATAACCCATGACAGAAAGACCTACGCCAAAAGTTCTTAAAGAATAAGTAATTTCCCCCACTAAAAGCAAACCTAAAAATGCATAATGTGACATTTCATAAATTGTGCCATAAAGTACTGACTAAATATAGGACTGCAGCATGAACAGTCAGAAATACTCAAAGCAACTTAAGCTATGCTTCTGTTTGTAACCTAGAGATATAACAGACATTGAGTGCACGATCATATCCTGAAAGAAACAGATCTACTGACATTGTGCACAGCAACAGAAAAAATCATTTTTTAAGAAGGGTGGTTTTTCAGGGAACATCTGTCCTAGACACTGCACAGTTGTGAGACATTCACATCTTGGACATTTCCTTGTTTTCTTGCTGTTAACTCCCGTCAAAATTATTGCTGTGCATATGCTCCCTGTATTCTGTCTGTAGCATACCTGCAATAGCTCTGGCACATCTGATAAGAAAGGGCTGTCACAACCTGAAAAATACCGAGCAAGAAATTCCTCGGTCTACACAAGCAAGATCTGAGCGAAAATGCAAGCACACAAATTCCTCAAATTCTATCTAAGTAAGATCGTCTACCCAATATTTGAGACTGAATAAAGGTGATATACAAGGAGAAGAACAAGCGATGCTTCAGGAATGACTACATAGGAAAGGCCCATACTAGCCTCTTTAAGAAATCTTCAGAGAGTTGCTGTTGGTTCAGCTGGTTGTCTGAAAAATTCAGAGTGGCAAAAATAACAGACAGAAAGTCAGTAGCTATATATGAAAAGAATTTTTCAGCAGAGGCAAAGACAGATTCCAGTTCCGTGAAAGCGCACAACCTTCTTCATTCTGATACACTTCTTCCTCTTTTTCTGTACCTTTCCAAGTTTTCTAAATATCTTTCAGGATCTACAGTTAGTAAAGCAATAGGAGGAACCTCCTTCATTACTACTTTCCAGGACCATCTCTTCCTGCCTTTAAACCTGCTTTGAGCCGTGGACAGTAAGTGAGCAATAGGGACTCACACTAACAATGTGGTAAAACATAAGGCTGAAAAGCATCTCTGTGAGAGAGCAACATCTGTCCTGTACATTGAAGAAGAGGTCCTGTCAAAGGAAAGTTATGATATCATGTGACAAAGGGTCCACATCATGGGAGCTCAAATCACAGACAGAGAACAAACTGTTCTATCCCCTCCTCACTGAGGCTATTGAGGAACAGATATGTCTATAGAGAGTGCTCAGGAGGGAGGAGCAATCTAGAAGATGAGGGATAACGGCTTGAAAACAGTCTATAAGAAAGGAAAGGAAAGGAGAAGCATCAGGAATCTGGGGGAGTGAATCATTTTCTTACTATCAATGCTCCTAGGAGCAAGCCTGGTATCTGGAGTAAATGCAATCAAGACTCAGCACACCTGAAGGAGTACTTGCATCCATTCATAGAATCTATTTTTCTTGTACACCAGCTTACTGGCTAAAAGCAAGAGTCGGATATTCTCTCGTAATTTACTGCATTGCAGCACAACTGATACTTGATCACAAAGGATTAACTGATGGACATGTCATTCTTACGATACGACTTTGAAATCATACCAACATTCTTTTCAAAACCAGGAAAACAATTTGTTCATTTTCTTTTTCCAACCATTCTATATTTAAGTACGTGGAACTTGATTTTAGCTATTAATTTAATGGCATTCAAATAGTTTATAGTTATTTCAATGCATTGCAGAAGTTCCTGAATTTTCCTGTTTGGGTCTTCCATTCAAAGAAATAGAGGAATCTATCTAGAAGGCATTCACTCCATCTCCATACTCCCAGCTACTTTTGTGTCTGTATTAATGTTATAAAGAAAACAAAATTGGATTCCTGAGATTGCATTTGAAACTACTTTCTAATATTTTTTTTTTACATCCATTTAACCCAATACTGTGATGTTCAGCTTTGAGTCTAACCTGTAAAATTAACTTCTAGGCTCAGGGCTCCCCCAAGCAAACACATGATCATAGTAAAAAGATACTAACCCTGAGGTACTTGAACTGTGCTTGCACTTAGTTTTTTGTCTGGAAAGAAAGAACTTCTAGAATTCAAAGTGATAGCTAGGAAAATATGTACCTTAGGTGTCAAACCACAGAAGAAAAAAGGATGGAAAATATTTACCAACAGATAAATTACCTTTTTTTGAAGTCAACTGCAGCAGATGTAGGTATGGGTCTTCAAAGACAAGTCTTTGCTTTAACATCTGTCTATGTTTAAATTCAAATACAAGTTATTCACCAGAGATGAGGTTCTCTCCAGGCAGCTGCAGGAATTATTTATTGTAGCACTTGAATTCTGGCAAACTGTGAGGCACTGCAATCTCAGTATCAGAGGCAGAGTACCAGAGACAAGTTACTATCCATCAGTTCATAAGCAGTGCCACGTGAAAACAAACCTGCTAACTCTGTCTGAGTCAGCAGAGAAGCAGAAAAAAGAGAGCAGTAGGAAACAACCATTTTGGAGTCAGCCTTCAGACAGTAGAGTTGGCAAGTACGTTCTTGATCTCCACTGAAAGATGACTGCAGATCAAATTAAAAAAAAGTTTCTAGAACTCTGTTGTTTAATTCAGTTCACTGTTTTATGAATGTCTGTAGATGTTTGCTTGATACAGAAATGTTGAAAGTTATAAGCCTTACAACAAAAGTTGTAAGCCTTCAAAGAGGCTGTCAAAGCATTCTTACACAGAAAGAATAATCATCTAATACTGAGATACCTTATGTTCAGGAAATACTGCTTTCATGCTATGTAGCAGTCATTGCTGGAGGACAAATAAATAGTTGATCCTCTGTACCCACTGAGAAATCTGTGTAGAGTGAGCTGGTTTAGGAGGATTTCAAGGAGTCATTTATTCCTAAGCCAGTCTATGTGTACACCATAAGTATTAGCTCCAGGTCAGAGGTCTGAATTAATATTTTGGTCTTCTTTTCAAAAGAAGTTTAGAACAGATTTTCCCTTGCTCCTCGCCTCCTTCTGACAACTTTAAAGCTTTAGCTCACCAGGGCAGAAGACAAAACGTTTTCCTTCCTAAGCTATAGTATTAGCTTAGGTTGTCAGCACTCGATCAAACAGATAAAGTCAAGTATCTACATCCAGGAGAAGAAGTAGGAATAACCACTAGTACCTGAAGAATGCCTTCAGTGTACTACCAACCCTACTCTCTGCTCTCCAATTTAATGCCAGGTTAACAGGCTGCTTAATGAGTACAAGGGGCCAGCACAATCACTCATGGCCGAGTCATCTATGCGGAGGATGGAGAGAAAAGTGACTTGTGAATTTTTCAACCAAGACATTGTTTGTTAAAAAGAAAGGTGATTCTCTTTGACTTTTGCCACACAGCCAACACTTTACTATCAATTTTATATAAAGGTCATTTCGAGTTTAATGAGGTTGCTTTTATAGTGCTTTCATAGAAATTTCAAAATGTGTGAAGAGATGCACAAGTACCAGAAGATTGAAAACTCTTTCTTACCCTGTAAATGAGTTTGGTAGGAAATAGGAGACAATTCACAGCAAAAATAGCTAGTAAGTGGCTGAGAACAAAAGCATCTAGATTAAATAGCCTTGCCCATGGCATATTTGTGTTGCTGTAGGACCCATCTTCAGGACCCATCTGAATTTGGAAGGGCTTATATATATATATA
>VZSC01002078.1:84504-96373 GCA_013398225.1 Steatornis caripensis | reverse complement strand
GAACTACAGAAATGCAAGAGAATCACATCTGAGAGCCATTCCTGGGAAGACTGAGTATTTGAAGGGAAACCTTAGTGATTTTTCTGTGCTCAACTCCTTTATACTAAGTAGTAAAAATGGAAAAACTGTGGAAAATAAATGGAACAGATGGTTAAAGAATAGGTAGCATATCTCTCCAAACATAAGGGGATAGATTGTGTTTCTATTAAGCTTAGCAGTATTCATTTCAGAAAATAGGAAAGGAAGGAGGAATACAGGCACCCTCTGTAGCCTAGCTAGACTATTTTGTTGTTCAGCAAACAAAAGGGAAACTATTCTAGCGTTCAAACCTCAGCTGTCCAGCAAAATACAGCCCTCTAGCAATGCTAGAAACTGTATGCAATGTATGCATTTGACAAGGACTTAGACATCCCTAAGCACCCATAGGTGACTCGTGTAAATAGCCACAGATCCTGTGGCATGGCATCAGTTTAAAAATGACCTTGGTTTGCTCCACATGCAAAACAAACGGAAATCTTGGAAGTCATTTTTCTGGCAGGACTGCCACTTTCTGTGGCTTGGTGTCGATAGCAAATTGATAATGGATGTTGATTACTGAGGGATTCCTCTCCTCTGATTCTCCTTCCTCCCATGCATGCCTGAAGTCACAGGCTCTGGACATCACACAGACCCCCGTCTCCTACACTCCAAGGTTATACTGCACCCGTTGGTCAGGTACACCTCTCAGTCCACAGACAGGGGTGGGACTGGTAGAGCGAATAAAGAGCTGAAAGTCCAGCAAGGGAAATGACAGCTACAACTTACTGCCAGCAGAGAGGAACGAGACAAGGACTGGTGAGAAGGCACAAGGCAGACTCCACAGGCACCGTTAGCTGATCAGCCACGGTCTGATGTCGGGGATCGCATTACCAGTATCTCTCACACACTGTAATAATACACCTGCTGTCCATGATTTAAGTCTACCTTTGGGCCTGACTAGCTAAATGCATGGCATAAGATAGTTGTACTGCAAAAACAGCTAGCATAGCCTCAATGGTTATTCCCCTTTTCCTGAAACACTCAAGTGTCTTTCAATCCACTTGCAACTAACAGGAGACTACTAGAGAGACCAGGCCAGCTCCACTGCTCCCTCCCTCATACGTCCTTCTGTAATCTGACTTAGGAACTTTAGAAGTGCAGAAACTACTACAGCCCAACTCGGTGACTTCATGTGATCCCCTAAAGTTCTGAACAGTTCCCAATGCCAGGCAGTCGATCTTCCTCAGGCAATGCTTCAGAGATACAGTCTGTAAAAGAATTATCCTGGCCTAGTTATCTATATGTTATTGTTTAGCACTCAGGAGTCTTAGTATGATAAAAGAAGAAAAGACTACAATGTATGTGACTAGAAGCTCCACTGGTTCTTGGGACTGTCATGTTGGGAACAGATGAAGTGAAGAACTGAGTCTCACTCTTTTACTTAATGTCTTGCTTCTCTCCATCTTCATGACAAATTTTATTCCTCTCCCATGCTCACTTTCTACTGACACCATTTGGCATCACCAGGTTTCATAAGATGATGGCTATGTGATTCCTTGATCACATCGGGGATGTGATTCCTTGAAGGAGGTGTGTTGCCCTATACGCTGGAGTCTAACACATCCTACATGTGTGTAACCCGTATTGCTGTGAGGATGAGGAGAGAGCAGGAACAAGCAGCTTTGCTCACCATAAAGTATATGCTTTTCCCTTGGGGCAGACCAGGTGACAATGCATTTTGTTTACCTACCAGAAGTTGAAAATGGCACGTAGCAATGTAGCAGGCCTCCTGGTCACAGATCTCATCTGTACCACTGACTACAGCAACAGCAGCGGCAGGCAGCATGAATGCTGTGCATGCTCAGGGTGGAGGCCCTGAGTGAAGGATACCCCTTTCAATGAAGGCAATGGGTGCATAAGGCACTCTTCCCCTTTTTATGAGAAAAGGCTTGATTTGCTGAGGTGAAAAGGTGCTTGATATAGTGTAAGGCACCAAATACACTCTGGATATAACTTGCACTCGCTTCTTGGAGGACCTGAACCTGAGCAGACCACCTGGGTAAGAGTTCAACCAGCAGTGGGACCTGGCACCACAGATGTTCCCCACTGGTACATCCTCAGATCAGCCAGTCCCTCTGTTATCTAGTCAACATGTGAATGCATATTCACATATGCAAATGCAAACCAGTTATTAATCACTTCTAATGAATCGTGAAGCATTCAAAAACAATATCATAGCATCAATCAACTACAGAATTTACATTTAAATATACCTATTTGGGGAGATAATTTTCCATGCACCTTGAGAAATTAAACCATCAACCAAACATTTTACTGTTAAAGGTAATATCTACTGACATAGTTGCACTGTAAAAAGTAACCGTTTTCTTCGATGACCCATACGTCAATATCCCTGTGTGGTTATTTTCATCCGATATTCATTAATGCTTTTCATTTCATACCTTGAACCATCATACCTGGTTTCAGAGCACCATAAGAGATGCACAGAAGATATCCATGAGACTATATATGTATATTTTGCATATATTTCTACATACATATGTATATTTATGCACAACACGGTATACTATACGTATATTCCAGCTACCAAAAGAAATAAAATAAAATCAGTTATATGGAATATTAGAGGAACAATTGTGAAACTGTGAAAATAGAATCTGCTGTCAGATTACGTATCAGGTAGGAAAAAATTCAAAGTAAAACATATATATGCCATCACTTCAAATTAAAACTAGTATAAAAATATAAATAAATAAACATTTGCAGGGAAAATATCAGACTGGAATCATCTGTCAAAAGTCATTGCAAGGCTTATTACCTGGTTCATGGCAGTGTGTTCATCAATGCCAGAAACAAAGATTAAATACTTGGGAACTTATGCTTTTAGTTGAACATTAAGACATTCACTATTTGAAAATGATGGCAATTAAATGGGGGATGGAAATCAGCTGTGATCTTTGCTTGAGAAAAAAAGCAAATTTAATTCCTCTCCATCATACAGATGGCTAAATTTTTAAAGAATGTAACCCCTCATATCTAGGTAATATAAAGTCCCACAAAAAGTTTTGGTTAATAGGAGAAAATATTCGAAAACTCAATTTACAGAAAATTAAAATGAATAAATAGCCTTCTTACCTGAGTGAGTTACCTTATAAGTTCCAGAATATCTAATTTCAGAGAGAGCTTTCTGTATTAATTTCAGACTACAAAATGCTAATTTGTTACGAAAAGAAAACATGAAGAATTTATTTAAGTCAAGAAATGCTTAAAATATTTTAAATGCGTTCTGGTTTAGACAGAATTATTTTTTTAATCCGTCCGGCTGGCCTTCCTCATGTTGAGGTCTTATTAAATGGAAATTGTTATGAATTTTATATGTGAAAATTTGCAAGCTTCTGTCCCTCTGCCAACAATAATTTTGATTAAATAGACTGAATCATATAACAGAGACACAGCAGGTATTCCTTGTGTTTTCATTTATGAAAAGGGTACAAAATGTTGATTAAAACATTTAAAAAAATCTCATTTGGGCCTGAAGAAACTTTATTCACATCATACTTATGATTATTTCACAGCTAAGGTTCTAAGTAATTAATAAGCTCCAGAACAATTACCTAAATTAGATTAACCAGAGTCAATTACACAAAGTACTAACAGGCTATTTACATGTGAGAAACTAAATGCTATTTGTTGTCAGAAGTAGCTGCCAAAACAGTGACTGTAAAGGGTTGGGACTCAGAAGTTCTATAGACATTTAGAAGAGAACAAATCTGTGCTTTCACCTACTCTCTCCAAAACTAGCTTAACCTGTTATGTACAATTCCTCCATGGCTGGTATGTGCAGAAAACTAATATCCCTAAGTCACTTCAAAAATATTAAGAACATTGTGGTGGTTGCACTACATTTTGTTGTTTTCAGCATATCAGAAGCTGCATGTTTTGTTTTAAAAGATGTAGGTGAGCAGCACGACAGACGCCAAAGTCTTTTGTCTTGCTTGGGTTGGGTAAGATCTCTAGCAGAAGAGTTTCTCTTCCTGGAAGAAAGCATGCGTGCTTGTTGGGAGCAGCTTCAATAATACAATAAATTGGGAGAAGACAGAGGAAAGCTGAGTAGGGAGAAGAATATGGTCTGGTTAGACAGAGGGGAAAATAATAATAAGCGGTAACCTATAGGAGGGTAGATTGCAACTGTGGGGAGCTCATTTACAGCAAGGTGCAGATCCAGAACCAGCATCAGAAGTGGTGGAAAAAGATGACTTTCAAAGGGATCCCAGCAAGACCATGTGGAGTTTGTGCAGCTAGGAAAGCTTTTGAAAATTTTACTTGAAAGAAGAAAATGAAGAAGATGCTGCCCTAGAAAAGACACAGGTGTCGAGTGACAAGATACATTTTCAGACCTCTTGTTACTGTCTGCCTTTCTCACCTTTTTGTCACTTTAGAATCAGTGCAACATTAGGCTGTGAGCCACCTGATCTACCTTTGTAGTTGGTCCTGCCTTGGAGTAAGAACTAGAGTATCTCCAAAGGTCCCTTCCAGCCTAACTTGTTCTACAATCCTATGACCTTTGAGGGGAAGGTTTGTATTTTCACTAACAGCATGAACGTAGCACAACAAATTGTAGTGGAAATAAACAAATAGACTCTATGAATTTGATATGTGGAAGCTTTTTAATGGATGTGAAGAGTGCAGAACTCCGCTTGTCAGCCCATGGCTGATGCCTACCATCTCCTACCACTTGCCTTTCTCAGTGTGGACCTCATAAGACCTGCAAACGTAGGTTACATCCCCTATCATTGAAAGAGTAAACAAATTCAATCTTCTGAATAGAATAATGTTGGAAAAAAACTCAGCCAAACCTTTACAAACTATATCATATTGGTAAACTACAACTTTTTGTGCAAATACTTTGTGTCCACAGATGAAATCTTTCTCTTAAAGTCATTGGAATAAAGAAGGAAAGAGAGAATCTGTTAGATTTCCCCAATTAATTTCACTAAAAATGGCTGTGAAATTTTGCATACTAAACATATGCTTCTATTACTGGAAATATAATTGAGATATTCAAAACTCTCTATTTTTAATCTGAAAAACAGTCATGCCCTGAAATCTGTCACAGAAAAGTTTCTCAGAAAACCATTGGGTCAACAGGGAGGACAGGCAAATTAAGCAAAACTGTTACACAAACTGTCAATGCAGTGGTAGAATGTTTTGTCTAGTATCATTTTAAGTGACTGACGATACAGATGTTTTTTCTTCCATTAAAAGACTATTCTAACCTGCTCGATCTGACTATAAGGTTTTTTTTCCTGATGCCAAGTTAAATTCAGATAGTTTCTTCCCATGTCAGAAGTTACATCGTTGAAATAATCAGGTAGAAGTATTGGAACAGCAAGCAGTGAAACATTAAATTATTTCTCAAGGAAGCACAGGTATTTTGATGAAAATTAGAAAGGAAAGCTTGCGAAGCTTTAAAAATATGCATGTGAAATAAGCATAGTTTTGTTTGAGGCTTACTTCCCTTATATTTTTCCCCAGAGCAGAACAATCTCACTAGCTAGCTCTCAGGAACGTAGTGGGAGAGTAGGACGAGGTTCGTTATTCCCACAGTCAGTCTATGGTCTTGGTACAAGTGCTCATGTATAGGGAGATGAAAAGTCCCCCTGAAATGTCTACGTATAGAAGCAATATCTTACATGGAAAGTACAGCATTTAAAACCAGCCTGACAACTGTGGACTGTAAGCTGTATCCATAAAGATCAGTGACACTGGCAATATTGAGTACATACTGCCTAAGCTCCTAGATGCCTGGCCTGCACAGCAGACTCCAGATCTCTGGGCCAAGTGCATTGGCTCCCTACTTTGTTTATGTAGACAGGAGCCTCGCAGAGGGAAACGTAACAAGTATGTTCAGTGAAGGCTTGTCAAAATTTAGACACGGAACGGGAAAACTATCTGAGCAGAAGGATTACATCTTAAGTTTGCCTTATCATTAAACTTTCTGACTTGGTGCTTCCGAATAAAAATAACCATCAGCATTTTGGATTGAGCCGCGCTTGTAGTACTGGGCCAGGCACTTATGCAGAGAAATGGTATTTAAAACCTATTTCTATCCTCAGTTCTTCGCTGATCAATGTACCCTGTCCTCGAAACACACATAGGAGCATATATTTCCCCTAACCACTCAATAAAGTCAGGATCTTTTTCACTTCTCCACTTCACTGAAGAGTGGAAGTGCTTCAAAAGGGAGGCTTCAGAGTAAGTACTGCTTAAGAGTAGTGTATGATCTGTAAGTTACAGCATCATCTAGGGAGGTAGAGATGTGAGTCTGAAGCCTTTCAGGGGCAAATGCTATTCTACCCAGGTCTCCTGAAGCTAAGGGGCTATTTGGAGTAAAAGGATAATGGTTTGCAGTCTCCCATTCTTAAGAAGGAAAATGTCTATGTAAACTTACTGAGTTTCCTTGGTTTTCTTAGCTTTTGCAGATATCTGAAGAGAGTATAAATAGTCAAGAGGCACTTTGTCGACCTAAGCTTGAAGTCAGATGCCTGCAGTGTATCGTGAGCCTAAGTAGGAGATTGTAGAATAAATATTTTCAGAGGACGTTTGCTTGTTTGAGTCTTTCAAGAGAGAGACATTAAGAATTACTCAGTTTTTAGATTCAGATTTGTCTTAGAAGGCAAACCGATATTCAGTCATGTCGAGTCTGACAGCATTGTCACAGCATTTATTATGTTCCTGACATAGTTGTACAGTGTCTGACAAGCAAGGTAAACTGCCTGCACAAAATCCCTTATTCTGCAACTGCTTCGCTAATGGTGATTTAGGCAGGCTTTAACTCGCAGCTTGCTCACATACCTCTCTACCACACTGCAGTTACTTGTATGCTTGTACTATTGCTGCCTGCACAGCTGCATAATTTTGCAGCACATGTGGATGAGGATCTTATTGTTCTTTAGAAACCCTCCTTTGTGATTCCCAAGAGCACTATGGTGTTCACAAGTCTGCAGGACTTGGCAGCTATTAATCAGGATTTTCAGGCTCTCCACTTGGGATTGAGAGATCTTGGTTCTGTTATCTAACCTTTAGCAAAGTCCTTTTTGGAGATCTGGTTCTCTGTAATACTGAAGCTGAGTAAATGTCAGATACGCTCAGTAAATCATAGAATAATAGAAATTTCTAATAATAGACTTGAAAGGGAATGGGAAAGATCATACAGTCCATCCCATCCTTTCAAACCAGGATCAAGTCTAAATACACCATTCCAAATAATTGTCACATGTGATTTTGAAGTGTATCTGTTGCTGAAATTCCACAACATTTCTATGCAGTCTTATTTCAGTGCTTGGCTGTTCTCACCACAAGAAAATGTTCATTATGCTAAACCTAAATTCTTAATGCGGCTAGAGACCATCCTAGATAAATTATATAATTCATACACTTTTTCATGCAGATAATTGGCTTTTTAGAATAAGCTTTGTTTCTTTAAAAAACCTCCAATTACTTCAAATTTTGTGTGTTTCTTTCATAACAACTTTTTTGATGTGATCCAGGTTATTTCTTCCAGAAAGTTGCTTTAAAGATTTTTTTTCTGCTACATCATTTTATTACTGAATTGTTCTCAATAAAAATTGCTGGTTTATGCCAGTCTATTCTCATAATGCCCAGTGTGGGTTTGCATAAGAAAAATAACAATCCTTGTCCTAAAATAGACAGACAATGCCTAGCAGGGGTTTCAAGAATATTTTGGTAAATTTCTAAAAGCATGATTTAGCATTTCCATTTTTTCAGGATTTGCTGTTATCTAATAGCTGACATAGGGGATAAAAACTAAGGTGTGATTTACCCATTGAGCCATCTTTTACGCGTGAAAACGTATTTTTCCTGTATCATCAATGGCATTGCACATGTGTATGACTTTCACTCCCATCATCCCCCTTCCAAGCTGCAGGAACCTAGTCCTGTAATCTCTGTTTGTATGAAAACTGCTTAAGTTTGGACAGACACTTCTAGTTTCTTATTTCCCAGGTAGTCCAAAAACTGTAATGATAGGTCAAACATTCCCATGTTTTGTTTCTGAAGGAAGACAGTAGCAAATCATTCCAAGGAGAATATATGAAACAGGAAAAATACAGAAAAATTATTTTCACCTCTGTGTCCTTCCAGGTTCCAGAAATAAGACTATACCTGTGCCCGCCCTGCTGTAGTTAATTAATTTGCTTAATCCCTCTAATATTCCTCTTCATTCTTTTAACCATCACAGCTTTAAAAATGAGTTCCAGAGTATAAGTATACATTTTGCAAAAATAGTTTCTACCGTTTACTTAAAATCTTCTGCCTGGCACTATCCTTGGTCACAACTAGCTCTTCCATTTTAGAGAAGCAATAAATAAATGTCCTGTGTAAGCCGTTCTCCACAACATTTTTTATTTCAGAGTCCTTTATTATATTTCCTCTCAACTATCTCTTTCCAAGCTGAAGTGCCTTAGTTCTTGTACTACAATTACTAATTAGAAGACCTAATTAGCAGAATGCATAGACAGATAATTTCACTTTCGGCATGTATCTTACTGATCATCTTGTTATTGTAGTGTCCTTTATGTAGCGTCACAGTTTGTTGAAGTGAATTCATACTTGCTTCTTCTAGTTTTGTTTTATTTTATTTTTTTACTTTGGTTGGGAATCAAAATAAGTACATGAATAAATACAACCAATCAAATGTACATTGGTTTGTGTGTGTGAATATATGCAAGTGAGATACATTTTCAGGCAGAAGCTCCAATGAATTAATAAATCATTCTAATTCTGAGCAAATGAGGACACATTAACTGGAGACCAGAGAAAACCTCACAGCAGAGAGAGTACCAATGCCCCTGACTCCAGCAGTGTTCACTTTTCACAGTTCTGGAGAAGGACAAGAAAAAAACAAACCGTAGAGGGCACTACTTCTTTCAGGAAAGGTTGTTCCTGAGGTAACAAAATCACTCTTACAATATTTGTTACTATAAAGTATAAGAACAGCTTCCTTCCTTCCTTCCCAGCTCCTTTCCTTCATACGAGAGTGTGGTACAGGCCTTCAGAGGACTTTCTAAGCTCTTGGTATAATTTAGATGACCAGATTAGATGCTTACATTTAAACGGCTAAATTTAGCAGAAACAAATCTGGGTCATTCAGATGCAATACAGCAACAAGGAAAAGGAGTTTCTGATCACTTCATACATCAAAGTTTCTGATCACTTCAAACAAAATGAAATCTAACTGAGGGTTAGTAAGTTCTTAGGAGAGAAACCGAGATGTTCAGTCCATTTTACATAGAATATTGATGGTTTGTTGCCTAACGTAAAGGTGAAACTCAGCTTCAGAAATCCTCCAGCACCCTCCAGATCCTGTTTTTCTCATTCTTCTCATTTCACTCCTCATTTGGCTTCAATCCAGATATACAGGAAATCTTGTACAATAAGAGTTTATACTATTCATGTCATAAATGGTGCAAGACACTAATTCAGAACAGTATACCTCTTCCAAAGAAATACTTCTTATTATTTGTATATCAAAAAGACAAGTGTCTGTCTCAGTGGGAGTGCAGTTTGTCTAATCAGGTGTTGCAGCAAATTTGGAAGGCTGGGTATAAATTAACTCCACAGAATTATTTTCATAAGTGCCGGGATATGTATTTATTACCAGGAAGTCTGCCAGTGTAGAATAAGTTCAGATACTGGTCCATTTTAACCATGACTTATAATGGAACGTTTATGTATAGGGATCTGTTTTTAAAAAATAATGCTTCAGAGGATACAATAATCTGTTTTATCAAGGACAGTGTTATTTTGAAGGTTTAATTTTAACAATCTCAAAAAGGAAGAGCTTTTTTTCGAAGACGACACAAGTGAAAAAATATGAATTCTGCATTTTTTTCTCAAGTCTTTTTCCTAAACTGAACTCAAAATACAGGATGCATTACACTTCTTCAAAGAAAACAACTCTCTAAAGGTAGCAGGCAATAAGCGACTTCCATCTACATTTTCTACTGTTCACAGTTTGTTGAATATGCGGAAAAAATTATCTAATCAAATCTGAGGAGGTGTATTAGATTTTAATGGCATCTTCTTAAAACAATGACGAACTAAGAGACACTTTTCATTCTAAATATTTGCACAACGCACTGAATCACCAGAGCATCTCTGGTCAATTATTTTGCATTCTGCTATCCACAAAACAGTAAGTCATTTTAAGGAACAGAGTATACATATTAAATTTTTCATGGGAAATTGATAAGAAGAAAAAGTATTTTTAGATTTTTTTTCTAGGTTAATTAATCCGGTTTGAGCAATCTGCTTACGTAAGTAGGAGGCAGCTAATCATCCTTCTGAAGCTGGAAGTGCAAGTTTGGTACCAGGCATCTGCTTGTCAAAACCAACCACTCATCTTTGAAACAGGGCCTTATTTTTAAAGCTGACAAGAGGGACAGCCCTGAGCCCTCTAAGTGAAATACAAGAAATTTAAAATAAATCCAGACATAGTTCACCTAAAGAAAGTATTCAAATCTCTGGAACCCCACTTATTGCTTTCTACATCTCTACTACTCTGAAAGTTTCCAATTCAAGGAGAGCAAACCCAAAATATTTGCTGTTTTATCAAGCAATGAGAAATGTCCATAGCTCATTGCCTAATTTACCGTGTAACAGGATTAATGTATCTTTTTGTACTGCATAATATTGACATGGACAGAAATAGTACATAGATATGTTTATTAGGATTTGAGGGAAATCTCTGAAAATACAAGCAGCATCTGCCTTCAAGGGGTGGGTGGATTATATTCACAGAAATTACATATGTCCAAGTAAATAAATAAAAATCAGGTTTTACATATGCTTCTGACTTAAAAGTTCTGCTTTCTTAGCTTTTCTGAATTTGTGTACAAAATCCTATTATCACTATGAAAAGAAACACCAACACTTTATTCAGAAGTTTTCGCATCTCCTATGTGAGGATGGGGGGAGTATATACATACCTCCAACAAGGCAACAGTTTAAGACAACGTGCAATTTGCCAAATAAATACAAAACCTAATATGAATTTTAGAATCTGAAAAGCAGAAAGAAATGCTTAGCTACCATATAGTTTTAAATGAGATTTCCTATATTACAAATGCAATTTATTGTTTATCAAATAACTTATCCATAACTGCAGCTGAAAAGTAAGAAAGATATGGATATAGCAGTTTTGAGAATGGATATTGAGACAAATGAACCCATGTATCTGTCCTCTCAGATACCTGCAGCATACAGTGCAGTATCTCTTTCAAATTTAAAAAAGTAGAAAAGAGTAATTACTCAAAACCCAAGTGTACAGGTAAAGAGAGTGCCATCTTACATGGACTAAATGACGGACAAGAAAGAAGATTGAAAATACTGACTAGAACAGCTGATTCTCAATCCTGTTAGAGCTTTGCAAATACTCAATAATGAAGATGATTTCTGTAGAGAGAACATGGCACATTTCCAATCCATTTTTCTTTAAAAAGTGGTACATAGAACAATTTCAGGGTACTCTATACCACAATGCCTGTAGTCACAAAGTGCTAAACAATAGAGAGTTGGGTGCAAAGGAACCTGATGAAGCTCAACAAAGGCAAGAGTAGGTCCTGCACTTAGGGAGGAATAACCCCATGCGCCAGTACAGGCTCTGCAGAGAAGGACCTCGGAGTGCTGGTGGACAACAGGCTCACCATGAGCCAGCAGTGTGTCCTTGTGGCCAGGAAGGCCAACGGTGTCCTGGGGTGCATTAAGAAGAGTGTGGCCAGCAGGTCAAGGGAGGTGATCCTCCCCCTCT
>VZSC01002078.1:48945-84302 GCA_013398225.1 Steatornis caripensis | reverse complement strand
AGGTGGGGGTGGACTAGACGATCTCCAGAGGTCCCTTCCAACCCACACCATTCTGTGATTCTGTGATAGCAATGGAGATTTTTATCAAAACAGGTGACTTGTGTTGTTTTTCTTAGTGGCCATATCTGATGACTCCACTGGTATACATCTTAAACTACTTAATTTCAGTCTTCTTAACACTATAGGATTGTTCGGACACTAAAGAGTGATATTCAAAACATGAGGCAGGTGTAGTCATACAATTACTAATAAAACCTAGGCACTGTCTGGAGCATTTCCTAAAGAAGCCTACTAATTATTTGTTCTTCTTTTTATTGGTTTTATTCTTCTTTGGGTTTGAAAGGTTTTGTGTATAAGTAATTTTTACACCCTGCCACAAAACACCTCATTTTCTTTAGACTGGTTTTTCTTCCGTGACACACTAAATGAAATTTGAACAAGTTCTGCATACCAATCTTAAACTTCAGTCTTTGTTTCGATGACTGCAGATTAAATTTTGAGGCTTTTGGGATAAGTGGCAACTAATTAACTAGTGTAAGTATTGTATTTGGATGTACTGTAAAGCAATATCTGTCAATGACATGCTTTGATTTATGGGTCCCATGGTAGCATATTTTGCATCAATAATACTTTCAGCTCAACAAAGTCCCAACATGTTCCAGAAATACAAATTAGTGAAAACATACATTTTCAAAATGAGTCAATCCTCATAAATTCATTTCTTCAACAAAGGTTGAATGCCTAAAATTTCCATACCCCGTGATATCACTATATGACATTTGCCTTTGTTTTTCTTTTTTAATTTAGTAATGCCAGAGGCCTCTTTATCATAAAAATAATAAATGATTGAACTTGGAGAACTTGCAAAATTTGATAGCAGTATTGGAGTGTGGAAAGGCAATCATGCTGAAACAACTGCAAGTGTGACATAGTGAAATGATATTATGGAAAAAGGGGCAAGAGAGCTCAAACAGAAGAATATTTCAGACATCTCTACTCTGAGTCTCATATAATGATTTTTTTAGTTTAATAATATAGGATTCATAGAATCATAGAACCATAGAATGGTAGGGGTTGGAAGGGACCTCTAGAGATCATCTAGTCCAACCCCCCTNCAGCTCTCTCAGCCTTTCCTCATACGAGAGATGCTCCACTCCCCTAATCATCTTTGTTGCCCAGATTACATAATCTGTTTAAAGATTTCTGGTCCTAAGTTATGGAAAAAATCAACTAAAACAGAATCTAAAAATTCTTTGCTCTTTCTTCTAAACACGAGTAATGACACTTTACTAAGACTATGAAGAGATATATAGTTGAATGAAGAAAAACTACATTCTGACAGGTTCCGCACTTGAGTCATAGTTGTCTGTGACTAAAATATCAATAAAAAATTTTCCCAAAGAAGAGGTATGGGTTAATACTATGAAATCTGCATTTGTCCCAAAAAACCTTAGAATATGTATCAGGGGAAAAAATAAAATCCTTTTTGAAAATTAAAACCAATCTGATGTGACTTATTAACGCAAATCAAAGCACTTTTTCACCCAATTCAACCTTTGCCTCTGTATTCTGCCAGGGGGAGTTTCATTTATACGTGCTGCAACACAACCTGGAAGCCCTGTCATAATCCATCCTGTACTCGATGCTTAATGCTGGAGCAGGTACAACACCCAGGGATGTCATATACAACAGCCAATGACATAATTTTCTTCTGCCCCTTTCCCAGCAGCAAGGATAGCGCTCACTTCTCTTGTGGCTGCTTTTATTTGTCAGAAAGGTCTGTTTATGCAATTAATAGATTTTCCCAGTGTATTTTCCCTGGAAGCAGGACCAGATATGATCTGTGTAAGCAATCAGCCATTGTATTAACTAACTGTAGCAGCTAAGATATTTTTCCTTGCCACAGTGGAAATGATCCAGACTGAAGTTTCATTATGCATATAGAATAACCTCCAAATGCTACCAACTAAGCTACAATGCGCAGTTTCCTCAAGGTCAGTTCTATCCCACTGTCTTCTAAATAAGCAGGAATGCATGGACTGTGGAGATTTTCAATTTATTATTGCCTGTTTCTAGTCCTTTTTCAATTTATGGGTTCAGTGCATGACATGACATTAAGAGAAGAATAAATAGTAATTCCTCATTACAACCAAACCGCAGATGAAAGACTAATCTCTCACAATTTCCTTCTTCAACAGCTAATAGTAATGGATAAAACAAAAATTGAAAAGAATCCGATAGAAAGAAGTCTCCTTTATGTTTTACTTTCAAACAAGAAGTTTAATCACTGCACTCATATACCATGGATGCACTATGGTTTTACTAAAGTGAGGAAAACTGCAACAGTTGTTCTTCTGTCTCGGTCAACGGACAACACTAGTTTTAAAAATATGGTTATTTAAACATCAAAAAGTACCAATAAAATAGATCCAATATATAGCAAAGAGATAAAATGTACTTTAAGGCCTAGCTGTCCCTTTTTCTCTCCTTGTCTAGTTATTGAGGAAGAAGGAGAAAAGTATTTCTATTGCATCTATCTGCACTAATGAAGTAGGGATACTAGCAAGCAAGTTGAACAGTAATAGTCCAAACGAGGGTCTTCCCTTTTCAACACACTAAAAAGTAAGCAGCCATAATGCTTTGCGATTTGCTAAGGCAAACTTACCTAAGGAATAAATCTTTTGTTTTCATGCAGAAGCTCCATGACCTTCCTCACAGAGAAAGACACCAAACTGGGAAGTCTCACCTGTCTATTGAAGCTAATTCCGGATCATTGGCTTAATTTTTCAGTTCCCGAGAGCTGTTCTTCAAACATCTCTACAAAGCAAAACAAGGTATATAAGAGATTATTAGATAACCAACTGATCTACCTTTAAAAAATAGCATTTTCTGAGGTATAAGCACACTGACCAATTATGCAATTTAATGAATCTGCCACCTTGCATCAGCAGTATTTTCTAAATTAAGTCATATTCGGTATAAAAGCCTTATTATTATTCAGAACACTTCTCAGCTACAGCTGTAAGATTTGATTAAATCAGTATGTGCCTACTAGGAACAGCTTGTTGAAGGAAAGCGGTGCGAAAATACATGCAATGTTCGCAGTGCAAGAGGAACAAAATGCCAGGCTAAATTCCACTGATAAAGTCAGAGTATGTAGTAACTCTACACTTCTGAGACTTTGCCTCTATTACAGCAAAGTTTCTCAACACTATAAACTGCTAAAGCTAGAAAAATCGATCTAAATATCTGAGATTACTGCGCACATAGACCTGCATTAGTCTCTCTGGCTGTTTTCGCTTCTTGCATACCAAAGCATGTAAGGTGATATAAAATTAAAACAACATAATACACAACGAATCAGATGTCACAGAATCACAGAATGGTTGAGGTTGGAAGAGACCTCTGGAGGTCATCTTGCCCAAACCCCCGCTCAAGCAGGGCCATTTGGAACAGGTTGCTCAGGACCACATCCACAAAGCTCTTCAGTACCATCAAGAACGGAGACTCCACGACCTCACTGGGCAATCTGTGCCAGTGCTCAGTCACCCTCACAGTGAAAAAGTGTTCCCTGATCAGAGGGAACCTCCTTTGTTTCAGTTTGTGCCCATTGCCTCTTTTTCTGTCACAGAAAAGAGCCTGGCTCTGTCTTCTTTGCACCCTCCCTTCAGACATTTGTACACACGGATGAGAATCCCTGCAAGCCTTCTCTAGACTCAGCAGTGCCAGCTGTCTGAGGCTTTCCTTATATGAGAGACGCTCCAGGTTGTTCACCATTTCTGTGGTCCTTTGCTGCTCTCTCTCCGGTATGACCACNCACCCTCCCTTCAGACATTTGTACACACGGATGAGAATCCCTGCAAGCCTTCTCTAGACTCAGCAGTGCCAGCTGTCTGAGGCTTTCCTTATATGAGAGACGCTCCAGGTTGTTCACCATTTCTGTGGTCCTTTGCTTCTCTCTCTCCGGTATGACCACGTCTCTCTTGTACTGGAGAGCCCAGAACTGGACACAGCACTCCAGGTGTGGCCTCATCAGTGCTGAATAAAGGGGGAGGATCACCTCCCTCGACTTAACTGGCAACACTCCTCCTGATGCAGCCCAGGATACCATTAGCCTTCCCGGCCACAAGGGTACATTGCTGGCTCATGTTCAACTTGGCCACCACCAGGAGCCCCAGGTCCTTTCCTGCAAAGTTGATTCCCAGTTGGTCGGCCCCCAGCCAGTGGAGGTCCCTGGGGTTGTTTCTCCCCAGGTGCAGGACTTTGCACTTCCTCTTGTTGAACTTTTTGAGGTTCCTGTCAGCCCATTTCTCCAGACTATTGTGGTCCCTCTGGATGGCAGCATGATCCTCTGGCATATCAGCCACTCCACCCCATTTTGTGTCATCTGCAAAAGGTCAATCCTCTTTCATGACAGTAAAAGAATACAAAATGAGCATGAATTTAGTATGAAGAGATAAAAGTTTCAATAAGCACTATTAGAACTTTATTTTGTTCTGCAGAAGTTTTCTTTTATGTCATACATGTTGGGAAGGTACAGTTTCTGATATTTACTGTACAAAATAGACTTTCAGGAATGGCCACTAGTAATTAAAAATACCTACTCTTAGGTGCAGGCCCACAGGAACTACAACGTGTATTCCTAAAAGACTGGCATCTACAAAATATTTGTTGTAGTTTATTGTAACTAGTATGATTACTGAAGATACTTAAGTTACTTTTGAGAAGCATTCTGGAGAGTGAGAGAAAATAATGAAAGAGTTCAGATTTTGCTAAGAATGACTACCATTCTATGATTCTGCGACTTATAGAAGTACTATTTCAATACGCCTTAGAATCTCTTCCAAATGGGTATGTATTTTTCCAATCATGCAGGTGTTGTTACGAAACTGAAGTGTGTACTTTCATGTTCAGTATGCAGGATCCAAAGTTTTGTACACCACTTTGGTGACTCCTCTATTTTACTGTTAAGTTGCCTTGCCTATTAGAAACTAAAGTCAAACACAAATGAAATATGGGATGGACGTTATAAATGTCAGATGATAAAGCAGCATCAAATTAGCTATAACCTTGAAAGAAAGTCCATATATGTAGAAAAGCATGTATCAGGAGAAATATATTTTGTGCAGATTGAAAGATTAAAAAAACCAAAAGGAACAGAAAGGAAACTGGCATGATTCAGTATTAACATAAATTATACATCAGATCATAACTTTTTGCTTAGGTATTTTCAAAGACCCCATTAAATCAAAAATGGATTACACCAAATGGTTTAGGGCATTTCTAATGAGCAGAGGTTGCTGAGCTCTGGGAATTTACCCACATTAACAGCACAAGTATTAATGAGATAAATGCTTATTGCTTTCCTGCCCCAGCACTAGAGCAAGAGGGTTCTGCCTCAGGAAAAGGAGGTCTTTGGAAACCAGTTCATGATGCAGGATGACAGTTTATCATGGTCAGCTGATACAACAGGAGGAGCAGAGCTGCTTAGATGCACTACACACACCATTTTACAGTATGGTTCTATAAATGTTTCACCCTGTTCCTCCAGATATATTACCTGGAGCATTTTAAATTCAGTAAAGTCAATTAATGTGAACTATATCTAGGTGGACTGCTCTTAAAAATCATGGGTTTAAGTCTCGCGTGACCTAATGCCTACTTTTCCAGATCATGATATCTTTTGTATGAGAGATAAATAACAGAATATGATGCAAACCGGGGAGTTAGTATACTATTTTTAAATTCAAGTCTAATTTAAAAAATATAACCTCCAGCAACACTACTGTCACTATAATCAATGAAATTGATAGCCTTGGAACTGCAAACTGTTTGCTCATCCACATCTGCTACTGCAATATTTATGAATTGCTTTCCTCATCATAAGAATTTAACTACTATTGTTACTACAGAGACAATAGGGCAAGAACATGTCTAATCCCAGTTATAATTAATACACAAAATTGTTAATCAAATCCACTGTACACATGTGAATACTATAGTGATCACAAGTAATCACTGTCTAAAAAAACCCCAGCTGTTATCAAAACATTTTAATTGCTCTTGAATTATGAAATATATGGGCTGTTTTTTAAGTATATTATGGCAATACATTAAACACACACACACTTGTGCATGTATATATGCTAACATACATATATATTTCCTCTATCAGCTAAAGGTCCATGCCATTTTCAAGCTAAAAACGCTCCACAGTCCTCTCTAATTAAAGACATGCGCAACGTTGTCTCCCAATTTTACATGTTAGAACAGATGAGAAGGAAAGCAATGCTGTGTCACAAACATGACATTTGTATGAACTCCAAAATACCACCCAGAAGAATGCAAATCCTAAATGCTTCATGTCTGGTCCTTGGAGAGGGTTTCAAAGCCTAAAGAGAACCTCCCTCTAAAACCCACGAACGGGCCACAGGGACTGGGACCCACCTACAGCTGGGTAGCGGAAAACACACAGGGCTGCTCCCAGACTCCATCCTTGTGTATGTGCCTGGCATGAGCTGTAAACTAAAGTTATGATCAGAAGATATTCTGAGCTCAGAATCCACTCCGGGGATAAGCACTTGAAATCTCGGATGTTTTGCAGCATAGTTTTGAGCTTATTCATCTAAACTATACCTAGGTTTAATCTTAGATATATCTGATATATCCTTCTTTTTTTCATTTCTATCCACCATTTACTTGCAAGCCTCAGAAAAAACTGACAGAAATCCCACACTGATCTTAGAGCCACTCATGATTTCCAGTGAGTACAATTTTTATTATTTATAAGCCATTTATTGTGGAAGTATTTACATGCAGTTAGCTGAATTTCACTAGAGCTGCCTCCTGCATCTTCTTGTTGGATGTTATTGTTTAAACATACATAAGCAAAACAAAGACTGATCTGTAGCTTAGGTGTCAATGGAATAATAAATCATTATTAATTTTCAGTGTCATTGCAGTTGCTGGACATCTCAGAAAGAACCCAGACAAAGAATGGGGACTGCAGCTCTTTCATGACTGATTTCACCTTTGTCAGAATTAAGTAAAATATTACATCGGGATCCTATACCTGGATTGAACTCAGTTATAAGTTCTCTCAGGACAGTACAGGCTTCAGGCATCTTTTTTTCCTTTTTTCATTTACTCTTATTTCTTTGGAATTGCTTATAGCTACACAGGCAGCTTGACTGAAATCCAAAAGGATCAGTAAAGTAGGTTGGTAGATACATAAGTATTACTGGATCTCTGAAAGTTTGATTGCAGTGTTTTAGTTCTAGCCTAACACAAGCAATAGCGTTGCATGAATTCAAACAAGAGCCGGGATGTGGCCCCAAAACTGGAGTGTCTCCTGATTATGCTCTGTTCATGTGAAAATCACACAGGCAGAGAAACAAGGCTCCCTGTCAGATTGTCTGCTGCACCTGAAGTTTAAACTTGAAGGCCTAAATGTAACTAGGCTGCAACAGTTCCACTCTTCCTTCTGGGGCTAAGCATATTTAGACACTGATGACTGCCCCTTTGAGAGCAGCCCCTGAAGCACCAGTCTTTTTTCATTTGCCGTAAGTATTATGATACATAGTATGATAAATAAATTCTGCCCTTGTTTAATTGTTTAGTTATTAGATTTGATTTGTATTATCTGCCTGCATACACAAGCCTGTGTATAGAGGCAAGATGCTTCTGCCTCCAACTTCATGCACTCTTGCTTTTTTCAGTAGATGTTGAAAAAATGGCAGCTTTAATATCTCATTAGTCTACTATTGATGGAGCCTGAAAAAACCTGTCTGACATTTAGTGGATCATTTCCCTCCCAAGAACCTGTTGAACAGAGAAGAAAAGCAGTTCACTATCTGAAACTGTACAACTCAACAGTTCAAACAACACGGTAGCTCCTACTTTGCTTTTATGAACTAGAGAATATTCTCTAGTCTAGTTTTAGTTCATAAAAAATCATGAGCAGTCATAAGCAGAAAACTATCTCATTGCTTTCAAGTAGGGAATATCAGCCTATGGTTATTACAAAAATTAAGTTATGAAATCAGAACCCTCTATTTCATCAACAACATTAAGAGCACAAGCAATATCTCACATAATTATAACTTTAGCACAGAATTGCAAGTTATCTTGTCTAGCCTTTGGGAACAATAAAAGCAAGTTGGCATGTTTTAAAATTTGCTCCTGGAAAATTATTTACTGTTTTTTGAAAAACATGAAAACATATTAAATGTTATTGCTGGAGAACAACTACTTCTCGGTATAATGTAACGTTCAAGACACAGGCTGGGATTTTTTAAGAAATATAGGGGAGTTAACTGTACAAATTCCCTTCGATCTTGTATTTCCATGAGTTTTCTACAGCCTAAATGCTTAACGCATTTCATATTAATCAGTAGATCCCATCTGACATATTTAGATCTTTATTGGAAAATATGTTTTTTCCTAAACTTTGTTTGTTATCAATGTGATAACAGAAGGTTCCTCTAACTGATCTATGTTCTTTTCAGAATCCTGTGATTAGAGAGAATGTGGTTTAAAGTCAAATTTGTATAAATAAGCCTGGAGATGATTCAAATCCTGCTGTAGTTTAAAGATCTCTCTTGATTTTTTTATGCCAGCTGCAACAAGCTGATCTCTAGCAGGTATTCCACTTTCTGGTTTGCAATGGTAGGATTCTATGAAATTTTTCACAATACTCCAATTTCACATTTTCTTATGTTTGTCTATTTCAAGAACATTTATATGGTATCGGCACAAAATGATCAAAATTGATCATTTAGCTACTGGAACAAAAGTGTATATTTAAAGCAGTAAGTGCTGTAAAGCCAACATCGATGTTTCACTACCACGCACTTACTTACACTAGTCATTGCAGTGGTGGCAATATTTATGAGAAGATATAATTTTCTAATCTCTAGAGACAGATAAGCTTCCCGGAAAGATTTGGAAATCTGCTCTTCATATACTGTGTAGTCATATCACACAGCAGAGAGAGCAAAGAGAAGAACCCATTTCTCCTCATTTCTGCTTCAGTGCTCCACAAGTCTATTTGCTGCATACTCGTAGCATTTTGTTCAGCTCATTTGACAGAACATTTGTTATCACTGTTGTTAAGTTTCAGCCCTTGAAGAAAGTGATGCCCTAAGAGTATTTTGAAAAAAACCCCAAAGGAATGTTAAATATAATTTGAGGGAAGAAAAATATCAATTGTTACAGACAGAAACATCATTGGCAGTATCACTTAAATATCCAACATTTAAACACTTTTATTATCAGAATTTCCATTAAAGCAACTATCTGTTCTGCCCAACACTAAACTAGTTATTTGTTCCTTTGATAGTTCATAATTATGTTAATCAATCAGAAATCCTTAATGAAAAGGGGGGGTTTTTACACACTTGCCATTCTGCATATGCTCCGTTTGATTATGATTTGGCAAAGCACTTCGGCACTTGCTTGTGAATTTATCCTTGTGGTTCAGTATGATCTTTGGCATTGCAGGAAATATATCTTACTTTTAATCATATTCTGTAAAACAGTTGTGAAGTGACACTTGACAAAGTGGCTATTCTAACTTATTGTAATTTTTTAAAATAATAAGCTAATATTAATTTCCTACATACTTTCAAAAGAGTTCAATTCAGAGTTCTCCTATTTCTAGCTCTCGGCTATTTTGTCTCAAATAAATGTCTCAGGAGTCCCAAAACCATGAGTGACCATGCTAGATTTACTAATGTATTTCCCATACTGCTAAATATGGTATAATAAAGTCAGAAAAATATGATGAGTCATCTAAAATACAAGCTGAAAATAGAAAATAAATCACCAGGGCAAAAACTTCAAGCTTTTTCTTTCTGTCATGAATGCCACTGAAAAAATCAGTTTTATAAAAGAAAGAGCTTATTTGTTTTACACAAAGATAGAAAATATCTTTGCCTTGTGGGACGCAAGGAAAAAAATTTAAATTTAGTTCTATTTGTGTTCATCACTTTTTTGGTTCTTACATTCAATTGTTTTTCCTTAGTATGCAGGTGTCTACCACCACTGCTGACTTGGAGAACACTTTGACATGCTGCTCTGAGTGTTGTCTTCTCAGTATCACATTCCATCTAAAGAAGAAATTCTGCCAATTTTGGTAGCTCCAGAAAAAGAAATGTAATTTTTTTGTATGCACAGGTAAAAGCAGAAAGCTTTTATAGTTCATCCTTACTGTTTACTGTCTGTTATGTACACATAAATAGATACCTACAAGGAAACAAAACAGAAAATTTGAATAAGTAAACATATGACTTCTTGCTTTTACTGTGCAACTTCGATCTCCTTGCAATATGGATTATCACATACATGTGCGCATACACACATGTAAAAGAAGGAACAAAGAATTACAGTGAAATCAGGAAGTTTCAGTTCTGCCAAGCAGAGACAAGATATTCTGTGGCAGGAGAGGATTTCTGAACCTATATCCTTCAACAGTTTTGTATTAGTATTCCCAGAAAATTTACTGCTAGAAAAGTTAGTGAAACACAATACAGACTTAGGGTTGAATCCAAATGTACTTTTCCTTCTTTCAAAGTTTATAGGACACCTAACAAAATACAGACATGTTCAGGTCCACCAGATGCTGCCATAATATTAAACAGAAACAACTGTTTGTACTGTACAACGCAACACCTACTAACAGACAATCTGTGAAGCAATTCAGAAAATTATGCAGTGCTATTCCCACTTGACATTTATTTTTTTAAAGGAAACTTAAAAAACACTGACATTTTCCAATAATCTTCATCTAGCCATAATTTTTAGTTCCCTTTGTCTAGCAACTGTTAAAATGGGAATGCTAGATTTTCAGCTTTAGGCTCTTCCAAATGTGAGTTCAAATACAGATATATACGTGCCTGAAAAAAAATGACCCATTGTGCTAAATTTGTCTGTCTGATTTCCCCCTGGGTTAAGAGTTCCCAAAACTTGAGAGTGCTCCCTTTCAGCAATGTCTAAATTTAACTGAGTTTAGTTCTAAGAGTAAATTATGAAACATGGAGGAAATTCTTAAGTTTTTAACCTTTTAAAATTGTTCTTTACTGTGAAAACTAGTTTGAATGGCCGTTATAGAATCTACAGTGATAACGGGTCATCTCAATCTTGGAAAATCTGTGGTCATTTTGTCATCCTTATTGTTCTACTTTCTGTCAAAACTCGTTGGCAGTGACATCTGAGATACTTACAATATCTTCCAGAACTAACGTAGATAGTGAGTATACTTGAATCACACCTCTTTCAATTGTGAGATGCCTTTTCCACCAGTATAACAGCTTGCATATACCATCAGCAGATTAAGACTCATTTACCTATCAATCATAAGACAATTTTCAATCCCACTTCATGTACTGGTACTTACGCATTCAGTACCACCTGTCATAACATAACAAGGAACAAAAATATGAATGGGGTGTCTGTGAGTTACAGCTTTTTGGACAAAGAAATATAAACGTATGTTTTCCTGCCTTCCATGTCAGACTCATTAAAGTAGTATCAAAATTTATTCCTGGTGAATAAGTGAGTGGAGTTAACAGATGATAGTAATAAAATGCAATAGAACACAGGAAAAAAGATCATCTTTAGCATCAGGACATCTAATCGGAAATCCCATAATAAAACAGAAGTGTCAAGTCAATTATGCTTGTAACAATTTGAAAATTATTATTACCTATCAATTCTCGACTGACAATAAGTACAGAATGAAAGAATCAGTATCTAGTATATTATTTTACATCACACACACTATGTGTGGATTCTTAATGAAATTTAATAAAAATTTTCATTACTATTTTCATGGAAATGTGTGATTCTCCAGTGCAATTAATACTAAAAATGAAATCCCTTATATTTATTTACCTTTTCTACTCTAATTTGAAATCATAAATGTGAAAATATTTTCTTCCTGGATTATGGCATACAGAATATATATTAGCCTGGTAAGAATGCTATTTGGGCAGTTCAGCAGTTCACTGTGTTTTAAATAAAAACAGGATGTGTTGGTTATCAGAGAAGTTAGTCTTTAAATTGTGGTTTGGCTATCCAAATACCAAAATTACATTACTTTTTCAAAGGTATAGGGGAAAAATTAATCAGTCATGGTAGGCAGACAATTCATCTCAGCAGCAGATTCTTCTTCAGTTACTAAGTTCTGTCATAAATCACTGGAAAGAAATTCCCTTTCTTCCCAGAAAACTGAAAAACTACAACTACATCTAAGAATTAGGGTATGCTTGCCTTTTCAGAAAACTATCATACTGTTTCACTTTCCTTACAGTCTGACGTGAAGCAGGAGGGATTTGTATCTTTTCCAAGTTATAAAATGTTTCTATGCACTACTTTACCACAGGCTTTGCCACAGGGGAAGCAGACATAAACTTGAAAGAAATCCCATCAGTGAAACACCTCCTTAACCAAATAAATCACTGAATGCTTTTTTAACCTTTAGCAACATTACACAACTCTTACAAAGAGTGCTCCCGAGTAGCTCGGATCCATCGCTTGGCCACCAGTGAGTGACGGGAACAGAAATGATAGATTTTGGCTAAACAAATGTGGAGTTGATTGATAATGGAGACCGGTGATTTGGTTGATCTACGAGAAGATGGAGTGTTTGAGGCACCACAAAAAGAAATGTTTTCTGCAACAAATCTCCAAGAGGCGTACAGAACTGTGAATACTGGGGTTTCTATATCCTACTGTATCATACAACGGTCTTTATAGGCATTTTACTTCCAATAGGATATGTATGGCACTGGAGCAGAAACCAAGAAAGAACGGTGCTTTGGAAATGGCCCATATGAAGGTTTTAAAGCTCCTTCCCCTTATTTTCATATCTACACTATTAATTAAAATATTTAAAATTATCTGTTCAAAGCTGTGCCTTCAGGAAGACTATAGAACCATTTTCCCTATCCCAACACTTCCTTTATCTATTACCATCTGTTCTCTATTCAGCTCCTTACTCATTTAATCATTTTTGAGCTAGTTCCTACTTTCTCTAGCCTCAGAGTAATTTCCTCATGTGTCATTACAGTATATGTTCTACTACTCAGACTACCAACCACATAAACTCTGCATAGCTGTCCTTATCAAAGAAAGTGATGATGTTAGATATTCTATCATATTCCATTTTCTAGTTCCCCATTTCTTTAAGTACTTTTCTTCCAAGTTTATGCCACCTGGCAAGCTGACCTTTCAACCTTCCAAACAAATACCTGGGAATAGCTCCTTCCAACACAACAGATCAATGACCTACAGAAAAAAGCGATTGCTTTAAAACTCATCCTTGTGTTTTCCTCATTTTCCTGCATTCCCAGTTAATGGTTATACCAACAGTAGAGTGGGGACACCGCTGAGCGCCTAGAATTATGCTGTGGTTCTTGACTGTCCTAAAACGACATACTGTCCTCCTTACCTCTACCTTTAGCCATTACACAGTTCCTGTTTCTGATCAAGGCTTGAAGGACTTAATTGGAAACAAACGGAGGGGGAACATAATAAAAACTACGCAAAGATAGTATAAAAGCAAAAAAAAAAATCTAACACACATTCTTCCTTGCATATCAAATTCTCATTTTACCTAGCCTTGCTGCAATATGATTTCATTAATCAATTTGAGGTGTGAAAATATGTTCTTATAACCCTCATTAATATGACATGCAGTTGGTTTTTTGGAAGTGTTTTTTTCTCCTTATTTTATATCTGAGGGTTTGATGTATCTCCTTTTACCTGTTAGATGTTATTTTGGTTGGCTGTGTGAAGGCTACCAAGGGCTTCAAGGAGGACTATTAGCCATAACAAGCAGAAAACAAAGTAACACCATGATAAGGATCTCTTCAGTCAGAATATTAGAAGTCCTTGGGGGAAATAATTGGCGAACCAGTCAGTAAGAAATATCTTTCACCAGCGCACTTCTCAAGGCTAGAAAGACCATTGAACCATTAAGGACCTTGGCCTGGAGAAAAATAGAGGGGAATGTGCAGCTGAAAGAGTCACAGTATTCAGGAGGAGGAAAGCCTGTCTCTCTGTGCCAAGTCAGATAGAAGCTGCTGCGATGCTGTGGTACGGAGCTAAGAGCATTTCCCAGGATCAAATCTCAACTAAGTGTTGTAATAGGTGAGCCGCAGGCTCTATGCATCCTATGTACTTTTGGATGAATAAACAGTACATCAATTTAAAATGTTATTCTGTGTCTCTGTAATTAGTCGCATACCCAGGGCTCCTGAGGAAAAGTGTCTTCTAAAATTAACTGCATTGCATTCTTTTGCAACTAGAGCATTTCAAACATATGAAAGAGTTTCATATTGAAAGATTTGTGAGGATCCACACAGAAAGATTTGAACATAGTAAGGATTGATAGCTACAGATTGTTACTTCTCTTAAGAAACCATGAAGAAAGAGTACAAAGCCCTTTTCATGCCTTGTCAGACTGTAAGCACACGTAGTGTTATCATCAGGTCATCTACGTGGGTTAGAAAGCTGACCCTGGTAATAGAACCCACAAGACAAAGTCTAGGAGAGAAGCTCACAGGTACAATTTACCCATAAGCAGCCAAAAGCAAAAAGAGAGTGAAAAATGAATCATTTGACATGAAATATTTTGACACCACTGAAATGAAATAAAAAAGTAAAACAATTCATTTTGACACATTTCTGTCAAAAACGGTGTTAGGATTGATGCAGTCCCACAAGTTGGTTGTTTTCTTTAGAAAAATGCCGTTTTGTCAAAGTTGTTCAGTATGATACTTTTCATCCAGAATTACAGCTGTGGCAGTAACTCCCTGTTGTTACTAATATCATTCTTTCATAGCATCTATCGATCTCAAGATGCTTCACTGAGACAGTGAATATCATCACTAAATATCATCATTGCTGTCCTTGTTTTACAGATGGGAAAAAGATATACATAGGTGGGGACACAGGATAACTTGCACCAGGGTAATTCTTCAGTGGAAACAGATATGCAGATATGCAAACACAACGTATGTGCCATACCTGGAGGACTAGACCATGGAGGACTGCCACAGCTGCCTCATGGGCAAGCCACCTACACCACTGAGGCTGTTTACTCTGCGTGTATCTACATACCACTGTGGCTTCCATACTCACCAAGCATTTAAATAGCCCTGACTACAACCCTTGTTACATCAGACAGCTACTCCCTCACTCCTTAGGTGTGAGGAAGCGTACCTCCTTAGGCACAAATATGAACCATTAGTAAGTTCTGTTTTACAAAATAAACAACCGGTTTTCACAATGAGGAAAAGGAAAAAGGCATCCTTACCTCTAACAGCACAGGTCATCTAGAGCCATGTATCATTTCCAGTGATCCTGTAAATTAAACACAGCAGAGGAAGTATTGTCGGGATACATAAAAGACAGCACCTCCTACTAGCCATCTTCCCATCCATCCAGATCAAAGCTCCCAGTTACACTCGTTCATGCAAGTGCTGGTGGTCAGAGGCTGGGGCCACGCTAAGGCCAGGACCACATTACATTTCTAACAACGTTAACTGTGTGTTAACCCATATAGCAGACCCCGTGACATCTCCTGACACCATTTGCTCAAGTGGAGAGTACAAGGAGCATGAGTTCAGTTCCTAAACTTACTTTCTGTAATAAAACTCTCCAAAATCCTTACTTTTCTAAAACACAGTTTCTTTGTGGGCATGTCTCAGCTTTTCACGCTGAAAGCTGGGGATGGGCATATCTGCTTTTATTCCACATTTTTCTATTTAGACTGAACCATGAACCATGCACCTACGTAGTGCATTGAGCTATGCAATCCCAAACTCAGCAAAGCCCAACAGTTACTTATAATACTGTTAGCTATTACTCTGATGATATTGTGCTTTAATTGACTGTATTAAATTAGAGATTGTTTTTTCTGTTAAAAATGTTTTTGTGAGCATTCTTTCAGGGCCTAAAGACATACCTTTATCCATTTCACAAATTTTACGTGTACTAGCGAAACTACATCAAGATACTGCTTTTAGCAATGCTAAATTTGTTTTCCTTATGATACCATTGTTTAGTTGCTCTGTAAATAAATGTTCTAGCGCGACTCTTCTCTTTGGAAGAAAACAAGATCAAGTTTAAACCGTATCAGTTTAAAAACGTAAAATTAAGAGTATCACATTACAGTAGCTGAGACTTCTGTTCAAATCAAGAACAAGTTTCAAATTGTTCTAGAACATACAATTTTACAATTTCAGTTCTCACTGAGAAAAGGCAGATATCCCATTACTGGAGACAGCAGGAAATACCAGATACTGCAGAGTAAAAAATGTGAAACAGCAAATAGTGAGCCTTCAAATAGCACAGGGCAAATATGTACAGAAGCATGAAATGAAGCCCCAGGGAATACTGTATTGAATCCTGAGCCTTTAATGGCATACTACCTGTAAGACAACATAAAAAACCAAGAGAAAGTTAGACAAGCTAAAACCTTCTGGGGCGTGCGGGAGTAAGAAAGATCAGATGCTAGATATATTTGACTACTCTTTTAATCTTCCTCATAATATTCATATCTGACAGTCTTGTAATTCTTCTCATTTTATGCAACCATAAATAAAATCTGTTGCAGTAATCATCTTCAGTGAGGACTCTGAATCATTGTCTTTTTGGATGATGCCATTAGTGTTGGCCTCCTTTGTGTCTAGCAATGTTTTGGTTGCTAAGGAATACAGTGTATTAATTAGAAACTACACTCTCAATTACAGTGCAAAAGATCTGGTCTTTACTACAATAATTCACAGAAGAGCTTGGAAAAAAAAAATCAGAATGCAAGTAAAAATGAAGAACAACCCAGCATTTCTCAAATTGCAGTTCCTTAAGATCTGCTTTAGTAACCCGACTGCTTTATTTTGAAAGGCCTTGCTAGGAGGGCTCAGTGCCACAATACAGCATGGGAGGTGGCGCCAGTTCCGTCAGCATGCCGTCGTCTGCTTCTCCCTCACCAGAGTCAGCTGCGGGTAGCGCAGAAACTGCACAGAAGATGACCTTTGCATCAGGGGTACTGGAATGTCACCCATCCCATCCAGGTAGCTAAGAAGAAGTTTAGCTGCTTGAAGCACAGTTTCAGCAAAAGGCTCTTAAGCAGAAGCTGTGGTCTGAAAGCCGCTGTTCATGAATGTCACCAACGCTTAGCGTGCGATCATAGCAGACATCAGAAATTGTTTCCCTCATATGCGTTGAAGAAAGGATCAGAAGCTACATCTGTCTTTCTCTCCAGAAACTGGGCTGACCACTATGCTTTGGTGTCATGTTCCCTGTCTCTGAAATATCAAATTATTTGTTGCAAAAAGTTCAGTCCAGCCAGGATAGCTCAACTTTTCCAGGTTAGGTTACTCTCCTGAAAGAGAAAACGTGAGGTTTACCTCAGTTAGTGAAGGCACTGAATATTCGTTTTCCACACCTTGTAGCAATTATGGGGCTAAAAGCAAAAAGTGAGCTCTGGTCAGTTATTTGAAAAATAGGCCTCAGTCTGCAACCCTGTGTATTGTATCTGAGAACAAAAGCAAAATCTGGGACCCATCAGCATGTCTCACCAGCTACTCACGATTTTTACTCATCCTAATACTAAGTTTGCCAGGTGCTATTCACAAAGAGATGGAAGGAAGATTTGGCTGCACCCTGAGCTCCTCAGACATTGCTTGGTTCAGTAAATCTTCATTATTCTAGTGCTGTGCTGTGTTTACATTAATAAGGCTAAACCAGGACCCAGATCAATCACTGAAAGGTTTCAGCAGAGCCAGACTCAAAGCTAGAGTGTCCTTTCTTCACATCTTAAAATTGTATGTAATCTCAAGGCACAATCAGATCATCTAGTGCTAGGCAGCACTATTCCATATTCCATTAGAGGATGCTACCTTTCCATTTAATTAAAGAAATGGACAGATATATTGCAGTCAGGCTTACTAATCAGTCACTGTAAAAATACCTTGGCTGAAGTCCCACTGCTTAACAACGCTAATAGCCTTGCTTTCTACATTGCTGCTAGGTTAATTGACACAGCAAATCTAATAATTTTAATCAAGGGAAAAAAATACTTTGTTGAAAGCAGTAACTGAAGAGTTACCATGGTTGCCATTTCACAAATAACTGAAATATTCTCTTTTCACAATCTTCTTAAGGAAGCAAGGTTTCTATTTCATCCCTATGCATGTGCACAAGCAAGTGGGAATATTCATCTATTTGTCTCTTGGTCCCCTCACAAACTCTTTCAAACCTATTGGAATATATCAAACTGAGTAAACAGTAATGGACCGAACTGGTATTCAAATTTCACAATCAGCAACGCAGTGGAAGAGAGTGAGCCTTAGGAAAATAAACACAGAATAAAATCACCTTGCCTGAGGGATGAGATGCCATCCAGAGGGACCTTGACCAGCTCAAGAAGTGGGCTCGTGTGAACCTCATCTGGTTCAACAAGAGGCCAATAAGAAATATAGGGACAGACTTTTTAGCAGCACCTGTTGCAACAGGACAAGGCCTGATGGTTTTAAACTAAAAAAGAGTAGATTTAGACTAGATATAGCAAAGAAATTTTTTTACAATGATGGTGGTGAAATACTGGAACATGTTGCCCAGAGAGGTGGTAGATGCCCCATCTAAGGAAAAATTCAAGGTCAGGTTGGACGGGCTCTGAGCAACCTGATCTAGTTGAAGATGTCCCTGCTCACTGCAAAGGGCTGGACTAGATGACCTTTAAAGGTCCCTTCCAGTACAAACTATTCTACGACATTACATTTCATCACATCTGTACAAGGGGGAAACATTCTGGGTGTCCCAAATACAAGGAGAGCTTTGTTCAGTTGTAACAGACCGCTAGAAGTCTGACTGCAAGACACACATCTGTAGCAAACTACACCTTACTTGTTCCATTGCTGTGAAGGCACAAGCAGACATGAAGATACAGAAGAGACGACTGCATGACTGGTTTCTCTCTCTCTTCCTGCCCCACTCCAAGACATAGGCACTGAACGTCATGTCATCAGCACAACGCCTGTAGTTCCTGAGCTGAGGATTGGGGGGGGCAGGGTTATCTGTCTCACTGGCATTTCTGGGAGATTTCCATAGTCACTGGATCAGATTCTTGGCGGGGTTTCTCAGCCTTGACAGAGCATTAAGCTGATGCAACAGTTAGTGAAAGTGGACTGAAAGGTATAAAATCTGGTTTCTTATAGACGCATGGGCAGAAAGAGCAGAAGATACAACAGATAAAGGTGTTTGATGTGCACTTCTTGTAGCAAGCACAAAGAGAACCAGGTTTCTAATGTACTATCTACCTCAGTACTTCAGAACATGCAAAATTCTGAAAATATAGCTAGTTTACCAGCATTTATTTTAAGTTGTAAACAATTTTTTCAAAAATGCAAATTCTTTCTAGCATTCCCATTTTAAGGGCTATGAGGAAAATGTGTCTTTTCTTCCCCTTCCTGTCACCTGTCACCACTTTGAGTAACAGTAATTTAAACAATGCTAGAGGGTCAAAACCAGAAGCCATACTTGCACAGAGTGCCTTCTGCTATGATTCAATACTTTTCATTCACAAATCATCTCCAAGGAGGAATTCAGCTGCTTACTGTAAAGAACTTCAAGAACATAATTAAGGTTAGAGTAAAAATATTCTTTTTAACCTCAAAACTCAAGTATTTTAATTGCAGTAGCAAATGTCAGAACAGGAAACACAGGAAATAAAAGAATGAAAGATTAGTATTTTCTTGCTGGCAGAGCTGATTATTTCGAGCATTGTCTCTGTGGTTGGAAATGGGGAATTACAGTAGGGTTAGAGAAAACTATCATTGTTACTGCCTTCTCATGGAATATTTACAACTGTTCAAAATGGACTATGAAACATCTGCAGTCACAACCGAGAAATAATTACTGTTTCAGTTTTAACCACCAGTGTTGTAACCAGCAACTGTACAACATAAACAAAAAGAGCAGTGTTTCAAAGACCATTTATGGCCAAGTGTAGCGTTACCCTTATTTAAGAAAAATCCTAAAATAAGAAAGTGACTTCACACTCAAATCTGCATTCTATAGCTTGAGGATATCTCGAATTTTTCCAGCAGGGCAACTACTTCTATCATGTCATCCATTAGACCTGAACGACTTCTACATTCTTAAGTGAACTCTTTGTCTTCGGTAGGCAGATATTTTATATAATCCCATTTGCACAAATCTTTCTCTGAAATTTGTAGGGATTTGGTCATGGTTTCACCAAAATCATAATTAGGGAAAGCAGAGTTTAACCATTCCCTTATTCCCTTCCTGCTCTCACATGGATGTTTTCTCCCAGTCTAATCCATTTCTCCACACATTCTGTATCATTGGTTCCTGTTCAAATTTTTTAATAAACTTCCTTGGGGTCACATCCAACTCTGTCTGCATCTTAATAATATCTTGGACATCTCCCTCTTTGGCTGCTGTTCAAATATAAATGTCACTAATGGTTTTAGCTCTATTAGGTACAGGCCTGAGCTGCACAGTCTACAGCAGGAAGTTCTGCAGAATTTGGTCCAGGAAGACAGTATCTCTCTGTATTTGAGGATTAGTTAATTTTTATTATCTTATGCTCCAGGAAGAATCTCTAAATCGATAAGTCCTTCTCAGCAGCAATGAAACACTCCTCCAAGGCATCTTCTAAACATATTTCTTTCACTTCCTATGTGCTAAGAGGTAGCTAGGCTCATGAGGGATGACATCAAACATTTCAGTTAGGCTGAGGTAACACCCTGCAGCCTCTGAAAGAGAAGGCTCTGCTCCTCTCCCTTCACTCTCCTCACATACCCTTGCTTCTAGATCAGTTTTAGGAAAACAGTAGAAAACTGACAAACTAACTTGGTAGTTAAAAACAGAAACTGAATAACTTAGCTAATTTATCACGTAATCAGCACAAGAGAAGCAGGGGAATATGCACCTGCAAGTGGGAGGGGAAGAGGAGACAGCAAGGGAAAAAAACCCAAAATTTCTCTTGAGCTGTTAACTTAGCCTCTGCTATGAAGTTATGTTGTGCAACTTAATCTTAAAACAGCAAAAGTTATTTTACTTGGGCCACATTGAACAAGGCAAGGCACAGTGGGTAGTTGCTGCTCTTTTTCCTTAAGTTCTTAATTAATCTATCCTAGCTTTCAAGTCATTCCCTCTAGGAAGGCAGTAGAGCAGACTGTCAAAGGCATGAACTCACAATCTGATCAACTTACAGGTCCCTTATCACAGAAAGAGAACACTAGCAAAAGCCACAAAAGCTTTGTAAACATGTAACTTTTTCCTTCTGTTTCATGTTAGATTTTCAAAAATTTGTATTTGCAGTGATCAAGGCAATGTATATTGCAAACTATAGCTGCATTTTCACAATTCTAAATCAAATGGAGTGAACATTGAAATAGCAGAATCTTTTTATGACCTCTCAAACACTAAAAAAACACCCCCTCAAATTCATCAGTGACACTATTACTGTTCTCGGATATCTCCTAAGATTGATTTTTAGAACAATAAATGTTCATCTGGAATTTATTTCTGCTTGTAAACAATGCTCTGTCAGCCTGCATAGTAAAAAACGTACATTCAGCAAAGAATCATGAATTAAACAACACACTTTAATTTCTAAAGACTGAGGGAAGTGTGTTATATTGGACACTTTCTCAATTTTAAAACTCTGTATCATTTTCCTATAACCTGGTCGTTATGTATATCAGCATTACATATATATGAGAGAAAAGAATAGACTGATGGTACCATGGCTAAAAAGCAGAATAATGCATGACAGAGAAAAGACTTGGGAACTCTTATGCTCTGAATCACACCCACTGAATGCAGTAAAAAATGGATATCAAGCTTTAGAAAAACCTTGCTGTGCAGTTGGAATAACTACCGTTCTTTAATTAACAGCTGGGATGACCTTTGATGCTTTTGCAAGCAATGCACGCCTTAGTAGTTTCCATGGGCTGTTTAGATGCAAAAAAAGAACACATTTGTTTTTAAGACAAAAATTGACTAAAAAGCGTGGCAGGGACAGTTAAAATTTCAGCAATGTATTGCTTCACTCCATGTCCAAATTATACTTTACTTGAATTTCAGCAAAGATGCTACTTGTTGCCATGACAACAGCTGAGGCAAGAGGTATGGACAAAAGAGAATTCTGCATTCCACATAAAGGATGAGTTATGTGTTAGCACAGACAAGAGAGTAGTAAATGGCCTCTGTCTTCTGAGCTTCCTGAATACAAACACCTCAGAACCAGAATAGAAAGGGTGTTTCTTCTGTTCAGAAAAGAGAACAATATCTATGACGAGCCTTTGACACTGCAGGTCTCCTGTTCTTGAATAGCTCACCCCTTGCATCAGATCTATAAACACCATCTGTGTACGCTGAAGAAACATTTCCAGAAATAAATGAGTCACATACCAGATCTCTTGTCAGTAACATGGCAGACAGATTCATAGCAAATAAACAGAATAACAATAAGCTAATATCCTAGAATGTATCCCAAGACTTAGAAAGTAATCACTTGCATAAAATGGATAAAGCACACTACAAGTTTATTTTCATGCTGACAACCAGTACATCTAGATTTTCAACACACCCTGCTTGTTTCTTACTTTACTACTAACCACAGTTACATTGCTAACTGTCAGCATACATCATTCTTGGATTTCACTCGAAGTCTCATAACTTGAACATATATTAGAAGACTTGAACGTTATTAATAAACGGCATGAGAAAGAGATCCAGAGGAGTAATTTGCCTGATTGAATCCATCATTCCTTAAACAGGTCATTCACTTCCTAACCCCTAAGTAAATGCTCAAATGCTCAAAGGACCTTTCTGCAAGGAAGCAGTTATGAGCCCTGTTTCCTGGCTAAATCTCGGATGACTTGTTCCTTTACACCCTGAATCTGCTGAGCTGAGGTCAGTTGAAATCTGGACATAATATATTTACCTTGTTTTGCTTATTTCCTTTAATTGTTTTCTTTGCATGAGATTTTTTTTTCCTAATAAATATTTCCACAAATAACTGACATGTAAGTAATTACATATCATAAATAAAATGCTGTTTCCCATGGGATAGAATGTAATAGCTATTTAAGAGCATGCAGAAATACTATGCTACACATGTTTAGAGGGTGCTTTCCAAACATTAAAGTCAGAAAGACCAGCTTCTCACTCTAAACAGCATATATCCTGACTAAGACAGCTGGAGAAAAGAGTACAAGTTGATCAAAGGGTACAAGAGTTGACCTCTATTTCTGAGAGTCACAGATGTGTTGTAAAATTCCTGACTAGGGAATGCCCTTACGAACCAACTCAGAAAAATTTTTTGAAACATGGAGTCAGAAGGATGTGTGGAGATGACTGTATCAGAGGCAACGAATGAATTTATGAGAAAGACATCTTTTGCAAATGATGTACAATAGCAATAAGAAAAAGAGATAGGTAGAAATTTGGAGGTGCAAAGATATGCAAGGTTGCTGGGAAGAAAGATTAAAAAGGATAGCATTTTCTGCAGTACGAGAAAGTGGAAGGGAAGGTGCTGTAAGAAAAAAATACATATAGTCAATCAGGTGGCATGGGGAGATGATCCATGATTTTTTTTTGTGAATAAGTACCTATCAATGTGAATACAATCTGCAAAAACGACAGTCCTTCGCATGAAAGATTCAACTCACCTTTCACCCCCAAGGACAATATCCTACTTTCCAGGACAAAGGACATTCTAGGATGAGTAAAGTGGGGAGAGAACAGTGGTTCTGTTTGCTATGTTAGCAGAATTCACCTGGAATCAGAAAGTTTTGACTTTGGAATCTGAAAGGAAGCAAAGCCAGAGAGAGAGAACTGAATACAGGGAGAAATAAGCATTAGCAATAATCATTATAATAATCGGCAGAAGCAAGCAAAACAAATTTAGGCATGGTTTGAACAGCACAAAAGTAGAGAAATAGACATCTGGAATACAAGTCACAGACTCAAGTGAATGAGAAAGGCTTCTTATGTTGCCTATTCTGGAATAAGACATGACAAAGGGTTCAAGAGGAAAATGGAATTCCATTTAATAAAGTTTAAGATTTTATAAATAATTTTATAAAGGTTTATAAGGTGTGAAGCAAGAGTATTACTTGACCAAATAGGAGCAGAACTAAATAAATGACCCAAGAGTGAAAATATGTTCCTCCACAGGATAACAGACCAGGCAATCACAAGCCACTTTAAAGACCAGACTTCAGTATTGAAGTCAAAGGCTTCCCTCATCAAATTCAAACGTTTATCTTCATCGAACAGAAAGCACTATATTCAGAAACTACAATGTCAGAGTGAGAAACAGTATTCTGTAACTTTACAATACAAGGTTTCATTAATGCAATCTCTTTCACTCTGTGCATAATTACATCTTTCATTGGCTTGTATGATGTTGAGCTTTCAGACTCTGCTTTTACGTTTTTAGCTTTGATCTATATATGTTATGTTCTGTGCTTCAATTTGATTTTTGTCATTTTTATTATCAACCTATCCAAACGAAGCACTCACATTGTTCTGACAGAGCACTTAAAAGGAAAGCCATTAGTGAGATGTTGAATTTGTATTTATTCTCCATGTGGAAAACAGAGATCTAAAATATCACCCTTCTCTTCCAGTTTCATCCTTTAGCAGCAACAACCCTCCTACTTTTGAAAGTTCAACAACCAAAAATGAGACAAATGGGAAACACCTAAATTTTCAAATTATAATACAATTTTCTTGTTATGGAAGACTTAAAGATCCTAGTATTTTCTCTCTCAAATCATCACTTAACACCTTAAATTCTTACTCTGTCCTCTCCTAGTATCCTTCGTCCTTTGTTATCTCCACCTATTTTTGTATCACTGGAAAGCTTATTTTAAGAAGAATTCTGCAAGACTATGAAATATATAGCACCGTTAGAAGCTGTTATACAGACCACATGTGAATTAATGTTTTGTGGTACCTATAGCATTTGTGGAAATAATCATAATTCTGTTTCTGCTTTCTGGATTCAAACATGTCTTGTTCTGATAGGGACTGCTCTAACTAACAAGACTGAGGCTAGTCTAAGGGCGCATCTCAAAGTGTTTTATTAAAAAACTGAAAAAAAAATTGAAGATGAATTACTCTTGATTGCCAGTCCCTCTTCAAATAATTGTTTGTATTTTAATTAATGGCTTGCTAATGTCAATTATGGAAATATCTTGCAAGGACTGATGCCCAAGCATTTTTTTTATCGGGTGGATAGTCTCAGCACTTTACCTTAGCCTTCCTCCCTGGCATGATAAATGTTTCAACATTTGATGGTAAACATCACCTTGAAGATGAAAGATATGGGTCTGAGACCCCCTCAGGGAAAGGAATTTAGTCTTCTATACCTCCCTCTGATAAGAAATATATATAGAGAGATATACCTGATATGAAATAAAAGACCCTCTCCTGCAGCTATGTTTTGTGGGACCCTGATCTACTGGACCCTATGCAGAAAATGTTTCATTTTGAATCTCAAGATAGGTTAGGTGTGGAGGAGATGTTTAACCTCGTCGAAATGGAGGTGTTTCTTGGCATGTCCAGAAAAAAAAAATCTTAGTTAATAGGGAACTCTACGCTGAAACTGGACACCCACAGACTAGCTAGCATCTACTGCTAAGGGTGATCCTGAGGGTCGCAGTTTTGGATACAGACACTAGAGTGAGCATTGATGCCAGAGCCAGTTGGAATCACTTACCAATCCAGAAACATGTTCTGTTTTTAAAAACAGCTGTAAAGCATATATGTATTTCAATGAAAAGTATATATATTTATGACTATGAAAACTATGGCTTACAAGTCTGCATTTTCTCATTTGAATCTTAATTCAGAGTATGTAGAATAGAAAAAAAACAACCCTGAGTCACTGTATGGCATTGTTACTCTTTGTCTAGCCAAAAGGAAACTGTTTTGGCTCACCTCATAGAAATGCTGCCCAGGAGTTATAGGCATCCTAGTTCAATTCCTGATTAATAACGTTCAGCCTATGCACACGCACCAGGGTTAAATCTCCAGATGGGAAGGATGAAGGCTTTACTAATTAGTTAAGTCTGCTCTCGTATCAGTCCATCACTTGGCAGATGTACATTGCTCTGCTCTAAGCTATTCTGTGGTTTCTCAGCTCCTGCAGACTGTACTGATACTGCAGTTGGCTATTTCCCAGACACTCTTCATTATCTTTGCTTGGTGGATCCAGGAACATTTTCAGGCTCTATCCTCTGAGACAATCATCGCACAGATTAATTACATTGATCAGTCACCTCAGACCTGGAGAATTTAAGCTGATGAATTTGTCTTTAACCCTAAATCCAAAAAGTATCTTGTAACTCATGTAACAATATCAATTACATAAACCTCATTATTGCATTTATCAAAGTAATTTAATGCTGTGCTATTGTAACCAATCCGTTCACCTTCAGATCAAGCCACTTATCACTATTCTTTGACTTCACCTAGATAAAAAAAGTTACAGCTTTATTCTGTCAAAAATGAAACAAACATTTCTTTCTTTAGTTCAACAGAAGCATTTGTATTGTTTACTAGTAGTGCTGTTAAGTCTGGATATAGGTGTCATATGCAGCTATCTGTAATTATGCTTAGATTTGTCCAGTTGTTTTTTAATACCTGTAATAAACATTTACTCAATCAGCAACTGAGATTGTCATCACAGCAGTTGAGCCTTTGGATTGTGGAAACAGGAACAAACTGTCAGTACAGTACTGCCTGGAAGCACTAAGACTTGTGTTGTAATTAGAACATGACTGCAATAGCCCTTATAGCTAGTGTCAGCACTTGCCAGAAATTATAGCACACAATAGTATGAGATGCTAGAGCTTCCCCTGTATAAACTAAAAAGTGTGCGATGTTGAGTGCTACTCTTAGCACGCCTTGGAAAATATTTGCATTCATTGCTCTAAGTGCACTAGTAAATACAAACACACTCTGGCTTTGAATCTTCTGCTAAAATACTCTCAGGCATTGGATTCTAAGGGTTACCATCCTGATTACACAAATCCCCATCCACTTATAAAATGGAATTTTTTTTATATCCATTTTGCCTTTCTCAGTGTTTTATGAAAGCAGAAATGAATGCTGATTATAAAGAATCTCAGAAGTGAAGTTCAATCCTCAATAAACAACCATAATTTCTACAAAATGAACCTATTTGGGTATTTAACAGAACTGTATGTAATTATTTATTTCACTCTTATTTCATTACTTTGTTTTACTTCAGATACTTTTTTTTGGTCTTCTCTCCTCTACGGTTACAATAAGGTTCATAGCTACAACGTGAGGTAAAGCTCCACTGGTGACAGATGGTTGATTAAAATCATGGACTCAGATTAAGCAAGAAAAAAGTTGGAGGGCTGAAAGAGGCAATTAAAATGGCAGCTTGCTCAAGAAAGCAGAAGAGAGGTCATCTTTGCCCTTAAGAAATATATTAAGCTATGCTACAGTAATCAAGATTACCAACTGCTCAATGGATAGTGACAGAAAATCCACTCTGTATGTGGGTATTTCTCATCAAAATCAGTTCCCAAATTTGATTCCAGATATGCACTGTTCTTTTTTTCCAAACTTAGAGGAGCAGCTCAGGTAGTTCTTCCAGAACAACCGTACAGGTCCTAGAGTGCTTGTTGTAGCTGTGGTGATCCATTTTAAGTACAGGAAGTATATCAAAAATTTGCCATTATAAGCATTCAAAGAGCACTGTGGTGATCCAGTTTTCTATTCTATGTAGAGCAAAATAACAACTTAATAAGCACCTTCAAAAGCAGCCTTAGATGGCTTTACTTCTAATGACCACATATTGATAATATGCTGAAAAATGTCTTTGAGTGTAACTTTATTTATTTTGCCTTCCAGAAACAAACAATTGGAAGTCTCCACCAGAAATCAAAACATTGGATTTTGCTTGCTTACAGAAATTAGGAAAAAAACATAGCAAGAGAAAATACTAGGGTCAATCTAGGTTCACCGCTGCTGATGGATATTCTGTCTCATTTCTTTTATTATGACATTAATTTTCGCAAGTTTTTTCACAGAATGATTGCAGTAGGAAGGCATCCCTGGATGTCACCTAGTCCAATGGCCCTGCTCAAGCAGGGCCACCTACAGCTGGTTGCCCAGGACCTTGTCCAGACATCTCTGGAATATCTCCAAGGAGAGAGACTCCACAACCTGCCTGGGCAACCTGTGCCAGTGCTCGGTCACCCTCACAGTGAGAAAGTGTTTCCTGAGGTTCAGAAGGAAACTCCTGTGTTTCAGTTTGTGCCCAATGCCTCTTGTCCTGTCACTGGGCACCACTGAAAAGAGTCTGGCTCCATCCTCTTTGCACTCTCCCTTCAGATATTTGTAGATATTTATAAGATCTCTCCAGAGCCTTCTCTTTTCTAGGCTCTTTTCTCTCAGATATATTTTTGTTCAGTTTTAAACATGAAATTTATTTATCATTCATATAGTGGGTGGCAGAGAAGTTTGTGAAACTATGTAGTTTTAACTTGAAAGGTAAAGGCATGTATGGATTTGACCATCCATTTAAGTTGGATTCCACCATGAACATGCTTTTCCTGACCTTAGGTAATCTGCTCACACCTTTTCTCGGCTTACCACTTTCCAAGTTTTGCAGGTTTGGGTTAAACATATTCTAGAAAACTCAATAAAAAATAATTTTAATTTACATTTGGGCTAATTCAAGAAACCAGTCACTCGGACCCCATCTAATAAATTGTCATCTTGGACACCTGGTAATTTCAGTATCCAACATCTCTTGTCATTCACTTAAGCAAACAAATTCTTTCTTTTCCCAGATTCTCTCTCAGGACTTGAGTCTGTATTGGCTCTTCCCAATTCCAACCAATGTTCTAGCAGTACTTTCACCTACAGAAAAGACCTTCCGTAAACTGTGAAAAGAAACAACACAACTGCTTTCACGGACCAATTTCCACATCACCAAAATCATTATTTCCACTTATAAGATGAGGTGTCCTTTATTTCATGGGTCTTTTTAACTTAAATATTTCACCCCTTTACCTACGCTTGTTGCATTGTGCCTGGGCTCAGGTGGAGCAAATTGACATGACCCAGTTCAAATGTGTTTCTAGTTAGAGTACAAAAATGAAACTGCTCTCCTGTGTGCATTTCCATCAACCTTTATCCAAACTATTGATTGGATAAAAGATTGCTGAAAGGCGTGTGTGAACACACAGATAAGTTCAGATATGGTAGAAAAACAATTTTTCTTTTCTGAAAAAAATGAGGAATAGGGAGGGTAGGAAGGCTGTGGAAAAGGTATCAAATTCAGTCTCCCAAGCAGAAAACTGAGCTGGTGTTAATCACCAATTTGTTTTACAAAATTCAGCAAACATTTAAACAAGCATAACAGCTCACCTACAGTTCATCAGTTTTAAGTGCCTTTCCCTAACAACACTCCATGCTACGCTAACAGTAGCATAGCAATAGGCACTTCAGTGCAAAATGCTTTCACTCACCCTTTTAACACTAGAAAAAGATCAAGACAAATAGAACAGAGTACAAATAAGATGGACCTACTTATACTCATCTCTTTTTTCTGAGAATTTATGTAAATTCCTCTTATGAGGAATTCAAGATAAAATTAAGGCACTCCTCAAAACAGATTAAAGACAACAGAAGCTGATTATATCTAAAGTAAAGCATGTAAAGGTAACACCTGCTGCCAGAGCTAATACAGGTAGGGGTCAATCTAACAGATTTGGGGACAGAAACAGCACCAGCTCAAGTGACATCATATATCGGCATTTACTGGCAGGATCTGTTGCCATCCTTTCAACACCTTTTTATTAACATGCTGCTATTTGAAATTAAGTACGGAAAAAAAGCAGCCCTGTACATCAAAAGTGAGAGCATACAGCTTGTGTGAAACACCAGCTAGATGTTATAATTAGAGACATTGACAAATATCACCTAGCAATCTGTGCACAACGTAGGCTAGCTGTCAAGATACGCACAACGCCAGGGTTTGAATTGATCTCTGGTATCAACAGAAATACTGACTCACCAGATATATAAAAAATTTAAGTCAGATTTTTTTGGTAGCCTGAAACACAATAATTGTAGAGAGTGCATGAAAAAGCAGGTTCAAGACTGCTTTCCTGGGATCCCTCTGCCCAGAGTGGAAGCTGATAAAACAAGTCACCCCACAGCAGCACATGAGGGAAGGCAGGTGAAAGGCGGTGGTCTCCCTTCTCTTTTTGGACATAAAGGGCAGTGCTGTACCTTTCACAGAGCAGGAGAAACATCACAGTTCTTTAGTGTTCAACCTTCCTCTATTGCCTCTTTCTCCCTGGAATAAATGAGACAACGAAACAGCAGATACCCATGCCTCATGGCTGTATCTTTCACCTCTCTAGGTCTTTACTGTATGGTTTAGAGCACTTCCAATAAAATACAATGGATTTTAGAGCACTTAAAATTATTGTCTTCTAAGCAATAAGCAATATTCAATCACCATGGCAACATAGCTGCTGACACTCTGTAAGAGAAGAATGGAGAGTCTATTTGAACTGTCCATAAAAGCGCCTTCGAGGAAGGCACACACTGTGTCTTAGTAACACAGGTCTAAGAAAGGCCTGTTTAAACAGGAACGTTCATGTAAAAAGAAATCACAGAATCCTTCAAAACTTTTGCTGCACAGGTAACTCCTCCTTACGATATTACAGAAAGGCCAAATGACCCAATGATTTCTGCTCATGAGAACGGCAAGATGTTTCCCTGAGAATGACCAAAACCAGAGAGTCCGGTCACACAAGCAATAAATTACATTCCGGAGTATGTTTTACACGTACTTTTTTGTGCACATATTTGTATTAAAAACAATTATGTAAACAGAAATGCATAGAAATTATTTAGCTCTGACCCATTTAAGACTGATGGAGGAAACAAGTGATAACTGTGAAAACAGAGAGTAGCAGCTCATACAAAAGTTGCAAAAGATAGGAAAGCAAATAGAATGATACAAAGTTACAAAGGATGATAAAGAAAATTCATAGAAAGCGTGATATCCATTAAGTTGATTTTGATCTGAGTTCAAAATTCCTCTTCAGAAACGTTCACGTTATCTGAAATAAGATAGTACTAAAAAGATGACATTTTGGAGACACTCAACTTTAGATTCTATTTTTTGTAAATCTTGCTTTTCTGAGGCAAGATACAGCACACACATAATCTTGTAAACATTTTCAGCAGAGAATTGCTGAATTCGAGTCATAAAATCATAGAATCATTTAGGTTGGAAAAGAGATCATCAAGTCCAACTGTTAACCTAGCACTGCCAAGTCCACCGCTAAACCATGTCCCTAAGCGCCACATCTACACACCTCTTAAATACCTCTAGGGACGGTGATTCCACCACTTCCCTGGGCAGCCCATTCCAATGCTTGACAACCCTTTCGATGAAGAAATTTTTCCTCATACTCAATCAAACCCTCCCTTGGGGCAACTTGAGGCCATTTCCTCTTGTCCTATCTCTTGTTCCCTGGGAGAAAAAACCAATACTCACCTCGCTACAAACTCCTTTCACGCAGTTGGAGAGAGCGATAAGGTCTCCCCCTCAGCCTCCTTTTCTCCACACTAAACCACCTCAGTTCCCTCAGCCATTCCTTACAGAACTTGTGCTCTAGATTCTTCACCAGCTTCGTTGCCCTTCTTTGGACACACTGCAGTACCTCAATGTCTTTCTCATAGTAAGGGGCCCAAAACTGAACACAGTACTCAAGGTGGGGCCTCACGAGTGCCAAGTACAGGGGGACGACTACTTGCGTAGTCCTGCTGGCCACACTATTTTGATACAAGCCAAAGTAATGGCTTCCTTATTTGTTTCAAATTAAATGTTGGTACGATAATTATTAATTTTTCAGCATCTTTATGGCATATAGATTGCTCTCTGTCAATGATTCATTCATTCGTGCCTGCTGGGCTACACCACATATTTATATTTCCTGCTAGCTGGTTTTTTGTCTGTCTTTTTTCTGTGGCTGGTTAATGAATAATTTGTTTAGAATGGCTAAGATTTTTTTCTTTAATATATATGAAGAGGATTCATGTAACAATTTTTAAGATATCTGTTTTAAATTTTTTTTCTCTGTCAATTTTTGAAGTTATGAATGTGCTATGTGTACCTGTTTTGAAGTTTAAATAAACCTTTTTTGGGGGGCTTTTCGTTGGTTTTGACACTTTTTAGTACTAAATTTTATTAGTCTTTTTTATCCCTCTAGGCATATGATAGTTCTAAATTCTGCAAATTGCTGAGCAATTTCTGGGAGATAAATTATGTTTAATTTCTTTTTTATTTATGCAGTTTGTGATACTCATTAGGTCATTCAATGTTTCATTCAAATTAAGTTAATGTAAACAGAGACTAAGTTTTTAAAGCAATGTCCAAGCTTCTGACTTCGATTACAGTTATTACTTTGGCAAAAACATTAAAGGCTGCATTTGTAAAATGTGTGCTCTGTCTTGCAATTAATTTTCAGTAGTGCCGCAAATGCATGAATTTGTATCCCATAGACAGCTCCACAGTGTGATTGATTAAGCAGTATGATAGATGGTTTTAATGCATTTTGCTTTAAATACTTGGTTTCAAATTATTGCAAAGGCATCAGAGTGACCAGCTTAGGTGTGGCAGTTTGTAATAAATACACTCAGCATAATGGATTGTCTGCATGACTCAGCTAATGCAGGACTCGTATTGATTAAAAGATGCTGAAATAGCAGTACAATTTTTTTTTTTAAATAATTACTTATTCTGTTTCCTTTTTGAAATGTAACAGATTTTTCTTAATGCACCGTCCCCTGCTTGGCTGAGAACCGTAACACAGGTCATCTCAGTGACTGGAATTCAGAGTCTGATTCTGCCATTTTGCCCTTATCATGATCATACCACCTCCCAAGCAATCACTCTGCCATCAGCTACGAGCCCCTCCAGAAGGTCAACTATAGAACAGACTATAAAATCCCTGAAGCAGAAGCCCTGTTCTACAGACTGTGAAGCAGCTAGCACATTTTTGTCAGTATACCAATAATAAATAAGAATCATGACCTAACCTGTGGTCATGGTTACTGTAAGTTGTCCAGTGTGCTGGGAACAGTTTTGGGAAAACTAGGAAATGGCCGACCCTGGTAATAAACGGTGTGGCCAGAACAGAAGCATGGTACGACAAACCCATTTTCCATTAGATGAGAAATGTTTCTGACATCTCACTCAGCACTGCCCAGAAGACATCTGTGCTGTACACCCAACATACTCTATTGGCAAGTCTTTCCCAACAAGACCTAATCAACCAACGTCACCACTGAAAAATCAATTCAATCCATTTTTAGGGTTGTCTGGTGGCATTGGCAAATACCTTGACGCTTAAAATTCAGGTCCTTTTCTATACTGTCCTCTTCAATGATACTGAAATACATTACAGCATGCTTAAAAATTGTTGAACATGCCCAAGGCGGCCACATGGCTGCTGTCTAGGCTATGTAAACATCACAAGCTTAAGGGACTGGTCAGGAGCTCTCAACCTGTTATATCATAAGGATTACGTCCATCCTTATTTTATTCACAGTTAGAAAATGAAAGAGGAAACAAAAACTAGAATACTTAATTTATCAATGTTTGGTTCTGGAAGAGTGGGAGGTTTGAAAAAGAAAATTGTAAGGCAGTGAGGTGAACTAAAGTCTTAAGGCTGGGGCAAGGTTCAAGCTCCACAGGAAACTTCCTTTACTTACAGACATTACTCTCTGAAAACACCTGCCAGTTACTCTGAGTTTCTTCAAGGAAAAGAAAGACCAGAATTTGTCCGTAAAAGAAATAATATTTCACAAAAAGCCTGAAATAACACAATAGCATAATCAGCTTTTTTTTTTTTTATGGGCATAAGAATGTCATATATACTCAACTGATTCCAAATTGAAAATGAGTAACAGCATTCACGCCAGATATTTTGCAGGTAAAATTTAAATAGCTATATTCTATTGGTGAGCTTGTGGCATTCTTGACTATTCAGTGATGGCATTCAACATTAGATCCTAACACAATGCAATGGACAGAACATTAAATAAGACCAAACAAATTGAGATAAAGTTCAAGCTGGAATAGTCAAAGCAATTCAAAGTGCAAACTACAGTATTGAAATGGTATTGAAAATCAGTGAAGAGTTTAAAATTATATAAGGTATGAATCTAGTTTAAGTTAGACTTTTAGGAAATGCTACTTATATCTGGCTTGAGTCTACTTACATAAATTCGAATTTTTAAAATCCCTTTATTTGCCACACAAGACAGGTCACACACTATGACAAAGTTTAGTGTGAAAGTAGCCAGTAGTACTTGCAGACAGTGCATTGCATTGTTAGGACAGCAGTTTAAAGTGTCTCACTGTTTATTTTGATATGAAAGTAACTGTCCATGTTTTCATTACCTAAACTTCCTTGACCAAAGCGAAAGCATGGAGAAGTGTTTTCATGTTAGGTCAGGATAACAGGCCTGAAACTGTGGAATAAATCCTGCCACAGAATTCAAACATGTGATTCTAAAGGTGAGAACACTTGGAAATGGTTGATACGATTGTTAGCATCCACCAGTGCAGAAACATCAATGACGTGCACAGCACTGTAGTAGAGGAAAGGATGGGATTCCATACACTGTCAATGTAATGATTGAACTTAAATAAATGAGAGAAAATTTCAGCAAGGAGGATGCAAAAGCAAATGTTACACTCAGGAAACAGATTTTAAAGCATTTTTTAAAAGCTTTATATCGAATATTCTTCTTTGTAAACCTTTTGCTGCCTTTCAAAAGGAAGCAGAGGACAAGAGAACCAAGAAAGGAGATCCATGCCTAAGGACAATGATGCACGTGAGTTTTGAGATGGATATAGAAAAAGAGATCCCCTTGGATGCATGTAAAGAAGGTTTGGGGAGGAAAGACAACGGCAGAGCTAGGAGATAGGTGAGGGGTGCTTTGTGTATTCTAAAGCAACCAAGAAAAAAAATATTTATTTAGGATTCAGTGGAGACTCAAGGTTAAAGATGGAGCTACATATGATCACTAGTATTTTTTCAACAGAATTTGGCAAGGGACCAAAGAAAGAATAGGGAACGGCCCCAGCAATAGTGATAGTAGAATCTACACGAGTAGGCGAGGAACTAATTTTCTGGAAGAAAATCCTGAACATGAATATACTTCATATATATTATATTACATATAAAATATTCTAGAATAATACTTATTCTAATTATTGTTAATATTACCCTAAT
>VZSC01002078.1:33683-48301 GCA_013398225.1 Steatornis caripensis | reverse complement strand
GAGAAAGAGAACCGCACTAAAAAAAAAAAAAAAAAAGCAAGCACACCTAATATTTCCTAAGTATTTTCAATACTTGACACTAAATATAAAATTGTCTATAGGGAAATTCATAAAAATTATGTGGAGCTTCAGACCTGTAAATGTACTTACCAGGTAAGCCTCTGCTTGTTACTTTATTACTGGGAGTAGAAAGTATTCCTGTTATACAGCTCTATTGAAGGTTCAGAAATTTAAATAAATTGTATTTTTTCTCCTCTACAACCATATAATTTATCAAGCCAGGGCCTTGCTCAGTTTATTACATTATTTTTCCATGCATGAAAATCCATTTGCTGCTCTGCTTCTTATTGAAAATGGTAATTTCCTGGGTGGATGCACATCTGTTACCATATCAGAGTTCAGTATGATGAGCCTGAGTGCAAAACAGTAACACACCCACCTCTTTTCAACGACACTAGAGCAACAGTAATACCCGCTTTGTTTGTTTCTAGTTTAATGAAAAAAACCCCAGAAAATGAAAAAAAAACCCCAAACCTTTTCGACACTGGATGACACTGAGAATCATTTCCATCCTTTTCATGTCTTTATTCTCTTTTCTAAGTCCTATAGTCATAAAAAGTTATTCCTACTTCTATATAGAAAAACACCTGATAAAATCTTGTTAACAAATACTCATAATAGTACAAATACCACAGGGAATAGATTCCATTTGGCTAATAGAATCACAGAGCAATTTAGGTTGGGAGGGACCTCTCGAGACCATCCTGTCCAAGCTCCTGCTCAAACAGCACCAACTCAAACAGGCTGCCCAGGGCCTTCTCCTGTCGAGTTTTGAACATGTTCAAGAACATGGATTTCACAATCTCTCCTGGTAACCTTTTGCCACATCTAATAAATCATTAAACACAATACATAATGTACTTAAGAAGAAAGTCCTAAATATCTAGAGAAAATTAAAATGGCTACACTTACAGAAAGATTCATTTCTCCTAACCATCTAAAAGAAACTAAGCACACTGTGATAATTGCTAGACTACCTTAACAGCAAAGAAAAGGAAAGATGCTTCATCCTGCCTGCATTTTAGCTGGATGCAAGGAAAGAATAGCATAAAGACCGTTTCTGTTCATATTCTATCATCTTGCTTACCACGTAAACAGAAAAAACCCCCTGCCCTTACATTACCTTTTTTCCCTTTGCGATCATAACACACTGTTACAATACTTTCAGATTTATCCCAGATCCTTTAACAGGGAGGGCTGTAAGAACAGTAACCTTGAATCTCAAACATGTCAAAAATAAATAAACGAGGTGGAGAGATATATATATATATAAAATATGCAAACAGCATGACAACACGCCAACAAAATAACAGAAACTCAATCAGAATTTTCCTGTTGACCTCATGGGCAGAAATTCCCTAGGACAAGAGAGAACATTAAAAAGAAATTTAAGATGTTTTTGCACTGAAAATTTGTGTCTGCATGTATATGTAAGGTGGACAAGGCCAAACAAAACTTTTAAAAGAAATTATACCTTTAATGAAACATTTGTGTGAACACCTTTCAGAGAAGAAAGATATAATAAAAAAGTTAATTCTTTCTGAAGTCAAGAGGACTTTCAGATTATTGAAAATAAATGGATTTATATTTGTAACACTGTGTGAAGCATTAATCCAATTTAAAGTTTATTCTCACAAACTTTATTGCTTAGTGAGAAATGATACATTGAAAAGTAAAGTCACCTTTAGTGACTTCCAGGGAATTTTTTAAAGGAGAACACTGACACCAAAAAGGATTTTCATTCTGTTGAATTTTCTTTCATTCCTTCACAAAGCCAGAATGACAGGAGAGACACTTCAAGAGGTTTCTGTACAAAGACATCTTTTGTACAGAACATAGAGTTCACAAGCATGTAAGAAGTCATCGGGATGGTTGAAAATGTCTAGAAAACAGAAGGTTAACTATCTCAGCTCAAGATATTGAAGCCCTGCAGTTGCTTTCAGCAACGCACCGATCAGTCTTAATAAAACAACAAGTATCCCATTGGGAAATATAGACAAGAATAATTGACAGCATGCATCTGCTTCTACAGGGAAGAGGAACACCTACCCATATCAAGGAGAACAGAAGAAAGCATGCAAGCTGAACTGTTGTGTCCCCAGAGCCCATACGTAGAGTTTTGAATCTGTACTGCCTTTAATGGCTCTTTTGTGCAAATGAACAGCTTTCATTTTCTATTTGGTGTCAGCTAGCAGTAGTTTACTCTGTGAATGTAGAATACATTTTTAATTACTGCAAACAATGTTTAAAATAGGCTAAAAAATATTAGCTTCCTAACAAGTACAGTTTTGTCAATAGTTTTGAACATAACATGTATTCTAATCCTAATCTCTTAAACAGTTTTGTTCAGAATAAGGTAAACTCGGCCTATGCGATAACACGGGTTTTCCTCCAACAGCAAAAGTACAGGGAATCCATAAAGAGCACTGGAAAAGTTTATTTGAGACTATATTAGGAAACTACAAACAACCTCTTCCAGAGCGCGCGAATTTGCAAACCCGCTGCTCCACAGGAAACCAAGAAACATCAAGTTGCTCTGGGGATTGTAATGCTAACACGATGCAGAGCATCCTCTGTGAAGTTAACTGCTGGTTTGATCATGCTTAGTATCTGAAAAGCTACTTCCAATACATATTCTCTATGAGATGGACTCATATTCTCAGACTAGATTCTTCATAAGAAATAACCCTACTAAGAGAATCACAACATCTCTTACATCCTGTAACAATGATTTCACTTATGCTAAGAAATTAAATTCTTCAACGCAGTGTTTCTAAGACATAGTACTGTTCAATACTTGGAAACAAATGAATTTGTTCTTTATATGTTCTCTGGTTGAAATTGTAACTTTATTCTGACAGTCTAATGGGTCTTTAGCATTACACTAAAGAGGTGTGAAGTAAATCCTGGCAGCAAAAAAGTATTTTGATAGTATGTTTGAAAAGGTTTTAAATTGTGTAAGTAGCTAGGGCAGTACTCTTTCTTCTTCTCATATCGGTATGTATTTCCTCACACCTCTACAATTCACTTTTATTTCACTGCCTGTAAATATACCCCTGCAAATCCATAGACCTTTCTACTAAAAAACATTACTTCGGGTCATTTTTATTGTGTTATCATTTATTGCTCTCACTGTACCTAGAAAAGCACAGAACTTAGTGCAGCTTCTTTTATCCTGTTTTTCAACACTCTGTCCCTTCCATCAAGCAAAGTACAGATGACAATAGTATCTGAAGACTTTATTGAAAGATTAATGGGCCTATCTGTCAGTAAGCTTGTTCACTAGTCACATGCGAGCTTGAGTATCGGTATGCACAAAGTGTCTCAATACATTGAAGTTTATCTTCAGTGTACACCAAAAACTGTCAGAGAAACTAAGGCAGGTTGAAGGTCCTAAAATTTCAGAGATGTAAGGCAGGGATCCTGCCACCTGCAACCAATACATAAAAAAAGTTAGGTTAATTTCCAGCATTGTTTATTAAATCTGGAAGAAAATAGTAGAAGAAACTTGAGCAAATTACAACACACTATTAAGACCTTCTCCTTCAGGAGGGTTTGAATTGCAGGAATGGACTTTCAGGAAGTGAGAGAGGAAACTAGAAAAGCTGATGAAGTGACCTCTCTGATGCATAGATACAGCTGAGGTCATACGGCTGCACAGCCCTGCACACCCAGTCCCATGTACAGAGGAGGTTGGCTGACACCATCTATTCCGTTCACCAGGGGCCAGAGGCAGTAGGAAAACAGAGAGCATTTTAGAAATCAGCATCTTCAAGCAAACCTGCGGCAACAAACAGTAAAGTGTTTTCTCTGCTGCCACGTGATTGTTCAGTGATTTCCCTGCCGATCCTCTGAAAGTCAGCGAAAACTGGGAGCCTAATTCCCTCTTCTGGCCTCCAAAAGCACCCTGTCTTGGATCATACACAACAAATCAATTTCAAGCCTTTTGCTTCAAATAGGTCAGACTGAAAAATTAAACAAAAGTTTGATTTTTTTTGCTACTAGAATTAGAGAAGAATTTAATTATGTTCTATTATGTCATATTTCAACTACTTCCTACCACACCTAAAATGAAGCCAGACAGTTTTGTATATATTGCTTGATTTTTTTTTTGTGGTAGGAAATACTCTATGTGAACCCCTTAAACGTGATTAGTAAAAATGAATTACAACTAAAACATAAATATCTGCACAGAGTAAAAGATATTTTAGTACAGGAAAAATAAACTAAAATGCTGCATTAGGTACAGTTCACATTGCTGCAGAATTTGCTGAAAAATAAACTTCTGAGGATTTGACTTTTCACTCTGGAAAGCAACAGCTACAATCCCGTTACACATAACTTTCTATTGCTCTTCAGCCACTATTTCAGAAGTGATTGGAATTAGATATCTAGTTTGATATGCTTTGTTAAGGATATAAAAGTATTCTTTAAGGATAGAAAAGTGGTCATGCTTTAATATCTGATGCTGGACATTTAAATATCTAGCTGCATTTCATAAAACCATAGGGCCACAGAAAATACCAAGAGGTCAAGGTCCATTCCTCACTAGGTGGCAGGGTCACAACATCCACATAAACCTTAAGCAATGCTTTTCTAATTTGCTCTTGAAGGCTATCAGCTCTCAAGATTCCTCCGTCTCCTCAGTCAGTTTCTTCCAGTTTTTCATCAACTGGAAAAGGTGATGGTGTGAGAAACCCTTCGAGATTTTCAAAATCAGCTTGGACAGCTACTCAAACAACTGTAATTAAACTAATCAAAGATTTCCCTGTAACTACATAAATAATTTCAGGATAAAAGGCTATATATTTTTGTGATTAAATTCAGGCATGTACATCATGCTAATCAACTGAATGTTTCATGAGATTCAAGATTTTTTTTTATTTATATAATAAATACTTTTTTTTTTTTGAAAGATTCTTTTAGTGATACCTCTGTGCAAGAAAGGAAAAAAATTAGGAAGTCCATATGAACAGAAGACAGGAAGAAACCAAGCAATTTTAATGTGTTTAACTGATGCAGCATCCTGAAAATGTAATCAACAACACTCAAATTCTAACACTTAAATTCCAAATAATTTCAAGACGAAAATAGTGAGAAAATACTATAGAATGATTATCAACAAGTTGTTTCTACCACTGGAGACTTCTGAAGTCTGATTCTGCATTTCCAAAGTCTGATTCCACCTCATTTCTACTGGAAATACCTATAAATATCCTTCTTTCAATGTAAGACTATGATATATTAAACATTGAGTTAAAGCTGGGAGAGCATGCATACCATAATTATGTCAAAGTAAGATTTTTAAGTCGGGGAAATATTGAACTCTTGCAATGTGCAATCACAATGATAATAATAAATGTCAAGGTGCAAAGAACATGAGTGCGAAAACACTCCAGTCTAATTCTGTGCGATACCGGTGACACAAATATGTATACTATGGAATTCACAAGGCATATATTTTAACATGCAAGTTCTGAGTAGAGGAAATAATTTTTTAAAGCATTTTCGTAAGGAGAAAGGAGAAAGTAAACAGTTATTTTACATTTTCTCTTATAATACCCATGCTACACTTTGAATGTAATACCTTTAACCTCCAGCCCCTCTTCAGGCCAAGTCATTTATGATTAAAAAGACCAGACAGAGCTCTTGCTGAATCATCATGTCCATTGCCCACTCCTGACACAAAAGTCTGATCACCTCCTCTTGACCAAACAATTGCATGCAAACTGCCTACTAAGAAAGGTCAATGGTTGACTGAATTAGCTGTTACGGCACAAAAAGTCTCCAGTAAATGGTATACAACACAGCTGAGACAAGGAGAAAGATATCTATCATCCCAATGTTCGATCTGGGCTATTAATTTACATACTCTGTCTCCATAACTCTTCATTTATTGTCAGTGGAAAGTGGTAGGGTTCCCCAGAGACATATTCAGGGCTTGTAAGTCTGGCTGCTGCTCCGGCACATGGCCTAGAGGAGCCTCTCTCTCTTAATTGACAGCAGGGAGAAACAAGACAACCTAACCTCCAAGCTTAAGTGCCTGCAATAGGTACTGAAAAAATCTCCTCAAAAACATCAAAATGAAAAATTAATCTACTTTGGTCTCTCCTAGCTGTAGATATATTTCGCTCTTACCATGAACGAACTCTCTCCTGCTTTGAACTGACTTTCTTCCAAAGTTCTACTGTCACAAAATTTGTTTTCCATAAAAAGTCCTGCCCAGAGGAATTTGTTTATGGGAACGTTGCCAGCAGAAATACATTTACAATTTGGCTAGCAGCACAGCATCTACTGGAAAACTACGCAGGTAAATTCCTTTATATCCACAATACATATATACAGAATGTTATCTGGGTGTAATATCTAAAGCTCCAAAATGCAGGCAGACTGATTACCTTTGTTTGGGCAGCTACAAACTGTTTAACATCTGTGATGCATGCATTCAACCCCCCCCAACCAAACCAGCAGAAGTTTGGTACAGGCTCCACAGGAGGTAAAGGCCTGAGCTGTTGCCTGGCCAAAAACTCTTCTAGGAAACCCACAAGGGAGCAGAGTGACACAGTGAACACCGATAACTTGCGAGTACAAGGAGTCTCGTGCCTACCTCTCCCAGTGTATGCAATTTGAGTACAAGCCAACCACTTTATCCCACAAATACAACAGCCTAAGTGAGCCTCCTTTGAGCTCTCTCTGCTAGGCAGCGTGACTGCATGACGATGATCTCCCCTTGAGCTGGGACACCTCTCAAGCTTGCTCCTCGAAGCAATGAGATCTTTAACCAACGACAGATCACTGGATGACCCCAATTCAAATTCTCCCTGGACGGCAAATGGCCTGCACACCAGGTAACTCTGCCCTTTAGCAGGGACACCTTTCGTTGTTAAAAGGTATTAGTTGTTTAGCTTAAATAAGTTTTAAATAGAATCAATCACTTAGAGTTATAACATTGTATGATTTAGTATGCTGTTTGCTTAGCTTTACTTACTTAGCATGAGTGGCTAGATTTGCTGAAGCCTTGGGCCACAAGCTATAAATTTCCACTTAGATTTACTGAATGTGTACCTACTTAGTCAAAACAGGGCTTACTGAACATGTACCTACTTAATCAAAACAGGGCCTCCAGAGACAGCATAAATCAGAAGATACAGAGGCTTCTAGACTACAGCCATCAACAGCAGCTTCAACTAGACAGGATAACCGCCTGTCTGAACACAGTGAAGGAGTCCAATGAGGAATAAGAAGCCCCCATACTCAAACATTACTACTTGACCAACCATCACATGAGGGGCGGGTGAATCACCTATAAAGGTATAATTGCCCAGGGATCTCTTTGGATCAGGCCCTCTCTGGAGGCGCTCAGCTCAAGTTTTCCAGGCTGCTGTACCACACTATTAAATTATTTACTTTCCTAAAATCTGATGCCTGAGAATCTGTTTTGGGAAACCTAGGGTTCGAACTTGGGAATAAACTGACACTGAATGCCCAGATGGAAGTTGAGTGAACTGGGAATAAACATGATGAAACTTTGAAATCTTAGCTAAGTAATATAAAAAATCAGGTGTGCACATATAATCCTTTAGCTATAAACACTTATAATCCCTTAACCATAAACCATTGACCAAGTCTGGGACTAGAAGTGGATCCTGCCACACCTAGACTCATCTCTGAGAAAGAGTTTAGAGAGCAAGAGGGTCCATTCTGAGCCTCAGGACTCAACAAGAGGGTCTCCCTTACCTTTTCGCATCTCCATTACCTGTGTAAATCATTCTAAATCTAACCCGATTTTCCCTCTGTATGTTTCCTCCATGTAGTAACTAATAGAGTGAACCTTGCCACCACACTCTGTTAAGTCACACTTCAAACACTCATTTGCAACAACATCTTTACCTATTCTATAAGTCTTAGCTAATTCCAGATGCCTGGATAAAAACTATGACAACAGAAACAGTCCTCAATACATAAGTTTAATTAGCACCGTACTTTCTTGATATAACCTATTCATGAGAAATAAATGAGGTTTTACTCACGNCATCTCCATTACCTGTGTAAATCATTCTAAATCTAACCCGATTTTCCCTCTGTATGTTTCCTCCATGTAGTAACTAATAGAGTGAACCTTGCCACCACACTCTGTTAAGTCACACTTCAAACACTCATTTGCAACAACATCTTTACCTATTCTATAAGTCTTAGCTAATTCCAGATGCCTGGATAAAAACTATGACAACAGAAACAGTCCTCAATACATAAGTTTAATTAGCACCATACTTTCTTGATATAACCTATTCATGAGAAATAAACGAGGTTTTATTCACANAGCTAATTCCAGATGCCTGGATAAAAACTATGACAACAGAAACAGTCCTCAATACATAAGTTTAATTAGCACCGTACTTTCTTGATATAACCTATTCATGAGAAATAAATGAGGTTTTACTCACGTTTCAGATTTTCAATTAATAACTGCCTGGCAGCTTATCAACAAATGAAATCCAAAAGTCTGGAGCTAGCCACTCAGCTCCCCACAGAGATCACGAGAGCAGCAGTAGCTAAACAGAGATGCTCACAAGCTAATCATTTCACACAAGAAAGATATGAAATATCAAAGATAGAATCTGAGAAAGGATTGAAAGTTAAGCACCTAATCCTGGTATGCCTGTCTGACAAAGCAGCTACACCAGAGCTACACAACTCTGCCTGTTCAAGACCCTCTCCTTTAGTAATATTTGTTTCTTATTTAGGAAACTTTGTCTGGGAGACCCGGGAGCTGGGGTCCCATAAACTTTGATACATATAGTGGGAACTGAAACCAGAGTTTTCCGGGCTTCTTCAAGGCAACTTAATAGAAGTACCTGAAAGACCTAGACAACTCCAAGTTTTTGCCAAGAGAGGAACACTGGCTTTAGAGTATTAGAGGTGTTTAACTGATGCAGACAGCAGAATGCTTCTGAGCAGCCACTTCCACTATACAGCCTGTTCTACTCTGAGACAAGGATATTCCACATGTGAGATAGGGAAAATTCTCTTTTCGGTGTCTGAATAAGCAATTTAATGTATCTGATAACTCACATACCAGCATTAGCCTGTCGTACAGTAACAAAATTGCAACAAGCAACACAGCTGTGGACCCTATGACAGAAGCTGTATCCAGAAGTCAGATGTTACGTTTTGTTTTTTTTTCTAACGGCAGTTCCAGAATCTAAATGAAGTTGGTGTCTGTCATGGAAAGAAGATGGCAGCTGTGAGCAGATCTGTTGTGGCTCTTGGCTCACCCAAGAAGGTACAGCAAGAAGCAAAACATCCCTCAGAAAGTATATTTCTGAAATCTCTGAAAAGTCATTCTAGACTCAAAAAGTAAGTTCATTGTAACATTTACATGTAAGTATTGTGAACTACTCTTTTGAGGACAAAACTCAACATTGCTATAAAATGATAAACAGAACTTGGTATACTTTAGAAAATGTTAATTGAGAGATATTCTATCAGAGAAGCAGATTTATAAAAGAGACAGTTTTGAAAGAAAATCATGTTCATAAGCGTCTCTCTAATATGACATTGTTAATCCTGAAACAGTGCAAATTATAAAGCAAAAATAACTAATGAACATAGTTCTTGTGAGAAGTTGCATTAAGCTATTGGACTGCTTGCAAACACCAGGCTAAGCTAATAATTTCTTCAGATAAAGATGAAAAAAATAGAAGCAGCCAAGTTATTGGAAAAGCTGTTGGACACATACATGAGAGATGTTAATATTATCACTAGTTATCCGTTCATACAGGAAAAGTCCAAGCAGTATTTACCTGAGGATCATTTATTTTGTTACTCTGATAACTGTGCCAAATAAAATATAACATGCCTTCATTTACTACGTTACCACAGTTGTGCTATCTATGCAGATAGTTTTCAACTTACAATTTTGTGAACTGTAAAAACCCAAGGCTCAAATAATGTTATTTTTTCATCATCATGCTCATTATGCAGGCTTAAACTTCAAAGGCATATTATCACAAGCATTTAATTTTTATCATATACTCTTAGGTGTGGCTTTCTCTTTCATTCAATTGTTTAGCATCAAAAATACAGTGGCTTTGCAAGTTGAGAATCTAATACCAGTGAGATCTATGTAACAAACAGGTATAGAAATGAGTCCTATCTAACTACTTGCAGTTTAGAGAATGAACAGTTTTCAGCGAAGTATTTTGTCTTTAAAGAAATCTAATTGCTCGAAATACAACTGATTTTATGCATTACTCTCCAGATTGTCATCTTCTTTTGGGATGTTTCAGTGGATGTAAGGAAGTTCATCATTTCCAAGATTTTGTCATTACTAGGTTGGACCTTTTAATGTAAATTTGGGACTATGTGTCCTGGGCTTCTGCATAGCATAATGCCTTTGGGTATTTATTAAAGTTGTGCTCAAGACTGTCCAAGAGGCTGAAGGCATTCACAGTAGTGTTATTTTCACATTGCCAGCATTTATGACTTGTCACAGAACCAGCGCAGTAGTCCATCTCCAAAAGTAGCGCTCTCCTACATTTCACAGAAATCAAACATTTTTCCAATATCTTACGTTAAATCTCATCAAAGATACTGTAAATCCAGTTTGGCGTTTTCCAGTCAAAATGTTATGAAAACCCAGAACAGCACATTCACTAATTATGTGGTATATTACTACGAAAGAAGCAAGAATTGTTGAGAATAAATTGGATAACATTTTGTTTCTCTGCTCTGTTGGAATTCTCTTGGGATTCATTAGTAGATGGTTACCGAAAACAGGCATCTCAGAGAATGTACTGGAGAATATAGCTTTCCTTAATTATTCCCTAACTAGCCTGCACAGGCTGATCTTTAGGTGAAGGCAGTTGACTTCCACAGCCTGATATTGAAGTAGTTATTTTACTTGCTTTCAATTGTACTATGTCCTGCTGGCACTACTAAGTATAGTGTATTATTCATAAAATGCATTTGCATTTTGTATTAGGAGGCAACGGAGCTTTTCAGACCATCCTGTCATGGTCTGGAATTTCCAAATATTTCCTTTAAAATCTGTTCATGTACATTTCATAGAATCATAGAATAGTTTGGGTTGGAAGGAACCTTTAAAGGTCACCTAGCCCAAATCCCTGCAGTGAGCAGAGACATCTTCAACTAGATCAGGTTGCTGAAAGCCCCCCAGGAAGCAGCAAGCAATAACTTCAGAAAATTACAAAAGAAATAAGAGAAGATCTCAAACCTGCCTACCTATTCTTCTGAGAAAGATTTTGGTCTAGCCATTATGAAACAGCCTGATTATTCATGTATCAAATCAACAGCAACAATAACTTTTCTAGGGGAGTGAAAGGAATCTATGAAAGCTCTTCAAACTAGTATGCGTAAGTACAAGCTTTTAAGCTTGTAGTTCAGCATTTGGAAAAAATTGTAAAGAGAAAGCAATACAAGATCCAAGTAATTTTTATGACCGAACTATTTTTTTTTAATGAGGAAATTTTATCACATAGGAAGTGTTTTGAATATCAAAATCTGTTCAGTAAGGACCTTGGCTGTCACAAGTTGCTCCTACGAAATGGGAAAGTTATTTAAGACTTAAAATAATAAAAAACTGCTTTTGTCTTCACTGCTGATGCTGTTCTCTTCAGTGATTATGAATGAAGCTGAAATACAGACCATTCTTTTTCTGCAACAACAACTAATTCCATAATGCCCATTATGCCAAATGAAGGGCAGCAGTACCTACTTACATGCTCAACATATGTCAAGAACATGTTGCAAACAGTTTTCACACAGGCAACAGATGGAGAACAACTTTAATCTGCCTCCTCTTTTTGTCCATGAACTTATAATTTTGAATCTGTTAGCTGATACTATATCCGTTTGAAATTACTATTTGGCACTGTTGGTAAAATTCTGAAAGAATTTTCATTTCGATGCAGTTCAGTATCTATTATAGGAAAATAATTTTACTTACCCTGGTGTTACCATGAAGGTAAGTTTCTTAAGTTTAGTTCTTACATGGCAGCATTATAATAGTCTGACCATAGAATTACAATTTAATAGCAAGTTCAGCTAGAAGATAGAGCTTTGTGACAGACGGTCTCAATCTAGCATGTAGTATACGAGCCCTGTCAATCAGCTCTGGGTGCTGTATCTAGGTGGGGATTGACTGTGCCATGGTACAGACTATGAGCTTGTTCCATGGAAAGCCATCCTGTGTCTCATAGTGAAGTAGCTTCTTTTGCATGGCATATATAATTCTGAACAAAGTGGTAAGGCAAAGCCATCTCCACAGTCCCCGGTGCTACTACCTCACACAAGTTACCTCAATCTTAAATAAATGCACTTCCAAAGTATACTTAGTCAAAAATCACATGTGAAATAGAAAGGATCAGTTCAGAGAACAGCTGAATAATTCACTCATCTGGATGCTTACAAAATATTGGCACAGTGTTTAAAGCAAACCTATANCTCAATCTTAAATAAATGCACTTCCAAAGTATACTTAGTCAAAAATCACATGTGAAATAGAAAGGATCAGTTCAGAGAACAGCTGAATAATTCACTCATCTGGATGCTTACAAAATATTGGCACAGTATTTAAAGCAAACCTATAAGGCAGAAAAAGGCAGGCTCTTGCTGGAAGAGGGAGGGCTGCTGGGTGACATGAAACTGTGATCCAGGCTACACACACCTGTTTTTTACATGTCCTGCAGCATGAGAAATAGCACTAGTACTGTTCCTTCAGCAGACCTTGTGCAAGGGTGAGCTATGTTGAGTATCCCATTGCAGAAGAAGAATTAAAAGTATTGAAGAAGGATTGCCCAGAGTACCCTGGCTATTATACAGCTGCCATTGACCAGCATAGGAGCTTTTCCTCATATAGGTCACCAGTGGAGCGTCTGACATTTAACGTTTACTCTGGCAATTTCACAAAAAACTATTGATCTTATATGAGTGTACTGGGGCCGCAAAGCTTCACAGTATGGTGCAGTGGCTGATCTGCCCCTGCTCAGAATATTTAAAATGATGCAAAATTTATTCCAAACTACAGGGAAAGTAAGAGGCTCAGAATATCTGGAAAATGTGAGAGGCACAGAGAAACTCAGATTCCCTGTCTCTTCCTCTGATAAAGGCAGGGAGGGAAGGGATGCCTGTAGTCTCCTCAGCATTGCCTCCCTGTTCTTCCTCACCAGTCTCATGTCTCCCATTCAAGACATATGGGGGAATAGCAGCACTGAAAAAGGCTCACAAGGATGAAACAATAAACAAGAAATAAAATTGTCTTATGCTTTGCACATAACTATTAAGCAAATTGCTTTTCATAGTTTTTTTCATACAAAAGGTCACAATACGTGCCAAAATACTGACGCTGTTATATTATGTTTAAAGCTCATCATTTTACCTCTCACACCTTTGTAAGCAGAGTAGTTGAAAACAGAGATGAAAGACCACATTGTGCACCTGACAATTATATTGTCTTACTCATAACAAGTGACAATGATCTATTTAAATGAACATTTAGTTTAAAAGTCCATCTATTAAAGAGAGAGAAATCAGAGTTTGCAAAGCTTCCTCCTCTCCGAAACCTCCCATTCAGGATCTGTCAGCCAAGTTCCTTGGTTCTCTGGGCCCGTGTAGCAGAACCCTCTCCCACAAACATGCACGGGAAAGACACTAATTAGGGCCTGTCCATTTTGGTCTACAGACATTACTTTGTTTTCTGTTGTGTCTTTGTAAATGGTGACATACCTGGATGGTTACGTAGATACTGGAAATAACTGATCAACCTACTGATAAATGTTTAAAAGCAGACAAAGAACATCTGAAACACTAGCTGTGAAATCTTTTGTTGTGAGTTAACAAAAGGTTTAGTCACTCTGAGAACATTAATTTTGGCATAAAGTATGATCTAATGGGCAAAACAAAACTAATAACAAATAATGAGACTCAGTTACAATGATTTAATCAATTATCTGAACGCCCTCAAAAGAAGACCACAAAGAAAATACCTGGAAGAGAAAAAATACCATGGTTTTAGTAGCAAATAAGTATATATCCTTATAAAAAGGAAAAAAAAAACCCCATAGTTGTTTTTATTTATTTAAAGGAAATATGTGTCAGCAGAACAGAAACTGCAGAACTTCTGATATTTATAAAGGGATCAACAGCATTTCTCAGGAATTGTGCTATTGGGATGTTATCATACCTCTTTCCACAATGTACAACGTGGACACTCTCTACTCAGTGCTGACTGTGTCTATCCTGAATTTTCCCAGATCTCAGACTAGAATGCTATGGACATTGCTGTCCTTAGATGTGCCAATAATTTTTATTTCCTCTTTCATTGCCTTGTCGTGAAGCATGCCCCAGCCATTCAATCCTGCATCACTCCCTCAGTAAAGGCAGAGCTGCTTTATTACTACCAATAAGCAAGACACAACAGATTCAGAATTAAAATAACCTTACAATACGAGAATGAACAAACAAATTCCAAACTGGCAGCATGCATTGGGTCTGTGTGACGGGGCTTTGGTAGCAGGGGAAGGGGCTACACGGGTGGG
>VZSC01002078.1:0-23378 GCA_013398225.1 Steatornis caripensis | reverse complement strand
AGTTCCACCTGAACATGAGGAGGAACTTCTTTACTGTGAGGGTGACAGAGCACTGGAACAGGCTGCCCAGAGAGGTTGTGGAGTCTCCTTCTCTGGAGATATTCAAAACCCGCCTGGATGCATTCCTGTGCAACCTGCTCTAGGCTAACCTGCTTTAGCAGGGGGGTTGGACTAGATGATCTCTAGAAGTCCCTTCCAACCCCTACCATTCTATGATTTATTTCAAATCTGTTTAATCATAACATGCTTTTTTTCATGCTGGTTCATTTTCATTATTCACTAATTTTAATCAAAAATTTAAAATACAAAACCTCCTAAATTAAACTAACAGAACCCTCACTCAGGTCTTAAAACATCACACTTAAGTATGGAATAAGTAAACTTGTTCCAAGTATTTTTCTCTCTTCATCTTTAGAATCTGACTCTCTTCAAATATTGAAACTGTATTATTAATTTGGATTACACACATGCACAAACATACCCACATGATGGAGTCTATCACCAAGTTAGCCAGAGTTAGCTACACCAAGCCTTCACTGAGGAAAGTCTTTATAATACACATTTGCAGAACAGCTGAGAATGTGAATAACAATTCACTGGTGTGATTTAGGGCTGTATATTAAGGCATTAGTAAGGAGATATGTGCTTCTAGGGAATGACAGCTGACATAAACATTAAGTCATCTCCTTTATTTCTAACATCTCTCTCTGCTCAAAGATCAACATTATTCCTCATATATTGACAGGCGTGCAAAAAGGGGGAACTGGAGATGTTTTTTCCATCCTCCTTTGTTATGGGTTTCTTTGCTATTCTCTTGTATCGCTGGATGTTAGGAGGCGGCAGAGATTTCTGTTGGCCACATGCAGCAGGTTGCAGGTGGAGTCTGGGAGAAGACGATGCAGGCAGGAGCACCAAGAGGTTCCCACCTCCACCCTCTGCTGCTATGCTAAAGATAGAGACTCCTCCCCAAGAGTAAGCAGGAGAGGTAAGTCCTTGTTTTGCTCAACTGACATTACTCCCAAAAGCAAAACAGGCCAGTCACACTAACTAGACTCTTTCACCTCATTTCTGATGAGGAAAGGAGAAACCAGTACTATATTGCTGACTTAGGATGGCAAGGAATGGCTCCTTCCAGTAAAGGAAGTTGTTTGCATCAAGATGATTGCAATGGTTGATTCAAAAGCAACCATAAGTACAAGATTTATCCAGTACCTTTCCCATCTTGTTACTCACAAAAGACAAACTGACTGTCACCCACTTTGCATTCAATTGCAGTGAATATTCAACAAATAGGTTTTGAATGTTAAAAAACTTTGATGTAAAGAATTCTCCTGAGAAGAAGATTGAAACCCACGCACTGACTGGTGAGTCCATCTCAGCAACTAGGTTTTTCAGATATTAGATATAAACAACGTTTTTTACATATAATTTGTATCCTGGAATGACTGACAGGATGATTCAAGAAACAACTTGAGATAGCCAATCCATCTGAAAACAAAACAAAACAGCCACCTTACACGCAAATAAAACGACAAGTACGAATTTCATGTCCAGACTCTTCAAGGACATACATAGGCCATTAACTGATTCACTTTCAGTGCTAATTAATGCTAATTTTACTTTGAAACTAAGTATTCATTTTCAGAGACAGAAATTGAGGATATGCTTAAATATAAACACTAAATTCCCAGCTACCAAGCAAAGCTTGAATTACCTTAGCATTCATCTGTCAAAATCTATGATGCCAAAATATACAGCTAGAATTGAATGTAAGAATTAATCAGAAAAACTTTTTAAAGCCTTGCAGATCTATATAGAATATGCTCTACAGTAACAAACAAATATTATGTTATGAATGTTAAAAGATTTTTAAAGTTACATTCAATTTTAATGTATTTTTCAATGGAACTTCAAATATGAAATCTTGAAGTTTCATTGAAAACCCAAAAGCAAAGTTTTCCACTGGAAATCTGAAGTTTCCAAATTAAAAATACAGGCTTGCAGAATTACCTTAATTCTAGCTTTACAATTTGTAGTTACTACATGAACTATTCTTTTCTCAATAAAATTTTTCAATCTCCTCTTCGGGAAGAAAAAAGACAAAGGGTTGTGTGGGAACAAAAAGCACATTTCTAGTCAAAAGATTTTTGGTTTACAACTAAATAGTTGAGTCAAAAAACCTGTTGAAACAAATAAACAACAACAAAAACCCCAGCTCACAATGCCTTGACTACATGCCCACCTCACTGAAGATGGAAAAAACAGTTTCAACTGAAAATCTGTATCACTCCTGAATGGTACACATTGTATGAAATTGTTTTACATGACTTGCACTCTTAATGGGTAGCTGAAGGGACTTTTAAGCATGCTAAAAAGTTAAACTTAAGGAGAACCAGTCCATAATTTACTCCAAATCACACTCTGCCAGCTCGTGTAGATAGCTCTTGGTCACACTCATTTGCTCACACCATGCACAGGAGGCAACACTAGTCATTGCAGTAGGATGAATTATAGAAACTAAAAAATGAAGTATCTTCACTCATTTTTCATTAAATATATCTTTCATACAGTTTTACATAATTAGATTGTATTTCAAAGAAAACACACAATTATTTTAGTGTGGGATTCTGCAAAATTTTAGCATTACATACAAACTACATGAGAAGTGTTATTGCATAGTTTCACAGCTTACTACATATTGGCTCGTATTTCCTAATGAACAATATTCATACACACTTAACATACAAACATATGAATTATATTTAATATCAGAAAGAACAATTGTGCTTTCAAAGAAGGACCTATTAGAAAACCTAACGACTATATCTGTAATTAGACATACTTATATGTATTAACTATGACACAGTCACAATAACAAAAAACTATGGGAAGGCAAATTAATCCTGTGCACAGGGCACTTGAATATTGAACGTATAATAACTATTTGCAAAGATTCCAACTGCGGTATGCCAAATTTGTCAACTCTAGCTATTAATTGTAAATTGCGCCTTAACCTGCAAGATGCTGAGAGCCATCTGTACGGAACTGCTGAAGTCGTACTTGTGAAATCCTAAGTCTGATAGTCTCATGTCTGAGCCTCAGTATGAAGCTGGGGGTCTGGGATGGAAGGAGTCTTGTTTGCTTGAGGGGCTCCTCTAACAATTTGATTATCTTAACAGATCTTGTGTTTTGATGAAAATCTATTACTTGTGATATACAGAATATTATTCCTTTATTAATTTTTTATTTATTTATAATATATATTTTATTATATCTATAATATATATTATAGATATTATTTATTAATCCTGCTTTAAAATGCATTCAAGTTACACAGATTTACTTATGGGGAAAAAAAAATCATTAACGTGTTTCATTTCTATTCCAGCACAGAAATACATGAACATATCTTAAAGATGTCAAATGTCTTCATTCAGGTCTATGCAGTAATTTAAAAAATAGATGAAAAACATTCCAAAGATATTTCTAGCAACCACTTGTATCTGTGGATGGTGAACAATGAGAGAAAATACATTCTAGGGTAGAACTACATTTTCTGTATATAGGGAATTATTAAGTTTATCATTTATGGAATAGACAGCAAGTAGACCAAATTTCTGTTAATATTAGGATTTCAGAATACTCTCTGGCATTTCTGACAAGTGGATCACTAATTCTTTTTTTTCAAAGAAGTAACAATTTTCCTTTGCACAGATTCACTTCAGATATGTATACAGACATACCCAGCAAAAGAACTCCAGGAATCATAAGGCCAGTTCTAGTGCACTTCTCCCTGTTGGTGTTGAAGGATAAATAGAAAACTTCAAACAAACAATGCCACATACTAGGAGATGACTAACTGCAGATGGCGAGACTGACATGTATTCCTTACTTTTTGTCAACAGCCCAGTTTGACAAACAAATTAATTTCACGGTAAACTCCAATTCTTGCTGATGACCACCTGATACAACACCAAAAAATTTTTTAAAGTAAGGTGGATCTCAAAGCATGCCTCCTTGCTGTTCAGATAAATACTTTGAATAAAACTTGGGTCTTGGAACCCACAGAGCGATAAGAAATTTTGTTTCATGGACACATTTCAAAATTTTCTAGGCTGTTTGCAGCAGATGAANAAAGCATGCCTCCTTGCTGTTCAGATAAATACTTTGAATAAAACTTGGGTCTTGGAACCCACAGAGCGATAAGAAATTTTGTTTCATGGACACATTCCAAAATTTTCTAGGCTGTCTGCAGCAGATGAAATTGTATTTTTAATTGATGTAGGGAACTCAATATACATGAATATAGCCTGATACATTCTCCTAAGGTGCACTTTTACTTCAATAATCAAAATATATTTGGTATGGATGAATGGGGGCAATAATCCTTGATTCCTGACAAAGGGCATTGTGTAAAACCTTGAACATCCACATTGCCTCTACAACCAGTGGGTGTTTCTAAGGGACTTCCTATGGAGACCCAAGGAAGAAATGCTTCCCTCCCTCTTTTTTAGTGTCTAACAGCACTAAATTATCCATCATCATCTCTGAGAAGATAAAGAAGTAGGTATTTTCTCCACATAGAAGAGATTGCTCTTTTGCCTGATCATCTGAAGGACAAAAAGCTTTTCCTCCAATAAGAAAAACATGCGGTGGAGGCTGAAACCTGCCAGCAGAACAACTGAAGTTACAAGTGCCACATATCAGGTAAGGTCAACAACTCGAATACTTTTCCTGAAATCAAACTGTGAGCGCTGCCAGATAGAGAGTCTTGAGGTTAAATGGAAAGTAAGCAAGAACCAACCCATTGTACCAGAGAGCGCACACAGGAAGCATAGCTCTGATCTCGGAGCTAGATTTGAGCACACTTGGTCACATCACAGGAGACTCTACTAGCACTGAAAGGCAAAAAAGGTCTTGCCTAAACATTTTCATTGAAAAACATTTGAATTTTGACTATCCCTATATTAGATGCTGGGTTTCAAAACCGTACTACGCGGCAGAATAGAGTTTCTTTTATTCATTTTTCTGAGGAATTGATTTCTCCTGTTTGGTTATTTTGAGAGACTATAAATAACTCTGGTTATTTGAGAGACTATATAGTTCAGGCTTTCTTGACCTAATATTTCTGCTGCCATTTCTTAAACTATAGGAGCTAAACGTGTGTGCATCTTATACAATCATGTGAGGTGAGGTTTTCAAGAAAATTTGGTTTGTATCAGACACCTAACTATTTGTGGTCTTTGTCACAACACACTCCTGAGACAAAGGTAAACATTCCTATTGAACTGAATGCTCCTCAATGTTATATGAATGTTATTTTTTGTTTGTTTTGCTCTCACTCGCCACAACCACTTTGCATAATGAGATGTGGCACTACTACAAGTTCAAACCCCAGCTTATGGACTGCATGAAAGGAACTGTCACTTGCAATCATTATCAGTAGGGGAGGTTTTTTTCTGTGCTATGTGTAGTGATAGCATTTTATTTACCTGCTTCTACTATACACAGAGCTGGTAACTTAAGGTTGTGATAGAGCAATTCATGATAATGACTAGAGACATTTAGAGAATTCCACTCAAGCAAAACTCCATGATTATTTATTTGTCACTAATTCACCCATGTACAGAGGCAAAGAGCATGCTCAAGGACAAAAAGAATAATTGCCTTCTATTTTCCCACAGGGCTGTAATAAGTCTTACATCTAATACTATCCCCATAACCATCTAACTTAGGCTTTATGTTGCTAAGTAACTTGAGATGATTATGATATTGAAGGCACAAAAAAAAGAGAAAATATACACCTTTCAGCTCATTATGAAGTTCCTCAATATCCTGGCTTTGTCTAGGGCAGTTGCTTAAGTATGCCTTTAGGACTGGCAACAAGCCAACTAGTCTCCTTAAGCTGAAGAGGCACTTTGGCAAACTCCACCCCTCATAGCAAAGGAGTTTTCAGAAATAGCCATTCTCCTTTGAGCAGATCAACTGCAACACTGCCAGACTTGATATATCCTGAAAGAGGCTGGGGGGTGTGTGGGGGAAATTGCAGACAGGAGAAAACTGGCAAGAAAATTATATAAAGGAGAGCAAGCATTTAAAAGAGTCTTCAGAGGGTCAGAAGATAACATGCCAGATAAAGAAGGCAGCAAGACAGAAGAAAAGTGTAGTGTAGTGCTGTGTAATGTGGTGCAGTGTAGCATACTGTAGCACTAAAATGTTCGCTTTATATGTTGTCTGCCAGGTAGAGTGCTTGCACCACAATGCCCATCTGCTTCTACTTTTGAGATTGGGTATGCAGTTTCCTATACCTCTGGCAACTTTTTACTCTTCAGACTGGAACACTCCACTTTGTCTGTATCCATACTTTCACTGGGTCTCTTTCATAGAATCATAGAATGGTAGGGGTTAGAAGGGACCTCTAGAGATCATCTAGTCCAACCCCCCTGATAAAGCAGTTTAGCCTAGAGCAGGTTGCACAGGAATGCATCCAGGCGGGTTTTGAATATCTCCAGAGAAGGAGACTCCACAACCTCCCTGGGCAGCCTGTTCCAGTGCTCTGTCACCCTCACAGTAAAGAAGTTCCTCCTCATGTTCAGGTGGAACTTCCTGTGCTCCAGTTTGTGCCCATTGCCCCTTGTCCTGTCGCTGGGCACCACTGAGAAGAGTCTGACCCCGTCCTCTTGACATCTTCTATCTTGTTGACTATCAGAAGAATAACAGGAAGGCAATGTAACAGTATGAGCCTTATTAAATTCAGAAACTGAGTGAAAATTAGGCTCTGAATAAAATAAGCTTCTAACTTCTTTGCTATGAAGATTTTAGCCTTCTACTGAGTGGATAAAAAGCCAGACATTTTGCAAGTACGGAATGGAGATATGTTTGTGCCTTTATCCCTCCTCATACGACATCAGCAACTTACAAGCAACTTATAAGAAGGTTTACACTTATATATGCACAGCACACACTTTTTAATATTAAGAGACTTCTAATTTTATTCCTACATGGTATGCTCTGGCTGCTCTGTACATTACTAAAGTGTGCCCCCTCCATCTTATGAATGTTCCACCCCAGGCTTGGGGAGACCAAAGAGGCCCTTGTCAATGGCCTGCCTTGGATCTGTGGAGACCCTTGTCAATGGTCTCTCCCTGCTGATGCTAAGCATCGAACTCTAGCACCGGACATCAGAAAAAGGATGTGCCTTCCGTAGTTTTCCTTCATGATGCTCAGGCTGCACGTAAGAGGAGCCTGTCTAAAGGGTGAGATGGAAGAACGTAGAAGGATTGAGAGTTGGAGGCATTAAAGAGCAAGGGCTATCGAGACAGCAACTAGTGCACCTGGAGAGAACAAAAAGAGAGAAAATAAGGCACGTACAAAAGAGTGGAAGCAAGATAAGACAAATGAGAGCACAGTAGTAAAACCATGTCTAGCTACATAATCAGTTTTAACTTCTAAGAGAGTTTGCATTTAAAATTCCTGAGAAAGTCCATTTGTCAACTGATAGCAAACAGCTGAAGAATATATTACATCTCCTCTAGGGGCTTGCTCCTTTTTTTTTCTTCTCTAAATGAAAGTAACACCTATGCTACATGGATCTAAATATCTGAATTTGTTATGCATTATATAATTCCATGGAAACATCACTCCTTTTAACTCTCCCTACTCTTTTCTACCACCTCATACATTATTTTAAAAGCAGCCTAGAGACGAAATCCTAAAACCTATGTCTAGCAGGAAAAAATACTGCATCATTTATTAGCTTTTACAAAGACACTGCAATGAATCTTAGTTGACTCAACTTAGCAACTAGACCAAAAGAAGTTCGCATAAACAAATTTTCTCATGTCATTTCCCAAAGTTTGTCTGCTTAAGTTTTTAATCTTAACAAGTTGCATATGTCATTTCTTAGACTATGAAGGTGAACTGAGTGATTTGGCTACAGATTCCTTTTCAATTTTCTGTTTAGTGTCCACAAAGCACAAAGTCTTTGGCTCACGGTCAAACAGGCAGTCTGGAAATTGCATTAAATACCCAGCTTTCTGCAAGCTGGGTCATCCAAATTCAATTTCTGAAATCCAATATGGCCTTGTCTCTTGGTTTCTTTTAAAAAAACTTAATGAAACCTTCTAGTAGAAGCAATAGAGTGCTGTAGAATGAAGTCATTATCATACTCAGGCTAATATGCAGATTAAATCCCCACCTCAGTTTTACACTACACTTAGAGATTATTACACAAAAAATGTAATATATTAACTGCTGGGGGTTTTTATATTTTTTTTTCTCTGAGGGCATAGAGGAAGTGGAGCTGTACTTAATGCCAAATCCTGTATATTTTTACTGTTCAGTGGATCAATATTCCTACTCTGCTTTCATGCCCTCCTTTCTTCCTTCACCAGCAAAATAGACCTTAAAAGTTGGTCAATACTTACGCAAATTATTTGGCGTAGAAGGAAGGAAGCACAAAAACCCTACCTACTAATTTACATTGCTGGAATAGTGAAGTAGGGGTACCAATCTCAAGAGGGAAACGATAGCAGAAACAAAGTAGGGTGGTCTTGATCACTGCTGGTCCATGGCAGCGTAAACACTAGGCAGGCTCCACTGTGCTGCAGTGAAATCAGCCCCATCCCTGGGAGACATCTGTTGTACAAGGAGGAATGAAACAGCACATTTCCCAAGTGAAACAGAGAACGAACGGCCACGTTCTTTCCCTTCCACAGGTCTATACTTAGATCTCAGCATTTTTCCTCTATGATAAAACACACAAACTCTCCAGAGAACTATGCTGGACAATTACACATATGATCAAAAGTCTTATAGATGGCCCTCTGAATTAATGAAAGGTAGGGAAGAATCCCTGTGGATGACTGAAACAGATAATTATTTAAGTAAAGCACAGCACTGAGGCTAATTAGGAGGAAACTCAAAGGGACAGAAGGTCATTTGAGCTTCATAGATGGATGGTGGAATTTATTAGCTTGTGTCTCTCAAGCACAATCTTGAAGTTTCTAAGGCAGCAAAATCCAGGCACATGTAATAGCCATTTCCCTAGCATCTAGTCAGCCAGAAAAGATAGGTAACACGTATAGGCAGAGATTTGCTTATGAAAGACAATTTCAGCTGCAGTGCAGAGCTGTTACAGTTTATAGTTTTAAATTTGTGTCTGTTCAGGCTGGTGACCTCTTTGCTAGTTTTCCATACAGTATCCTTTATTTTGTTCCATTATTGCTAAAAAATTTTTTCAAAATGCTTTAAACAATGATTTAACTCCACCAAGGTACATTTATCTGCCTACCAGCTTACCTGCAGAGCATCTCCCAAAGCCATTCATAGATGAATTTCATGTCACTGAATTGTTTGAATAACTGGTAATAACATGCCATAACTAGTAATAACATACCAATCTACAACATAGCCAGAAAGAAACCACTGAAATTATATGTTCTAAATATACCCTGTAATAAAAAAAAAGCGGAAAGTCAAATAGCTAAAGCCATAAAGAACAGACTAAGACTTGACTGGCAGCACAGTTCAAATATTAGAGGATATGCTGCAAAATATAAAAAAAAAAAAATCAAAGAAAAAGTACTGTAACAGCAGAAAAAGAAATCGTTGTCACAATAAAATTTGCATGTACATAAAATTCACATTCAAACTGAGCATGAGAATTTTAAATTCGTTGTAGAATATTGCACAAGAGGTGCTCTTCAGGCTCCTCCTCTTTCTGGTACCATGGGGCAAAGATCTCCATAGTTAGTAGCTGTGACCAGGGGCAAATCAAGACAATAAAGATGTTTTGCTCTCAGCTAGTAACAAGGTTTACTAAACATGCCTGGCTAATTCTAATCTAAAACATGCCATTCCTCGGAGTCCTTAACAACGACAGCTCAGAGGCAGAGGAACAGTAGTGGTGCGGGCTGAAGTATAAAAATTGCTGAGAGCCCTGCTAGCACCAGTGGATGTGCTCCATCTTTAGAAAACAACAACAAACATAGCAGCAGCAACTGAGGTACTCAGCAAGCAATCAAACCATGTATGAGACCAACTCTCCTGCAAAGCACCGTGGGGCAAGTCTGAATTCAGCAGTCAATTATATTTCTCAACCCGTGGAAAGCCAAACCCAGAAGCAGTGAGAGGGCTTAAACTGCAACTTCATTTTTCATTAAGATCAGCATTTGGTGGTTGTTATTCCAGCTGTTTTGCCATTTGTGTTAGTGTATTCAGAGTTCTTTCCCCCCAGAAAAGGAAACAAGTTTCTTCATCTACTGCAGAGAGCCCTGGCTGTTAGCAATACTCCAGAGCAGAATGAGGTGCAGCTCAAACCTAATGCTACTCCGCAACAGACCAGTTTATCACTTCACATTCACGTAAAGTGAATTTAGCTATGCCCTTTGTGTAGTCACACGTCTCCATCATACCTCAAAACCACCAAAGTGTTCCTTAAATTCAGCTCAGAAACAGAACAGCAAACGCAGATTCAGATTTAAATTCTGTAATTCTCTAATAAAAGCCAGTATCTTGTTTAGAACAACGGAGCATACCAAGCACCATAGCCTAAAACCTAAACTAGACTGGCACACTATAACGGGGTATAATCCACAAAACATTACCCTGCTGAAGAGATCTCACCTCCCAGTGCCCTTTGCAACACGCGCCATACGCAACAGTCACTACTGAGTACAGACAGGTCACCTCAGAAAACCAGGCAAACTTCTACTACCCATCAAAACACACAAACATATAAACAGCATCTACAATTAAAAATTCCAGTGTGACAGCTAATGATTCAAAATTACAATGAAAAGATGCAGAATAAGCATTGGCTAAAGCTTCTATTACAAACAGCAGAATGAAATACAGATAGGAGGATGAATGACTTGGCAGCTTGTTTCTAAAAACCAGCAATATTTTGGGAGAAGTTGTTGCAGGAATATATTTCTCAAACTGAATTTTAGAGATACTAGCTATATCTCCAGTGACCTAACTGACAGAAGTTATTTTCCAATGCCTATAATACATTTAGCAGTGGGATTCATTTCTCTTCCCTTCTGTACTTCGAACCTGCACCATCAGCGAGACCCAGCCATTAAAATCTACCTAAGGAAAAAGTGAAAAATTTGTTATTCTCCTATTGATGTGGGATCTAGAGAATTGCTAGTAAACATCTGTCACATGCATTTTTAACTCATCTGCCTCACAATAGCATCTCTATAGGCTGCCAAGACAAGGACATTTGAAGATGCAGTTTTAGGAGAGTGCCAATAGTAAACAGAAAATCCTTTTTATCAAGTAAGGCATCCTTAATATGCACCTTAAACACTTACTTCTAGAGCCTTAAGTCTTCCCGCTCTGCTGAATTTGTGTAATGATCAGCACCTGTGACAAGCTCCGGGCTTGTTCTGTCTATGGTCTCAGAGCACTGAGGTCTAGAGTGGCGCTCTGCTATCTGAGCATTTATACGGTAAATGGAAATACGATGTTAATGTTGATAAGAAAGAAACATCATTAGTGTCATAATAAGCATGCATAATATAGCAATGTGCATAAATAGACTTAAAATACATTTAAAAAGGAAAAAGAACTTTTTTCCTTAAATAGTTACAAGAACAAAAATTTTAGGCAACAGATTGGATGTTTTTGTTGATGTCTCACGAAACATTTGGAGAAAGATTTTCAGAAAAACAACTTTCTTCAGAACCCATCATTCAAAACCTATAAACAAAAGTGTTGACAGATACAAAAGGTCAGAATATTTTTTCCTGAGAACAGTTAGAAAGCAAAAATACAACTGAGAAAGACACAAGATTAAATTGCAGAAACACCCCAGTGCAAGCAGAGATCAATTCACCCTTTCAGAGCACATTGCCAAATTTCTGCTTTTCATAGTTCAGCACCAAAAATCCAGCATATTTTAATTAAATTGCACTTAGCCTCAGAAAGGAAGGAGTAAAATAAATGTAATAACACCTCCAAAGGATCAGCTTTATATATGTGAAAATTTTCACAGGCAAGTAGACTGAGGTGAGCAAGAAGCTGGAAGGGGACACAGTCGGGACAGCTCACCTGATTTGGCCACAGGGATGTTCCACACCATGTAACATCATACTCAAAAATAACACCATGCTCAACTGAGGTAGAGGAAGAAGGGGGTGCTGCTGCTCAGAGACTGGCAGGGCGTTTTATGGGAGGTAGTGAGTGATTGCCTTTGCATCATTTGGTTATTTTCCACTTTCCTCTACTTTATTAAACCGTCCTTATCCCAACCCACAGCTTTTCTCCCTTTTGCTCTCCTGCTGGGGAAGTGGGGTAGGGAGGAGCAAATGGCTCTGTGGGTGCTCTAGCTGCTGGCTGTGGTCAACCCACCACACTGGTGAACATAGGCACACCTTGTCTCCCTATATTCTGTACTAAAGGTCATTGAAATAACTTTTTTACTGTGTAGTCATACAGAAAACTCACACATTCCAAGCATCCTTCCCCATTTGCCTATGTTTTTGTCTTTTATTTGGGGGTAGAGGTGGTGGTGTTCTGTTTTAAGGATTCTTTTACAATTCTGTAACATCATTATTAAATATGCACGTGATACATTTAGGGTAAAAAAAAAAAAAAGTATGATGAAACTGCATAACAAACAAAAGTTTCACCAGAAATTGCTCTTTAATTGAGCCAGATGTATTTCTCTTCAGCCATTACAGCTGAATTTTCTGTTGCACTCTCAAAGGTAGGGTCTCAGGGGATTTCTGAATCTCCCCTCCATTGGGTCCAGCCATATCCTCCACCATACTCCAGATATTATAGTTTCCAGACTGGAAACCTAACAGGCAGCTGATCAGTTAAATTGATTTGTTTTCTGATTTAATTTGTTCTAATAGCACAAAGTTGAAATTTAGCTAAGCAGCTGTAGGATTTTGTGGGACATATTATTTCAAAACAGTAAATCCTCACATTCCCCTGGTGGGACTGTCAAAATTTTCAGTTTATGTGAGTGGGTAGGTAGAAATGATCTATGCATGAGTTAGGATTGACACCAAGATTTCATTTAAAAAAAAAAAATCCTATTAACTATAAAAATTCTTTTATTCACTCACCTTTGTAATTGAAGTGCCCAAATGCAAAATTCAGGACCCTTTTGTGTATATAGCATGATGCAACCTTTACTTACTGCTTACAGCAGTCTAAAATAAGAATCAAGCTTAATTTCCTTATGAAAGATGAACAGCTTTACAGTCCCTATACTTTTTTTTTTTAAATCAGGATTAAAAAAAAATAAAATCTCAGATAGGATCTGAGCTTGGAAGAAACTGACTTTCCTTAGGAAGCAGCTGATGACTTATGCAGCCTCAACACCTATTTAGTGTAGTGCAAAGAGAGCTAACTGTTACTCTGCTGACTTTACTAGGAACAGGGAACATTCTCCTGCAGGATCAGAGCTTGCATGGCAAATGGCCAAAAATGCAAGCACTGGTCACCAGCCTTTTCACTGAAAAAGGAGAAACAGAAAAGCTTCCCGGAGTACAATGGCATTGTTTCAGCTTGAATCACGCTGCAAGAACTTATACACTCTTCTTTATATATGTATCCTCACTAAATTGAACGCATTAGTTCTGCACAGTTTAGCTCATAATACCGATCATTTCATTGGCGGGCTTTTTCACTCTTGCAGAAAGTGAAGAAGTCTCCAGGTGTTAACTGTATTCATAGGTTAAAATGCCCTAATTTAAAAGGTAATCTTTTGTACTTTATCAGCACTCCACAATAGGCACTTAATAACATGCCTGATCAGAAACGGATTTTAACCTCAGAATTAGTAAGGCTCTCAAATTCTTCAGTGAATAATTCAGGATTTTCAATTCCCTTCTTACAGCATAACAGCTATTCATTACATAGCTGCATTTTTCACAGATAGTAGTAGTATATAATGTGGTTAGGGACTCAGGGACAAAGCAAGAAAAACATCTGGGAGCCTAAACCTCACCGAACTCACTCTTGAAACAGAAGCTGCAGTCCTCCACTGTCTCAGTTGTTTTCTAACCCCAAAGGCATCCCATCCCCATAGACATTTAATATTTCACCATGAAATTTCCACCAGTGCTAACAGTTTCACTGATGGGCAGTCCAGAATCACCTCCATCTTGCAAGCACCAAGCAGCTGGGTACTCAACCGTCGGCTCAGTTACGTCAGGACCCCCAAGCACAGTGACGGTATCACCTGGAGGGTTTTTTCTGGCGGGCATTTCCCTCGTACCAGTGATAAATCACTCTGCTGGTGGGAGGTGAAGAGTGATTGCCTTTGCATCACTTGTGGCACTTTTTTCTTCACTTATTAAACTGTTTTAGTCTTGACCCATGAGTATTTCTTGCTTGTGCCCTTCCAATTCTCTCCCCCATCCCACTGGGAGAGGTGAGCAAGTGACTGGGTAAGGGCTTAGCTGCTGGCTGGGTTCAGCCCACCACAGCAAGGGATATTTAAAGTGTAAATAAATATTTAAAGTATAATACTACAATTCTCAAGTCACCAAAATGAAAGACAGAAGACTGTATTCTGACTTCAGAACTTATGACTGGTACGAAACAGAGCAAATTTCTTCAGTGAATATACTGAAGTGCATATACTACAGCAAAATGGCATTTTAAAAAAAATAACTTCACCAACACTGAAGCTAGCTTCCAGCTACCTCAGATCACAGTTATTCTATCTGTCCTTGGGATACGATTTCCAGTAACACATCTGACTGCAGTATTTGAAGCTCAGATGCTCACAACTAATAAGCCACCTACACCAGGGCCCAGGAAAGATTCCAGATCTTAAACCAAAAAGTGCAGTCCTCAAACTGCTGCCGAGCTTGTCACCACACGCTTTTTTACTATCTGAATTGTACTTCAGGGCAAGTCCACAACTGCTGCCACAGAGGAAAGCCAAACAAAGCCACACTTAGTTCCCATCTAGGGCTGAGGACTAATAGATACTCTTGACAGCCAGCAGTTGCCCAGCCTGTACCTCCCGAGGGGTCCAGTCTGAGATTGAGAGTCTTTAATCATGCTGGGCAGAGCATGCTCAGAACAAAACACAGCAGCTACAGTGTTCTTCACAGAAGCTCGAGATCAGCCTGAAGACATTCAAAGGCTCTCTTCCAGCCTTTCAGAACAGCACCTTAGCCACCCTGAGCTCCTTGGGAAAGAGAAAAACTTTCTTTCCTGCACCATCCTGCAGCAGAGATCTCTCTTTTGGCCTCACGTATCCGGCTGTGCTCAGTTCTGCGCCACTCACTGTTGTCTCACAGGGCTCTGATGGCTCAGGACATGGGCACAGCAGTTCTTCCTGCCACAAAATACTTTACTGACACACCTGATGGTTTTAAAGATCCATGGCTCTGGTCTGTTGCCAAATACTGAACCAGGTTTAATGCAGAGTCCAAGCTTCTCAAGCACAGTACTAAATTTTGCATATTGCTGTTGGTTTTTCTCTCCCAAGTTATTAATATCTGTAATAAATGTCACTGACAGGATTAGTTCAGCTGGAACGTCCCGTTGTTTTAGCTAGAACCCAAAACCATCTGCAACAATAAGTATTCATAATCATCATGCACTTACACGACTACCAAATAATTTAAGTATATGAGAGCAACTTTCACGGGGTGTAACTTTAGGTTACACACAGCGATTTGTTCCAGCACTTGTAGGGCATGAAAATCCACATGCTTCAATCACTATGATTTCTTGAGAACTCTGTTGCAACATCCACATTCCGTAAGGACATTTGACTCTACATTTCATGGGTTTATGACACATTTTCCTACTGANGCAACTTTCACGGGGTGTAACTTTAGGTTACACACAGCGATTTGTTCCAGCACTTGTAGGGCATGAAAATCCACATGCTTCAATCACTATGATTTCTTGAGAACTCTGTTGCAACATCCACATTCCGTAAGGACATTCGACTCTACATTTCATGGGTTTATGACATATTTTCCTACTGGCAATAGCAAAGCCCCAACTGCAATTTGGTAACTGTGTCACACTTCAAATAATGCCTTTTCTTTAGGTTTTGAAATCCGTTTAGTTTAGTGTTTTGTTTATAGTAGGCTCACATTCTCACAATTCAGAAAATACAAACTTTTTTAACAGGAATCTTTAAATGCATTCTAGAAAGTCATACTCGCTATGGATTAAAGCTGGCCTCTGGAGTTACGATTTGCATGATTCACGTTTATGAAACAAAATTCTTGATGACAGAGTGACATTTGCCAAAAGAAATATACTGAAACAAATGCTAGGAAGTACAATTATGCTCATAAATAAACATAATAAAAATTTTTAGACTGATGCTGTCCAAAAATACCTGAATCTGAGATTCCAAAATAATATTACATCCAACTTTGCATAGGTAACTTTAAGTTCCTGAAATAGTTTCCACCTGGGGACACTATAGTATGTGCTGTTTTCCTTTTATTAGTTAATCTCATAGTTTCACTTAATTCTCATAAATAAAATTCTAGGATAACAGTAAGACAGTTTAAATCACTGGGATTTATTCTGTTGTAGTGACATAATGCATAGACTAGAGATGTAGTTGTCTATTTGTAGTTTTATATACTGAAAGAGATTTCCAAAGGTACCTAGAGCTGTAAGTTATTTTAGACTGTATACTAAAATAAGCTGAGAGGCAGAATGAAAAATCTGTCTTGCATCACATACTCTAAGGTCTTCTGAGATGTAACCACACATTCATTTGTTGTAGCCATGGTCTATTGCTAGACCATCTGTACCAAAGTCATCTGGTAATTCCCAGTATCACTATCCAAAGATGAAAGTAGTTTTCAGCAGTTCCTATAAGAAATCTGTACTGTGAATCACGTGATGTTGGGAGATTTTTGGCTAAAGAAATCCCTGAACTCTACTAATTCCCAAAGTACTCACTGGGTATCTGCTATAACTGCTGCTGAAGCTTGAAAATACTGTGTGCAAATGTGATATTCTGAACACATTTATACAAAATCAGGTCAAATATATGCAGCTCATGCTGTTTATACTTTAATTATTTCCTTGTAGACTGAAATACACTGGGGAAACTTACAGGATTCTTGAGGCTGATAGACAACAAACAGAGTGTAAGAAATGATGGAGTCATATGACAACCAAAGCACCTGATCAAGAGAGATTTCTGCCACAGGTATAAAGCAGATGAGCAGTTTTCTGAATATTTATATAATGTATTATAGTAACCACACAATGCACAGTAAGCGAGAATAAATACAGTAATCTTCCTTCCAGCTAAGTTTTCAGACAGTCATTTAATTCTGCAACAGTTGAGACACCAGAAAACTATCTACATAATTATCCTTATCCTTCATGTCATGAAACAAAATGCCAACAAGCAAGTTCAGACTTGCTGACTGCCAAGAGATTTATTATAATCAAAGTAAATACGGAAAAATATTGTTAATCCATGTGTTTTATATGTGACAGTTCAGTCTATTTAATGGGTGCATTATTATAATCGTAACAGAAATATTTAATTGCTAACTCATAACTAAATACAGAGTTTAAAAGGGCACAGTTTAATAATATATTTGGTATGTGTAACAAGATTTCTAAGGCTGAAAGGACACATCAGGATGCATACAGTGTCAACTGAAATATCATAGACTAACAGGTATCATAATTAGAGTTGTAATACAGGCAAGTCTAGCATACAATGAAACTTTTGTTTAAAGGTGATGCATGTTTAAGATTAAGAGACCAAGAATGAGGAGCGATGCGTGACTTAAATTATTGCTCATTCCATAGAGGACCTCAAAATCACTTCCAAGGGTGATTAAAAAAAAAAATAAGTGTTAAAGAACTTTACATATTATTTAATTTGTCTTTAAAAAACTTTTCATATAAAAAATCCNTATCATAGACTAACAGGTATCATAATTAGAGTTGTAATACAGGCAAGTCTAGCATACAATGAAACTTTTGTTTAAAGGTGATGCATGTTTAAGATTAAGAGACCAAGAATGAGGAGCGATGCGTGACTTAAATTATTGCTCATTCCATAGAGGACCTCAAAATCACTTCCAAGGGTGATAAAAATAAAAAATAAGTGTTAAAGAACTTTACATAGTATTTTATTTGTCTTTAAAAACTTTTCATATAAAAAATTTNTAAGTGTTAAAGAACTTTACATATTATTTAATTTGTCTTTAAAAAACTTTTCATATAAAAAATCCTCATTCTTTTATTTCAGTTTATCCAGTGCTTTTATCACACCTTATAAGATAAACTGAGGAGGCTGAAACAGTTTCTCAAATCTGAGGGAAGTGCTCCAAGGACTATTAGGACTATTGTATAAAAGGCAAGTACTGCCATTTACAGACAGCAGTAACTTCTAATCAGCTCCTGAAAGCTGAACTGGAGGGGTGCCATACTGCAGTTTTTGGATGGTCTTGGTTCAAGGCTGAAAGCAGGTGCCTAAACTCTCAAAAGTGGTGGAACATTAGTGACATCCCATTCTTCTGTATTTCCCCTTTGTCCAAATCTATGTGGCCCTCTTACTCAGAGTACTGATTTCTAGGACCACGTTATCATACATCCCAAAGCACTATCTTAAGAGCCTGAGCACAGGCTGGCTCACATTCAGTTTCTTGACCAGGACCCCCAGGTCCTTTTCTGCAAAGGTGCTTTCCATCCATTTGGTCCCCAACATGTATTGGTGCCTGGGGTTATTCCTCCCCAGATGCAGGACTTGACATCTTCTTTTGTTAAACTTCGTGAGATTCCTATTGGCACATTTTTCCAGCCTGTTGAGATCCAGCTGAATGGGATCGTGACCCTCTGATCTACCAACTACTCTTCCTGGTTTTGTATCATCCCCAAACTTGTTGATGGTGCACTCTGACCCATCATCCAAGTCATTAATGAAGATATTAAACAGGACCCAGTGTATACCATCATTCAGCTGGATTTCATATCACTAATCACAATTCCTTGAACCCTGCAGTTCAGCACCTTTTCAATCCACCTCAGTGTCTACTTATCTAGTCCATACTTCTTCAGCTGTTCTATGAGGATGTAGTGTATTGGAAAGCCTTGCCAAGGTCCAAACAAACAATATCAGCTACACACCCTTCATCCACCAAACCAGTCANGCAGTTCAGCACCTTTTCAATCCACCTCAGTGTCTACTTATCTAGTCCATACTTCTTCAGCTGTTCTATGAGGATGTAATGTATTGGAAAGCCTTGCCAAGGTCCAAACAAACAATATCAGCTACACGCCCTTCATCCACCAAACCAGTCATCTCATCATAGAAGGCTGACATTTGCTCTTTTCCAGTCCTCAGAAACCTCTCCCAGTAACTGCAGCCTGTCAAATATAATCAAGAGTGGCCTCTCAATGACATTGGTCAGCTTCCTCAGCACTAGTGAGTCCATTGGACTTATACACACCCAATCTGTTTAGATGCTCTCTAATCTCATTCCTCTCCACTGAGTCTTTCTTGCTCCAGACTTCCTCACCAATCTCAGGGATGTCAGATTCCCAAAGGCCAGTCTATGTAAAAGAGCAAGGCAAAGAAGGCATTGAGTATCTCAGCGCTTTCCACATCCTTTGTCACCATGCCCCCAGATACATTCAGCAGCAGGCCCACATTTTCCCTGATATTCTTTCTACTGCTGATAAACCTGTAAAAGCCTTTATTGTTGCTCTTCCCACCCCTTGCCAGATTCAACTCCAGGTAGGATTTGGCTTTCCTAACCCTCTCCCTATGCATGCTTGGACAGTGTCTCCATATTTCTTCCAGGTCACCTATCCCTCCTTCTACGTCTTGCATGCTTCCTTTTTATGTTTTAATTTTTAAAAGGCTCCTTATAAAAATATATATACATACACAATGGAATTAAACCAAATTATTTACAATTATGTGTGTGTGCAGCTTCAGTACCACAAAAATTTTCCAGTCTTAATTCTGTTAATCAGAAGGCACAATCCATATATTAAATGCATCCTTTTTTATGCTCCTGTAGCAGTATTCAACCACTAATACAAAATCAATCACGTTCTGTGGTGAAGCAGCTATGCAGTTCCCCATTTAATCAATAATCAGTGCAATCATTTGCAACCCTGAATTCTGAGGTAGTTCTGATTCCCCTAGAAGAAAAATCTGCACTGCAAAAAACTAGCCTGACACGTACGCCAGGGCCTTCATTTGCAACTTTAGAATTGTTGGTTGTCTCACTGAGATATATGACCACATACATGTTCGAGTATGTACAGAAAGAACACTAGAACATCTAAAAGATGCAAACCCAGTTGTTTTCAGAGAAGAGCTCCAGGGTCCAGCACTTGTGATAATTTTTCCATAATCAGTTTAGGTAACATCTACTTAGCACTATTCAGCAACTTTTGCAAGTGTTATCCTGTCAAAGCAGCTATTGCATCTTTTTCTTAGATGACAGTTGTAATAACTCTGTTCATAGAATCACAGATAGGTCCCAGAAGGGACCTCTGGAGAGCATCTACTCCAATCCTTGATTCATACCAGTTCCAGTTAGATCAGATTCTTCAGAGACTTGTCTATTTAAGTACCTCCAAGGAGGGAGATTCCACATGAAGTGTCTCTGGGAAATATGTTTCTACATCTGATCACTCTCACGGTGAAAAAATATTTAACATCTAACTGGGTTTTCTGTTGTTGCACCTTGGGTCCTCCTCTTTCTGTTAACAGTGCACCTCCAGGAAGAGTCCAGCTTCATCTTCTCTACAGCTTTCCATTAAAAGTAGCTGACAACAGCAGTAAGAGCCCTGTTTAGTTTTCTTATGACTGAGCAAGACCACCTCTCCCTGTTTCCCTTTGTCCGTTATACACTTTATTAATTTTAGTGCCATCTGGTAGACTCGTTCCACTACATTAACATCTTCCTCCCTCTGAGAATCCCAAACTGGACAAAGTACTCCAGATGCAGCCTCACAGCTGATGAATCAAGGAGATGAAGTACTTTCTTACCCTGCTAGTTACACTCATGTTAATTTCTAGTTAGTCCTCTTTGCCTAATTGGCACTGGACTGGGTCCACCTGCTTCATTTATTCTTGAAAGTGCTCCCCTCTATACACCTTAGACAACAGGATGTAAAGCCAGCTCACTAACCTTAAACTCCATCCTCTGAGGTCAAAATGACTATTTGTTGCAGCATTTGTTTATTGTGTTTGGGGTGGAGGAGGGGGGAGGGCAGAGAGGGCAGTTGTTTTTTAATTCTGTGTTTGCTATAGAGCAATCAGGCTATTCGCACTCGTGCCACAATCTGAACTTTCCAGTTCTAAACATTTAAATTATCAACTCTCTTTGTCTTAATTTATTATTACATAATATTTTCCATGATTGCCAAAGAGCTGCAAGAGGTTTGAGATAGCTACAATGGCAGACGCCCTATAAAATAGAAGTCATGTGGATTGCCAAAAGATCAAGTGATATATGAATTTGCTTCTCTTGGCACCTAGCTGAAGAGTAATCAGTGCCACTATTTTAATAATAAAAGCTGTGAAAGAATAATAACTTATAGTGAAGTCTGCGTTTAGTAGTTGTAGACAGAAACCTTGATTTTGCAGAAAACTCACACAGTGGAAGACATGGACAGAAACGAGCAGACTCAGTTCTGTATATAGTCCAGTATCATGTGTCATACAAATAACCTAATTTACATTTGCTTAAATTGAAGTTGAAAGATTCTTTGGTGGTTTAATTTTAAAATTTTCACCAGTCCATCACAGACTTTCTGAATGTCCCCTAAGGTGTCTGAGAATCAGTGGAGGAAGATAACATTCATGAGGCTCAAGACAGACCTCCTGGAAAGCCACTATAGTAGTAAGAGTGGATTAAAGAGATTTTTTGCTTCTTGCCTATGTGCATCCACCACACTCAACTTATTTTTTTAAAGTCTNGACTTTCTGAATGTCCCCTAAGGTGTCTGAGAATCAGTGGAGGAAGATAACATTCATGAGGCTCAAGACAGACCTCCTGGAAAGCCACTATAGTAGTAAGAGTGGATTAAAGAGATTTTTTGCTTCTTGCCTATGTGCATCCACCACACTCAACTTATGTTTTTAAAGTCTCAGGGAAACTTTATATCACTTACACAGAAAAACAGTCACCAGAAATAGAAAGAAGGTGGTTTTGGAATACAGATTGGATGCTAGCAGTTGAATTCAAAACTTTGCAAGCGCTGTTTCACACTTCTAGAGTGCCCTACTTCAGTAAATATGTTGGTGAAAGAAAGCAGCAGTATGGTCTGTCAGGATACACTGGAATATCATGGTGGGTTTGNCAGTCCATCACAGACTTTCTGAATGTCCCCTAAGGTGTCTGAGAATCAGTGGAGGAAGATAACATTCATGAGGCTCAAGACAGACCTCCTGGAAAGCCACTATAGTAGTAAGAGTGGATTAAAGAAATTTTTTGCTTCTTGCCTATGTGCATCCACCACACTCAACTTATGTTTTTAAAGTCTCAGGGAAACTTTATATCACTTACACAGAAAAACAGTCACCAGAAATAGAAAGAAGGTGGTTTTGGAATACAGATTGGATGCTAGCAGTTGAATTCAAAACTTTGCAAGCGCTGTTTCACACTTCTAGAGTGCCCTACTTCAGTAAATATGTTGGTGAAAGAAAGCAGCAGTATGGTCTGTCAGGATACACTGGAATATCGTGGTGGGTTTGGTGGGCTGGATGCCAGGTGCCCACCAAAGCTGCTCTGTCACTCCCCTCCACAGCTGGACAGGGGAGAGAAAATATAACAAAAGGCTCGTGAGCTGAGATAAGAACAGGGAGAGATCACTCAGCAATTACCGTCATGGGCAAAACCACATTTGACTTGGGGAAAATTAATTTAATTTATTACTAATCAAATCAGAGTAGAATAATGACAAATAAAACTAAATCCTAAAACACCTTCCCCCCACTTCTCCTTTCTTCACAGGCTCAACCTCACTCCCAGTTTCTCTCCCTCTTCCCCCCGAGCAGTACAGCGGGACGGGCAATGGGGGTGGTGGTCAGTCCATCACACATTGCCCCTGCCGCTCCTCCCTCCTCAGGTGGGGAGGGCGCCTCACTCTCTGCCCCTGCTCCAGCATGGGGTCCCTCCCATGGCAGACAGTCCTCCACCAACTCCTTCTCCTCCAGTTCTTCATGACCTGCTCCAGCATGGGTCCCTCGCACAGGACGCAGTCCCTCAGGACCAGACTGCTCCAGTGTGGGTCCCGCACAGGGTCACAAGCCCTGCCAGCAAACCTGCTCCAGCGTGGGCTACTCTCTCCACGGGGCCACAGGTCCTGCCAGGAGCCTACAGGGTCACAGCCTCCTTGGGGCATCCACTGCTCTGGCGTGGGGTCCTCCACGG
>VZSC01002076.1:26887-48308 GCA_013398225.1 Steatornis caripensis | reverse complement strand
CACTGATCACAACCCTCTGAGCTCTGCCATTTAGCCAGTTCTCCATCCACCTCACTGTCCACTTATCTAACTCATACTTCCTAAACTTACCTATGAGGATGTTGTGGGAGACAGTGTCAAAAGCCTTGCTGAATTTGAGGTAGACAACGTCCACTGCTCTTCCCTCATCTACCCAGCCAATCATGCCGTCACAGAAGGCTATGGGTCAAGTATCATTTCCCCTTGGTGAAACCATGTTGACTAATTCTGATAGTCGTCTTCTGCTCCACGTGCTTAAAGATGACTTCCAGAATGATCTGTTCCATCACCTTTCCACAGATGGAGGTGAGGCTGACTGGCCTGTAGTTTCCTGAGTCTTCCTTCTTGCTGTTTTTGAAGATTGGAGTGACATTAGCTTTCTGCCAGTCCCTGAGGCACCTCTCCTGTTCTCCACAACTTTTCAAAGGTGATGGAGAGTGGCTTAATAACATCCACCAGCTCCCTCAGCACTCGTGGGTACATCCCATTGGGGCCCATGTATTTGTGGGTATCCAGTTTGCCTAAGTGATCTCTAACCCAATCCTGCTTGACCAAGGGAAAGTCTTTGTTTCTCCAGAATTATTTCAGTTCTTTAAAAAAAATACTTCAAGCCAGCAAAACTATTATAGTTTTGCTGAGTTCTCAGACCCTCTTCTAAGATAAGATTTTCACCAAAATTTAGACATTTTTCCAATTAGTTTACCAGGGAATTAAAAAAACAGATAACAAGAGTCATTTTCCTGCATTGATTCCTCCAGCTCTGGCAGGGTAGCACAGAACCCAAATACACCACGTATTACAGAACTGGGATTTCTGTCTATTTTCTGTACCTATATATTAAAAGGTTTTCTTCCTCTAATTGTTTTCAAACCTTTGCTTTATTCCAATGGTTTTTATTTAATTGTTATTAGTTAAGTTAGTTATTTCTTGTTTGCTAGCTTGTTTTTAAAGGTAAACTTTATTGCTTTACTGTAGATTGCTATCAAACTCATTTCATTTAAAGCAGGAAGCAAACTCCAACATGAGCCTCGAAGGAGCGAAAGGCCTTGCTGATACATACATCCATTAAGCAGCCATGCTTGCCAAATCCATGTGCATTAGCTACTTTTCTAACTTTAACAAATTTCATCTGAGCTTTCATTCTGCTGACCTAATTTAAGAAGAGTGAAATTCAATAACAACCCATAATATTGAAACTTATTTCCCAAGAGGAACTTAACAACAATTCTACATCAAATAATAATGTGTGAATAATGGAATATATATATTGAAGGCAACAAGAAAGCAAAAAAAGAACAAAAAAACCCCACACCAAAAAAAGAAAATATTGTATCTCCTTTTCAGAAAAAAACAATAGCTTCGCAATTTTTAGGGAAACTAATAATATCCCGAAGAGCTAATTTTAAGTTTGAAAATCCCATGATATTTAAGAATAAACAAGTATCTGGGAATTAATCATCAACCTCTCTCACTCAGTATACTTTTGTTTCAAAACAACCTAAATATGAGTTGTGGTAGTGTCCAAGGTGGATGACCACATCTCCAGTTTGTACATGCTGATATAATTCAGCATATGTTATTAGTGGTTTATATGGAATCAGATTGTTTTGGGTAATATTCAAAGTTCACAAGTCAAGTAAATGTGAGTTTTAGGAGAAAGTAAGAAGGGGTAGATTAAATTATATATAACCTGGTGTTTATTAAGACAAATGGAAATTAATGCCCATGATTTACTGTGAACAGTCTTGGGCGTAAAGTCATTGAAAGCAGTGGTTTTGAGAAGTTCTTTAGTCTTCCAAATGTTGGAAGAGAGGGGAAAATGTTCTCCTGAGAATGTAACTCTGAAGAGAAAAGCTGGTTCCTGAACTGAATCTGTTCAGTTACACACACACACACACACACACACACATGCATGCCTACACAAGGAGTCTTTTAACTGTAAGAAATCACTACATTTCATAGGCTTTCCACTCTAAACCCCTGACATTTTATTGCGAACTCTTTTTATTAACACAGGCTTACTGAAATATCTTAAATTGCACATCAATATCAAACTGAAACACAGAAAGAATTTCTGAAAGTTTTACATAGCTTTACCTTGAAAAATAAAAGTTATTTAAGATTATAGTGAGCTATAGTATAATGTTATTGAAACCAGAGGACACATGGGATTGCTGTGTGCAATATTAGTTATCTATTAAAATCAGAAAAGAGGAGAAAAAAAAACCCTAAGCTTTTTACTACATGGTTTTTTTGCCATACGTGGAAGAATATACAAGGAATTGCAACTACTACCCATGCATTTTGTTTTCTGTGGGCATGCTAAAAAAAAAAAACATCCTGATTAAAATTTGCAGAAACTATACCCTATTAAGAAGATAAATCATATGTTTTATGATTTGCTGAAGGAAAACATTACCAAATTATCTTAGTAGCAAAAATTGTTACTCTTTAAATGCTGGCACAGAAGTAAAGTGAAGAGAACTTGGCTAAATTTGTCTTGCTGAAATAACATCTTATGGTTCTCTCAGGAAAAGGAAAAACTAAAAGATAACAGCAAAAAAAAAAAGAAAAGTGGAGACAAAACCAAAGATGAGCTAGGAGAAGCTTGTCTTCTCCCTGCAATATCACTTCCCACAATGAGATTAATTTCAGTACTTTCCAAAATTAGTTATTCAGGATACTTGCGAAACAGGTCCTCATATTTAAAATACTTCCTACGTTTTAAGGCTAAGTTTGCATCACTCCATATTGCAAGATCATCTCAAGAACTTCTTCTACTTAAAAGTTTGCTTCTTGTCATGTTGTATTTCTTCTGATGCATATGATGTCCTCTTTTACCGTTTAAAACACCCTAGAGAACTGGTGTTTTACCATTTCCTCATTTTTAAAACTACTTTGTGTTGTATTTTCAGTTCTCTTGATAGTAAGATTAATAAAACACTGGAATTCTTGTAAATCAAATAGGGTGGAGAACATTTGAAGCAAAAGCAGCAGTATGTAATACGTAAGTTTCAGCACTATTAATCCCCCAGTCTATATAAAGAACACTCTTAGAAACTTCTAAATTTGAAGATTTTAATGGGGAAATAGTTGATTATGTCAGAGCACTCTTTCTTAGGAAGTATTTTGACAGCAGCTACCTAACATATTCACAATGTTCTCCCTATCTGGATAACCTTTATATTCCTAACCAGGTTGCTTTCTATGTCATAATGTTTTGTATTTGCAGGATATAGTAGCAAGAATGTTGGACAATAGGTTGTGAAGGTGTTTCAGCTTACATTGCTCTTCTCTGTTTACTTTCAGGATTTGGTTACTATGTACAGTTCAGAGATGAGTTGCTGGAAACTGCTTGGCTGTGTTAGGAACTAGAGACATAAAAAGAAAGTCAAGAAAGACAAAACTGTAGACTTCATCGCTGACAAGCTTGAAGAGCATCAACAGTGGACAACTATGACAATACAGCAAATCCTACTAGTTCTATTGCTCTGGATGTGGCTGCCACATCCCTGCTGTACAGAAATGCTGTTCAGAAGGACTCCTGATCTCAGACCCAAAAGCTTTGGGGGACGTACATCAGGGGATGATGGAAAAACAATTCACCGCCAGAAGCGAGGCTGGATGTGGAACCAGTTTTTTCTTTTAGAGGAATACACAGGATCTGATTATCAGTATGTAGGCAAGGTAGGTTTCTCATTAAGAATACTGTATAATAGTCAAGTTTACTTATCTTTCTGCAGAGCCCTAGTTCTATATTTTATTCTAATGTGTAAGAAGCAGATTTCCAGGCAATACATGCGATTTTTGTCCTGCTAGAATCACTAAATTAATATTGCTAGTTAAAGTTATTCAGAAATATTTGAATTAAACAAATGAAGACAACTTTGACAAACTTGTTTGGTTTAGCACGTCATTCCTACCAGCAGCCCACTCATTATCTCTTCTGTATCAAAACATAATATTTTATAGTTCATTATAAAATTCTTTTTCAACTCTCTGAATATTTCATGTTTCATACAAGAGAATGCATTGTTTTGTTGTGCTTGTGTTTGAAGAAAGCAACCTATTTTTAAGAAAAAATATTATTCCTCTTTAACTCTCCCTGAATTTCAATAAACTGCAGTGAGTAAAATTCATTAACAACAATGTGATATAAATGAGATTATTAGGAAGTGAACTACAATAGAAGAACTGCACATCTGACTGTGTAGCATACCAGATGCACACATAAAGGATACTGGAAGTGTCCTTTAAATTATTGTCAGTTGATGCGTGTGTTTTGCCATGTGATTTATTGAAATTTATAACATATAATGCCACAATAATATTCAAACACATACAAGGAATTAGTTCAAAATGGTAATTTGCTTGAAAGTGGAAGTTAATGTCAGTAGTAATGGGTACCAATTAGCACCAATGGTTGGTGATAAACACAAAATTTCATTTCCTATAATTCAAATTTTCATTTTTACATGGTTTTGAATTTGTAAAATGCTGCAGAGTAATACTGACTTTTTGAAAATCACAGAATAGCTGAGGTGGTAAGACATCTCTGGAGATCATCTAGCCCAAACTCCCTGCTCAAAGCAAGGTCAGCTAGAACTTTCTCAGGACTATGTCCAGCCAGATTTTAAATATGTCCAAAGGTGGATACTCTATAGTCTCTCTGGGCAACCTGTTCAAGTGTTTGACCACTCATTCGGTCAAAGTTTTGTTGCTGTATTAAAGGGAATTTCCTCTATTTCAGTTTCTGCCTATTGCCTCTTGTCCTGTCACAGGGCACTGCTGAAAAGAGACTGGGTCTGTCTCCCTCACTCATTCCCATCAGGTATTTACATAAATAAGGTCCCTGCTGAGCCTTGTCTTCTCTAGGCTGAATAGTTTCAGCTCTCTCAGACTCTCCTCAAATGAAAAATGCTCCAGTTCTTTAATCATCTTTGTGGCCTTTTCCTGGACTCTCTCCAGTAGTAGCTCCATATCTCTCATCTACTATGGAGCCCAGAACTGACACAGAACTCCAGATGTATCTCACCAAGACAGAGCAGAGAGGGAGGAACAACTCTCTTGATCTCCTGGTGATGCTTTTCCTAATGGAGCCCAGGGTGCTTTTGACCTGCTTTGCTGCAAGGGCACATTACTGGCTCATGGTCAGCTTCCAGTCCATGAAGACCCCAGTGTCCCTCTCTGCAAAACTCCTTTCCAGCCAGTTGGTCCCCAGCATGTACTGGTGCATGGGATTATTATATTATAAAACATTTCTTGAAAGGATTAAAAATGTTGAGGGGTTTGAAAAGGTAAAGGCTTTTTAAAATTTATGAAATTTAAATACTAAGTAAAAATTTGAGTGCAAGCTTATGAATGAGTAAACTGCCTTTTTGGTTTCACTTTTTATTTGTTGCTTTGAATCTATAATTTTAGCACTAGCATTTGAATGATACAGCCGTTTCCAAAGCATGTTGAAAATCTTGTAAATAGTCCCTATATTTATTTCATACCATTATCAAGTGTAAAGTCATGCCTCCCAAGTCTTCCAAAGTATCTAGGACAGTTCCTCAGTCCAGGCCAGACTGATGGCTTATGAAAATTGGCCTTGCCCACGAAATAAGGAGTGTCACTGTATCAAAACATTCTGCTATTGTATTTGAAAGTGTATTCCGCTCAGAAAATAAATTGCTTTGCAGGGCACCCGGAATTTCAAATTGTTTAAACTTTTTCATAAACCTTCTGATTACTTTTAAAAATTGCATTATTTTTGAGTATTTATGATCTGAAATCCTAAAGTGTGAGTAGTGTTACCTAATAATTTTCTTTCAGTCATGATGAGTGAAGGAAAAAGGTTAACATTCACTTAGAAGATTTAATTTCCTTCCTTTAGAAGGAAAAGGGTTAACATTTTTATAGGTTAACTCATCTGCATTAGAAAAAGAGAGAGATAGATGTTGACAAACACAGAACTACTTTGGCTGTAAGAAAATAAGTGCAAATGGGAAGTGATAAGTACAGATAAGTAAAATGGCAAATAAAGAGTACAGAACTGAGAAGAAACTTCAGGAGCTCTTAAGACTGCCCTTTCACCTTTTTTGCTCTGGATAGAGGAAAAAGGTTGCTCATTTGAGCAAGCAAATTTTAAATTGAGCTAAGCATATAAAGTTACCCCATAGTAATATTCTAACAAGTCTGGGAAAAGTGTAGAAAAAAAAATGCAAAATCAAGAGTATCATAGCATTGTATTTGCATAGAGAGAGTATTACCGAAAGGAAGCAAAAGACAACAAAGATTATATGTAGAGCTAAAACCTGATTGTTACACTAATTCATGTTTTAACAGACTGATAGTCCAAATTCTTAAATTATTAGAGAAAAAAATAATTAATTATTAAAATAGTAGTATATAAACCTTATAGTATCTATCTATTTTCTCTGGTGTTGTACTCACCATTTCAAAGGCCATCTGAATGTTCCCTTTTATCTGATTTTATTCAAAGCCAAAATTATTTGGATAGGTGGGTGACATAAGATGCCACCTTTCATTAATTTCTCTGCAACATGTTTGGAGATAATGTTTTGAAATTATGTGACATAGTAGGAGCACAAGTTAGAACTCAAGGATTTGTGGTCAATGACTAGGAGACAACATCATGGAGAGGTTTCAGGTTAAAATAAATACTAAGTCTGATTTTTAAAACTGACAATAATAGTTAGATGACAAACATGCTGGTGAAAGGATCAGCAGAAATTCCAAAACTGAGGCTACCAATTCATCTGGATTTATGATTTACATCTGCTTGCTTTTTGAGCTTATGCTTGATATATTTTTTCATGTTTATTATCCTGCATCTATATATCTGTCAAGAGAGCTTGAAAATTGTTGAATAACACTTTACTCTTAAAACCAGTGTCTACAATTCACGATGCAATTTATTCATTCATTTAATCACTGTTTAAGTCAACTTGGGAATGTTCTACTAGAATAATATGATGGAAATGAAATTCAATGAAAGAATGGGATACATAATCCAGTAAAACCTGAAGAGTTCCTTGTTTTAGTCACGGATGCTTGTGAAATGGTGGCAAAGTACATATTGACTGATTATGGACGTTCACTGGTTGCTTCAGGTCAGTATTTATTATTATTGTAAGAAAGGAGGATGGTCAACATTTCCTTCATGTAATACACAGCATCCTGAAGGTGGAAATCAGAACCATATAAGTGAATTTTGTACATGCAGAACCTCAAATAATAATTACAATGATAGTTTCTAGTAAAGGTGGAAGCCATAAAGAAGAGCAGTGTAGGAAACCAGACCTACGTATGTATTACACAATCTATCTCTGAACTATATTTGCAAAAATATACTAGAAGACAGTGATTCTGAGAAAAGGTACTTTTCCCAGTTTCAGAGAAACAGTGCAGGGATGTTCAAAAATAAGCTTAAATCTCATATCAGAAAAGCCATTTTATTTATTTTCAGGGTTAGAGTTATGGTTAATACTTCCTTTATGTCTTTTTCTGTGCTGAAGTCTATGTATGGTTTATTATTCTTTCTTAGCATACTGAAAGTTGATTCGTAATTTTCATTTCTTTTGGTTAGTATATAGTTTCAAGATCCATTTCTTATTTTTCAAATAAAGTGTTGCAATTACAAAGTATTATGAATTTTTGAATTTATTCTGAAAAAAATTCAATTTATTTTGAGTATATCCAGAAAAAACATTTTTCTTTTAAATCTAAAAATGATACTTTAGTATTTGTCACTTAAAGGAACCACTACTATGTACGAACAGTGTCTTAATCCATAGTAATTCAGAAATAAATTTACAATGTCATTTGTTCCATTCTTGCAGGTATTTTTTGCACTTTGTTTTCTGAGATAGACAGTGACTTTTCCCAGCAATTTTCATGACAGTAGTTTTATTACATAAAAGATCAACTGACATGATTTTTTCAGTACTTTGAGAGACTGAAGTTCTTAGTTCTTAGTTACACCGCAGTGTGTTTTAGTATCTCGAAAGATAATTTATCATATATTCGAATATAAATTTATATATTATTTTGCATGTGCCATATTAGAACTGTTACCAGAAAGGACTATTCTTGTAGTATTCATAATTGCATGCTTCTAAGTGTACCCATTATCTTTGATGGCGTAAAGAGCATATCATGTCAACCTCACTGAGTTCCTCTCAGTTCAAGAATCCCAACACAGACAGGATTCTCATGAAAGGACTTGGAGTATTAGCAACATATGCATATATGACAGTTTCAAGAACAACAGTTACTAGTTCATAGCCTATATTTTCCTGTTAGTAACTTTGTCTGTTGACACTGTGGATGATATACCATGGAACTGGTACCTGAAGGATGGTCCCAGATCCTTAATGCAATAAACCCTGAAAGACAATATCCCCAAAGTGGCATTGCTTTTAAACACTTCAGCAAAAGTGTAGTGTGTAACGAGTGTGAGTGGAGCCCAGGACAGCTTACCACCCAGTCATAAAGATGTAAAGTAGGGAAGCCTCAGATGTTGCTTGTACACTAGTTAAATGTATATGTATTGGAATTAAATGTACTGTTTTAAGTTAGTATTGCTGGTATTCACTGTTTAGTATTGTTAGTGTTGCTTCATATAGTCCATAACCCAATGAGAAATATTTTACATAGAATTTTGCAACATCAGAGGTAGAAAGATGCATTTTCCTGAAAGTCCATGTTCTGTCAACATAAAAGGATAAATATTAGCTAAGATCAGATGTGCATAGACTTGTTGCTGTTAGAAAACCAGTCAGTTTTAAGGAAAGATTAAACAAAATAATTTCCTGAGAGAAATGAAAGCCAGAAACCATCCTGGGCAGGAATTTTAAATGGAATTTTCTTTCTGATGCAACACTTACCAAAAATACTGGGTTTGGAGTGGGTAATACAAAAGAGCATGTTGTCTTGATTTCAAAGGGTTCATCATCAAGTGAGTCCCCCAAAAAAGTTCCCAATGAAGTGTTGCTGTTGTAGTGGTAAGATGAAGACTTATGAAACTCTTAAAAACTTCTGTATTTTGAATCCTTAAGAGTGTTTCTACCATACCTCGCTCTTTTGTGAAGACCTTTTGTACCATGAGAGACTGAAGAGTAGGATTTTGAATTGAAAGTGCTCATATTCAGGGTAAATATTTGGTGTGAATATCTGATTGAGCATAAAATGCCTTCCCTTTCAGGTGAAGGAACTCAGCTCTGTGGCACTTAATTCTGTAGAGGTTGAATTTTCACCTAGAGCAGATTCTTATGACAGGGATCAATAAAAAAGAATGGAAAAGGAGGAAAGATATTCTACAAACTGAATAAATGATTTGTGATGTGCTGTGTCTAGGACTCAGCTGCCAAAGTGAAAGAGGACAACTTGTCCTTTAACAGTATCCACTTGGTATATTTTTGGTGTAACTCTACTGGATGCAAAAAGTATGTTGTTCACAACTGTGTATCTTCAAAAATCTTATCTCATTGAAGATACTGCACTGTGGGGGAATTGACACTTGAGGGACAACAACATTTAGAAAATTATTTCTTTCTCAACAAGACTTAACACATAGGCTGTGAAGAGGGGTATTTAAGGCACCAATTTATGGCAAGTATATGAAAGCTTGCTCTTGCAGGTACATATGTGAGCTCCTAGATATTTCAGCACAGGTCAAAAGTGTCAGAGTGAAATATGTTTCAATTTCTTTTCTATTTGAAGAACTGGTTCTATTCTACCTCTTTTTATTGTTCGGAACACAGGAACTGTGATGGCTTCTCAAAACACATGGTACAATCTTTGTTTTTCTATAATATCAGAGGCATCAAAAGCTTCCTGTAAGATTTTCCTGGAGGATGATTGATTCTTAGTGAGTGCTGAGATGAAATTCTTTCTCAGACTCTGTTGGGATGCAGCGTAACAGGGAGTTTATGACTATAACTGCTTAGATTCATAATTTACTCTAAATTGAAATGTGCAGAGGTTTTATATTTTCTGTTTGCAAAAGGACTATTCCTTCGGAAACTTCAGTATACGTTGGAGTCTCTGACTTCTTCATTAAGCAGCAGCAGAAGGTACTGGTGGCAAAAAGGTGACCTGAGTAGTAAGTTTTTATTCACATAAAGAATTAATTATTTATTAGCTACTGTACTGCACGTGTCCCTACAAGACACTGGGTTTTGCTGGATGACAGAGGACAGAATTAACAGAGAGTTGTTAAGGAATGCAAAGGCTTTATAGTATCCACTAGTCTTTTAGTGAAGACCAAAGAAGACACAGTTGTCATGTACCTGAATCCAAAGCCAGATATATTTGTTCAAAGGCTGTGGATTCCCAGCCCTGGACAGATGTCTGAACATATGAGTTTCTTAAAACTGTTTTCTGGTAACAAGAGAAGTGAGGTTGAGTCATTTGGGTAGGGCATACTAACAGCATACTCAGTCCAACTGCTTATGGGGGTGACCCCCAGCATCGAAATTATCTGATGGTAATTTTGGCCAGATGTGCCAGGCACTGTAAATGAAAGACCCAAATGAACATTGCCAGTTGTGTCTTTAGACTGGCAAATCTTGGAAAGGGTGAGGAAGAACAGAGACCTACAGCGAAACTCCAGTACTTCACAATGAAACAGTACTGGAATGGATTGTTGTCTTTTTAGACTTTTTTTTAGGGGTGTAGGCCACATCCAACAATGCTAAGGTTAGATGTTCCAAGGCAGTTTTGTCCTTCTTGAGGAGTTCAGTGTCAGTATTGTTTTAAGGAGAAATGCTGCATGTGTTGAATGCCTCTCTGCTTAAAATCTCTTCTTAAAGACTGAACAGGTAGATTGCTTTGGGATTGTGCTTTTTCTCTAAAATGGCAAAGTCAATAGGACTGTTCATTTAACCAGAACCACCTAGCACTGCAAGACACATTTCTTGAAAGAAAAAAAGCTAAAAAGATTAAAAAGTAAGCTAACAGTGGTGCCATTCAAACTCTAGCTTAGCAGAGAAGATCTAATTTACAGAACTGAAAGGCAACTTGTCCTATATTTTTATTACTGTATGATTTGGACACAAGAGAAACAGCTCAGAGCATGCCAATACCTGTATGGATGCTGGTAGGAAAAACTGCCTGGCTAACAGTGTTAATCTAGTTGTAGTCAAATGGGTATGTCTTCTTTACCAGCTGGTATAGTGAAAAGAGGGGAAGCACCATGGTTCCAGGTTTGTATCTGCACCAAATCTTCACTGGTGATGAAGTCTGTGCCAGTTCTAGGCACACATCATGTATCCATACATAGCTCATTGCCAGAGGACCTTGAGTCACATAGTAAGTGATGCCCCAGTGAACAAAGTGAACCATGGTCCCAGGAAGACAGAAACCACTTTCTGAGACTACAAGAGAAGCAAGGCAACATTAAAATTATTGTAAGACACTAAATTGCTTAGATAGACACATCTATGTCTTAGGTAGGCACATGTAAATGTGCTTGTAGACAATAGCTTGAAATTAAACACTAAGCTTAATCTAGGACCTTTTTCACTTCTATGGGTACAGTTTTATGCATAGTTTGCATAATGTTAAAAGTCATGATAATTGGAAGGGTTATAGTGAATGAAATGGGATATCATCTCTAAAAGTTATATTTGCTCAGCTTTAAAGCAAATACTAATTTGATAGTCTGTTCTTACTTCTCCTTGGCCTCTATAGGGCCATAAGGATTATATAGTTTAACACTGTTAATGATCTTTAATTGAAATTCAAAGCAAGGAAACTGCAATACATCCTGAAAAACATGAGGTGGTTTTAATCATTATTCTTTTTTTCCCAATAAGGAAAACAAACTAAAACTGCATGCCAGTTCTTGTAGGAGGGGCAAAGTAGCGTAAGCTGCTTATTGAAATAGGTCTTGAAACATTAAATTATGCTGAACAGAGTTATTAATGAGTTAAAAATTAAATTAACTTTCTAGTTCTTCCTGACCAGAATGACCCTTCATAGGCATTTAAAAAAATTCTGTTTCAAGCATGTCTTTTACGTACTACTACTGGTATGTTTAACTTCTGAGGTAAAGCACTAAAATGTATTTCCTATTTGCTATCATATGACATAAGCAGTGTTTTGCCCTTTCTGACACAGGCTTTCCCCGAGGCGCCCACCTGTGGCTGAGAAGCTCAGCCATGCCCTGCCGTGGGGCCCTTGGAGCCGGCTGGAACCGGCTGGGTCCGGTGCGGGGCCGCCTCAGTCGGTCCTCACAGGGGCCACGCCTGCAGTCCCCGCTGTCTGCACCTGGGCATCTGCACCCTATATAATAACATACCTAGCTTATGTATATTAAAATGATTTTTTGTTATTTCCTTTTCCATGTGTCAATAGATCTCAGTATTGTAGAATCATACATTATGCTTATATGTAATTTTAATCTACTGTGAGTCACAAATAACACGTTCAAAACAGTGCGAAGGTTTCACTTTATGATTTTCTACATCCATCTAATTGCTTTCATGCGCTTACCTCTTATACAAATCCTTTTCAAGTCTACTTAGAAACTAATGCAAATATGAGTAGGGACTAGTAGCTGAATATCATGTCCTCTTTTTTTGTCAAGTAACTGGGAGCTATGTCTAATGGTTTTCAGTGCTACAAGATAGTATGGTAAATGCGAGCCGTTGGGAATGTATGAATGGTTTAATGAAAACTTGCTAGTTTTGATATGAAAATGTAGAAGATCATGCGACTTCTCCATTTTACTTTTTTTACACATTGATACTTAAGTGCAAGCCATTTGTCAAGATACTCCATTTTTGTTTTCAAAGAAGAATAAAAGCAGGTGCATTATGACCATAATTTATAATCAGAACCTGAGAACTCAAACTGTGGTATAGTATGTCAGAGAGATTTTGTGTATATTTGCGGATTTGTTTGATGAGCACACTTTTAAGTTGCAGCTAAAGCAGATTTTCTTTTCTGTGTGCAGGAGGAGCTTACAGCAGTAGCAGTGGTAGTTAAAATATAAATAATTAATGGAATAAGGACTTGATTCTGGTGTGAATTTGATGAGAAGTTAAGTGATAATGAGACTGAGTGATCAGTATGGTCCTACTGGTCACTAGGATAGGTTTCCCGCCACTGCTTTTCTCAGTCTCTAAGAAACCTATTTTAAAATATTTGACTTTGTTGGGGTTTTTTTCCCTAATAACTCTGGTAGCAGTGATCTGCCATTTTGAAACTAATTTCTAAAAGACACAATTCCACTTTGTACAAGCATGAAGTGCCATAGCATTTATGAGTTGTTGGCAAGATTTAGAGGGAAGGCAGTCTAAGTTATGAGCATCCTTCCAGCAGGTGTAAGATGCATTTTACTGCCTATATGGAGAAGAGTTATAGCTCTCTTGGGTGGTTTCCAAGATCAGAGTTTGTACATGATTATGCATTGAACATGAAATGGCATCATGCTTCAAAATAGTATAAGAAGGAGGGAAGCAGTTTAGTCTGAACTCTTCAGTTCATTTCAGTTCAATTTTTCTCTCAATTTTGGAATTGTATCTGCTTTTCACAAAAAGATACTCCAAAAAGGAAAGAACTGACAAACCTGAAATTATTTATGTTTAAAGCCATAGCTCAAGAGAAGTAGAGTCCAGTTCATCACAGTACATTCGTTCACTCAAGGAATTAAAAAACATAATAGAAAATGGAGCTTTAGAAATGTTTGACCTGCACATTGTTTGAAATGATAAATGTATAAATACCCAACAGTTTCAATGGCAATTCAAAGTCTGATGCTTTAGGGGCTTTTCTTTTTCCTCTCTTTGTTTTTTTTTCTTTTAAATCAGATGCAGATGACCTTTTAAGTATTCTATATACACAGAGAACAAGGAAGAGCTGGAGGTAATACTGAGGGAAAATCGGTGACTTGCAACAAAATACTCATGAGGGACAGAGTTCTAATAAGTTAAAAGTTGATGTTTACCCTTTTAAAATGTCTTCCTGCTGGAAGCTTTTCCTTATATTTATAAAAGTGTTTTTGTCTTTGAGGATAATTAAAAATAAGCTGAACCAAAAAGTCTGTAGTGGCAAGTTCTCTCCAATCCTCCAATGCCTTGTGTTTTGAGGCACTAAGTAGCTATACCATCACTGTATCTGAAGTCCCTGGTGGACAGAGTAGGAATTGTTTGCAGAAGTCAACAAACATCGTTGTCCAATTCATCAGTGTTCCTTCCTCAAACTATATTATTTATGTTTCCTGAGTCTTTTAAGAGCTATTTACTTGAAAGTGTTAGAAGAATTAGACCACTGAGGAAAAAAAAAATCTCTGTAATTTAACAATATTTTGGTCTGTAGCAAAATAAATGTGCAGCCATAGATAAGTCCATACACTCTTCAAGTCTGAGAATAGAAGCTGTCTTGTTTTCATTTCAAAGATCGAAATCACATACCGTCCGGTTGCCTGAAACACAGATATAAGGTACCTTACATGTCTGAACACATTTAACAACTTAGAAAGGCATTAATGAATAATTGGGTGGTTTGGCATGCTAAAAGGCGTGTCCGAACAGACTATATGCTAGCATCTAGATGGAAAATATGAGCTGATAGAAAGAACATATGTTCTGGGATATTCATTATATTGTACTTCTGAAAACTAGTTGCAAAGATTACTGCTTGCACTGTAAGACTCAGATGGCTGGTCACAGAAAATTTCTGTGGGAAAAAAATCTGGATACTTCAAAGGCCATGTAAAAATTAAAGAAAGCCTCAGTGCTCAATTGCAATTCTGTTCATCTCTTCTGTTACCCTTTTCCTAGTTGAAAACACTTTCTCCTTTTCATTGTCTTACACTCATACTCTGTGCCTTTCTTTTATTTCCCACACCTATGGTCTTCAGTCCAGTTATACTACCTGAATTTAGCATTATTGTTTTACACACAATGCAAACCCACACCAAATTAACTTTTCTTGGGTCATTTTTATTTAGGCAAAAGTGTCAGTGCTTCCTCTGCTTCTGAACTTTTATTCCTTCAAGCCTGCCTTTCCTTTCAACTTGCCTACATATATGTCTCAAAGTAGTGGTGGGAAGATGTGAACATATTAAGTTTCCTCATCATGTAAAGATTGGGGTAATCATACTGTCCTTCATTGCCAATATTTTGGTTACTTCTGATTTATTTTTCTTGTCCAAAGAATGGTTGTTCTTTCTTAATAATTCTCAAGCAAATTATACTTATTAAGACAACAAGATTGGAAATAGAGATTGGCCTTAATGATTTGAAATATTTTAGGGTGAAATGGTGGTGGAAAAAAACCAAACCCCACAAAACCAAAAGCCTACTTTGTAGAAGAACTTGGAAGATTATCATTCTGAGTCTTTTGTAAAGTGGCCGCATGATATAGTAGAGATGATCATGCAGAATACTTTCTCTCTTCCTCATTCAAAAACTTCTGAGTAAAAAAGCAACCTCTCTTTCCTCACATTCAGTTTAGAAACTGTTTTAAGTTATGAAAATGTTTTTCTGGGTTTTCTTCCTAAAAAGTTTTAATAGTTTTTTGTAATTATATATAGTTTAGAAGTACATATGCTACGCTATAGTGATTAGTATACATGAAGTAGTAATAAAGATTTCTTCCTTCTATATTAAGAACGTCATCTTCCAATGAGAACTTTTGAATATCTTTTTTTGAGGTATGGCATTTGACATAAAATATACATAAATTAGAATCTCCATGCTTGTGATTGCTAACTTCACTACAAATGGAATCGTTAGGAAGTGGAAACATTTAAGAAATATTATTTTGGAATGAATACAATAATTAACAACTATTACTACCTAGGCAATCATAGTTATAAATTATCTGGCTCAGTAGTAGATGATAAAAATGATACTGATTTTTTAAATTTTGACAGTGAGAAAAATGATTAATGCAATTGTGTAATAGGTGGGGTAAATAGGCAGAAAAAAATGAGAGTTCTATATAAATTTTATGTTTAAAAGAGTAGGAATTTAAAGAAATGTTATGAAGCAGTATATTTTGAAGAAGGGAACAGAAGTTCAATGTTCCAGGCCATATTACTAAAATTTAAGAAAACTTTTAATGAAGCAGAGACACTTGTGAAATGCTGTATTGTGATAAATAGAATATAGGAGCTTCAAGAGAGGCTAAATGTGTATAGACAAATAGCAGACAAATACATCTATGAGGGGACAGAGCCAGTAAAGTACAGGACTTTTGTAAATTTATATTAACTTTTTTTTACTTGCAAAATTTCACAACTCTCCAATCCTTTTGTTCTTTAAAAATATCTGTCACTTGTAAGAGCTACTTTGCAGAAATATAGCCACATTTTTACAGTGATGTTACTAAGGATTCCAGCTCCATAGAGGATTCCTCAGAGGACTTAGAAATGCCTTTAGCAATCAGTAGGATGTCTTAGGTCATTTAAAAAGTATAATGAGTCTGCTATATAAATAATACAGTTGGAGGATAAGAAAATTGATTGCTTAATTATCTCTTTAGTTAGGTCAGGTTATATGACAGACCATTCTCCATGTGTCAGGAGTGGCAAGTTTTCTAGTAAAAGCCGAGTAAAATAAATGTAATAGCTAGAGGACTACTGGGCGGTGTGACACTGAAGAGAGCTGCATGGGATTAATCAAGGCTTATCATTGAAGAATGATGGTAGACATTTCAACAATACTGATGTATTTGCTGGGAAGGGATGATGATGTGCTACAGAAAACAAAGTCACTGAAAGAGCAGGGAATACTATTTAAAGTGCCATGGAAGACTGTGTATCATAAAAGAGAATTAGAAAGTTTTCTAGGAATAGCATAGAATTCTTTTTATTGCCAAAATAAGAAAGTAGGAACTAATAGCGCACAAGGCTAGAACTAAAGCTTCATGAAACAGCCTAATTCTCAAAAAAAAATGCAAAAGCTGTCTGTGTTTCTATAGATAAAACAAAAAGAAGCTTTTGGTATAAAAGATAAAGCAGTAATTTATCCAAACTGAGGAGATTTTAAAAAAAAACAAACAACAAACCACAAAGAAAACCCAAGCACCACCAGCATAACCAATATAGTATATTTTATTTGAAATTAGGAAAAGGGAGATTAGATAGAGAGTGCTTCTGATGTCTTACAAGTGCCATTAAATGTCATAGAAGCTTTGTGGAAATAACGACTGGGCCTATCAGCTCATTACCAGAGTTCACATAAGTCAGAAATATTTTTTCATTAGTGATGTAGTACCCAGAACACGTTTTTGAAAAAAATAATTAGCATTGCAAGGGAAAGTAATTAGTATAGAGTATAGTTGTTAATTTGTAGAAGCAAAGATCAGAATGGGCTTTCTGTCACTAGTAAAAGCAATTGAGGAATACAGTTCACTGGGCTGATGATACTGTCTTGTATGTATACACACATGATGTGTAATGCTCTATATGTATTTTGCCAAGATTTATATCCAAATCTGGTTACTTCGGTACCTTACAGTCTGATAGAGGAATAAAATATGCTGTGTTGGTAGGTGTCCTGGTTTGACCCAATACAGTACTCCAGCCCATACACATCATGCTTAGAATAAAGGTGAGAGATCATGAGGGTCACTCCCTCTCCCTTTACGGCCAGGGCCTGAGGGCACTTATGGGCTCTAACAGCAACCTCATCTGGTGCTTCTGCCCACACCCATGGCCCAGGAGGCTATTTAAGCACAATATGGGGCTGTTAGTGGGGGTCCTGGTGATGTTGCAGGGTGCTGCTCTCCAGCTCTACCCAGCTCCTTGCTTAAGCATCTGAGGAGGACTCTACCCAATTGTTCTACTGTTGATCCTGTATCCAGCTCCTGCCTGCTGCTGAGTACAGTCTGGGGCTTTTCCTGGGGCATGCCCTGCAGCGTCCGGGTGACGTATTTGTCGTCGGTGGGGGAAGCTTGATATCAGTTTTGTGCATATTTGTATATATTTCATTATTATTTTTTCCCATTATTATAATACACAATTATTGTAGTTAGATTAAAGCTGTTTTAACTTTTACAGCCCATAAGCCTCTTTCCCTTCTCTCTTCCCCCCACCCTTTGGGGAGGGAGGGGGTTAGCAAAGAGCATCTGTTGTTCATTTAATAGCCAGCCCAGCTTTAAACCGTGACAGATTTTATTGGCGCCCAATGTGGGCGAACCAGGGCTCTGACAGGTTGCCTGAATATTTTGAATTCTGGCATCGATGGGAGGAGACCCGCATAAACAGCTTGAGATTCTCAGCTGAGATTTTTCAGAGTCTTGAGGGATTGAAATTAAAACAGCTTATATCATGTTGTTGCTGAGTGCAATCTTATTTTGTGTCTTTTTAGAGCTTGGTTTAGAGTTAAGTGTCTCCATGCTGCCTTGCCTGCCATATGCTTTGTGGTATTGTTTACTTGTTATCAGTGTTTATCTGCGAATTGTCGGTTTCGGATGCTGGGTGAAAAGCGTGCTTTTGCTCTGATGTTTGATAGTGATTTATGCTGTGATGAGATGGCCAGTGACTTTACCGGGGTCCTTTGGGCGTTACCTAATGGACTTTGTTAATAATTATACCTTTGATTTTGCTATGGAGTTTGAGAATGTTGGATATGGTTATAGCTATCAAAATAGCATGTTTTTAATATTGTCAGTATCAATTTTCCTGAATGTGTTTTTGGTGGGATGCCAAGTTAAATATTGGTGTATGCATAGGTGTGGTACAACCACCTCAACTCCTACAGCATGTGCTGCATCAGCATCCACTGCAGCCACAGCAACCCCTGCAACAAACACTGCCGTTACCAACGCTCCCAAAACAAACACTGCCACTGCTCCATCCCCCACAAAAGACACTGCAGCCACTCTGCCATCTGCCGCCGATGCTCAGTGTAGAAGTGGATGCCCTGCAGCTACTCAACCTGTGCTGGTATCAGTTACCCCAGTACAGAAAAGAAAGAGACACATATGTCAACACGTTTAGATAAGGATGAAGGGCCTCAGTTTTTTCCTTATCCNAGTGTCTCCATGCTGCCTTGCCTGCCATATGCTTTGTGGTATTGTTTACTTGTTATCAGTGTTTATCTGCGAATTGTCGGTTTCGGATGCTGGGTGAAAAGCGTGCTTTTGCTCTGATGTTTGATAGTGATTTATGCTGTGATGAGATGGCCAGTGACTTTACCGGGGTCCTTTGGGCGTTACCTAATGGACTTTGTTAATAATTATACCTTTGATTTTGCTATGGAGTTTGAGAATGTTGGATATGGTTATAGCTATCAAAATAGCATGTTTTTAATATTGTCAGTATCAATTTTCCTGAATGTGTTTTTGGTGGGATGCCAAGTTAAATATTGGTGTATGCATAGGTGTGGTACAACCACCTCAACTCCTACAGCATGTGCTGCATCAGCATCCACTGCAGCCACAGCAACCCCTGCAACAAACACTGCCGTTACCAACGCTCCCAAAACAAACACTGCCACTGCTCCATCCCCCACAAAAGACACTGCAGCCACTCTGCCATCTGCCGCCGATGCTCAGTGTAGAAGTGGATGCCCTGCAGCTACTCAACCTGTGCTGGTATCAGTTACCCCAGTACAGAAAAGAAAGAGACACATATGTCAACACGTTTAGATAAGGATGAAGGGCCTCAGTTTTTTCCTTATCCTAAAAAGGATGAGGAATACAAGCAGAAAGGGGGAGATGGGACAATAACCACTGTCTCCCGATCTTTATCCTTGCATGAGCTGCGAGACGTAAGAAGAGATTTTAGCCATCATGAAGGTGAGCCCATTACCACTTGGCTGTTGAGATGCTGGGACAATGGGGCTAGTAGCTATGATTTGGAGGGTAAAGAAGCCATGCAGCTAGGATCCCTTGCTAGAGAAAGAAGTATTGATAAGGGGATTGGAAAAGGGGCACCAGTCTGCAACCTTTGGAGGAGGCTCTTGTCAGGCATGAGAGAAAGATATCCTTTCAAAGACCATTTTGAATGTAAACCAGGCAAGTGGGCTAACATAGAGAAAGGTATCCAGTACCTGAGGGAATTAGCTGTGCGGGAGCTGAGTTATTATGACCCACAAGATGCACAGTTATCTACTGATCCAGATGAAGTACCACGCTCACAACCCATATGGCGCAAGTTTCTACAGATCGCACCATCATCATATGTCAATTCACTGGCAATATTAGATATAGGTGGAGAGATTAGGGCACCAACTGTGGGTGAAATAGATACCCGACTCTGAGAATATGAAGATAGTATCTCTTCCTCCATTCGGGCTTGCATCTCGGCTGTGGAGAAAATATCTGAAAAGCTTGGTAGAGTCAAAGAGAAGCTCCATTCCTGAAATGCAGGGACCAACACCTCAGCCATCAAGGAAAGGTGTCTTCCTATAAAACCAGCTCGAGGGAAACAGAACACACCATGAAGTGTCCTGTGGTACCTTCTGTGTTATTTTGGAGAAGACATGAAGAGATGGGATGGAAAACCTACTGATGCCCTACAGGCACGAGTACATGAGTTGCAAGGTAGAACAAATACAAAAGAAAGCTCTTCCAGGAGGATGCCTGCTCCAGTTTCCAGTGACCATTTCTACGGTACATGGGCTTCAGATCCCTATGAACCAAATGTAAGTTGGGGGAATGATCGAGTACCCCACACAAACACGAACCCATTCCTCAATGGATACTATGTGCAAAATTAGAGGGGCCCTGCCTCCAGCCAGGTGGAGGCGAGGGACAACCAAATTTATTGGACTCTGTGGATTCGATGACCTGGCATGTTAGAACCACAAAGATATAAACCTGTGGTAGACACTGGTGCACAGTGCACCCTAATGCCATCGAATCATAAAGGGACAAAATCCATCGCTATCTCTGGAGTGACGCGGTGATCTCAAGAACTTACTGTAGTGGAGGCCGAAGTAAGGGAAAAAATGGGAAAAATACCCTATTGTGACTGGCCCAGATGCTCCGTGCATCCTTGGAGTGGACTACCTCAAGGCAGGGTATTTTAAGGACCCAAAAGGGTACTGGTGGACTTTTGGTATAGCAGCTGTAGAGACTGAGAACATTAAACAGCTGTCTTGCTTGCCTGGTCTTTCAGAGGACCCTTCTGTTGTGGGACTGCTGAAGGTTGAAGAACAGCAGGTGTCAATTGCCACTACGACAATGCATTGATGACAGTATTGCACCAACTGAGGCTCTGTGATCCCCATTCATAAGCTGATCTGGCAATTAGAGAGCCAAGGAGTGATCAGCAAGACTCACTTATGCTTTAACAGTCCTATATGGCCAGTGCGAAAGGGTAATGGAGATTAACAGTAGACTATCGTGGTCTGAATGAAGTCACGCCACCGCTGAGTGCTGCTGTGCCAGACATGCTGGAAGTGCAATATGAACTGGAGTCAAAGGCAGCCAG
>VZSC01002076.1:14770-26690 GCA_013398225.1 Steatornis caripensis | reverse complement strand
GCAGAAAGCCCCAGGGGAGACTCGAGGTCGACCCCTAGGGTTTTGGAGCTGAGGATACAAAGGCTCTGAAGCCAATTATACTCCAACTGAAAAAGAAATACTGGCAACATATGAGGGAGTTTGAGCTGCTTCAGAAGCGATTGGTACTGAAGCAGAGCTCCTCCTAGCACCCCGACTGCCAGTACTAGGCTGGATGTTCAAGGGTAAGATTCCTTGTACTCATCATGTCACTGATGCTACATGGAGTAAATGGGTTGCATTAATCACACAGTCGGCTTGAACAGGAAACCCCAATCATCCAGGAATCTTAGAAGTGATCACAGACTGTCTGGAAGGCAAAGACTTTGGAATGCCACCAGAGGAGGTGGTGACACGGGCTGAAGAAGCCCCACCATATAATGAGCTACCAGAGCATGAAAAGCAGTATGCTCTGTTCACTGATGGATCCTGTGATCTTGTAGGAAAACACAGGAGATGGAAAGCTGCTGTGTGGAGTCCTACATGATGAGTCGCAGAAGTGGCTGAGGGGGAAGGTGAATCCAGCCAGTTTGCAGAGGTGAAAGCCATTCAGCTGGCTTTAGACTTTGCCGAACGAGAAAAGTGGCCAGTGCTCTGTCTCTATACTGACTCATGGATGGTGGCAAATGCCTTGTGGGGGGGGTTAAAGCAGTAGAAGCAAAGCAACTGGCAGCACAGAGGTAAACCTATTTGGGCTGCCACAGTGTGGCAAGACATTGCTGCCCAGCTAGAGAAACTAGTCATAAAGGTACGTCATGTAGATGCCCACGTACCTGAAAGTCGGGCCACTGAGGAGCACCAAAACAACCAACGAGCAGACCAGGCTGCTAAAGTGTTCCAGATAGATTTGGACTGGGAACATAAAGGTGAACTGGTTTTAGCTTGTTGGGCCCATGACACTTGAGGTTGTCAAGGAAGGGATGCAACATATAAATGGGCTCGTGACCGAGGGGTGGACTTAACCATGGACGCTATTGCACAGGTTATCCATGACTGTGAAACATGCACTGCAATCAAGAAATTAAACGACTAAAACCTTTGTGGTATGGGCATGGTGGTTGAAATATAAATATGGGGAAGCCTGGCAAACTGGCTATATCACACTTCCTCAAACCTGCCAGGGTAAGTGCTACATGCTTACAATGGTGGAAGCGAGCACTGGATGGCTGGAAACATATCCTGTACGCCATGCCACTGCCCGGAACACCGTCCTGGGCCTTGAAAGGCAAATCTTGTGGTGTCATGGTACTATGTTATCAAGGATATCACTGTTCTGGAGATTATTAAAATATCTCCTTAATATTTTTTATTCATTAATTCTAATATATACTCTCTACCTTAGCTGACATTTTTCACTTTCTGGGTTGACAGACATTGTCATTTAGTTCTCTGTGGTATATTTGTTATTGCCGCTAAGTATACCTGTCTCAAAGATACATATACTTTAGAATATTCATGAGGAGAAAATGCACAAATAATAAAGGTAGAAAATCTTCACAGCTCTTACCAATTTACATGTTACAGTGATTTCAGATGGAAACAAAGACAATCTTGTTCAAAGTGGTTTTCAACGGCCTCCAGGAGTAGGCAAAATGAACTAAGCATCACTATTTTTAATGGTTTTCTGCATTTGTTTAAAAAAACCCAATGCTTTTTATGCATAGTGCAAATTGTACATTAGGATATATAAAAATTAATGTTGTTTTAATGTTATTTTATTATTATTTAGGCTACTTAGGCAAACATATATAAGCTATAATAAAAAAAATCTTGTTAACAAAAGAAAATTACCTAAATTTGCTTCTTAATCAACTCTTTGTTGTCATTAATGCAGAGAGTATGAGGATTAGTGGTGATTTTTCCTTTTAAAAACCCCTAAACTAAACAGACAAAATCCAAAGCTTTCAAATACATAAGAGCTGTTCTGAATTCAGTGAATGAATGATACGTGTTGGTTTAGCTTAGTAGAGTTCCTAGGCCATTCCTTGGTGGAATAGAGAGATTATTCTGGAAACTGCTTAATCCTTCATACAATATTTAGTACAGATTTTATTTTAGTCTAGAATCAGCCAAACAACATAAAATATAAAAAAATATGTATATTAAAAGAACCCTAGCAAGTCTGAGAGAAATCTTGTATTTCCATCCTGAGGCCATAAGTTAGTCTACAGAGACTACTCATGAAAGTAAGAATATATGCTTGTGCCACATCAAGCTGAGTAGAGTAGGACCAAATAATGTTTCTTCATTTAGTCCACTTTTTTAATGAATGGGAACTTGAACAGCAGACAGATCAGGAGGGTTTTTTTTTCCCTTTAACACAAGAATTCCCTTCTGCCTATTCACATCCAGTCATTTACAGGAGGTATTAGGCCAAGCTGCCAGAAAGTAACAGCATTTAATTTTCAGTGACAGTTCTCTACTTTCTGTCTTCACCTGATTTAGGGACTGTATTTATTACATTAAAATTGGAAGAGAACATGCAAGAACTCTTTGGTGTATGAAATTCAATTAGTGTCTAGTTCAGGTTAGATCAATGCTTGTGTGTGTTCTGGAGTGGAAGCTGTAACAGTGTAATGAAGCTGAAACTTTTTTGTTGTAGCTCTGAACATTAGCTAAAGACCTTGGCTTGAGGAGGGAGTTTGGTTATTGGAATGTTAACTTACTGCATCTATGTAAAACTCTGCTGCTCATATAGTGTGTTGTAAAAAAGTAAACTGACTTTCTTAGCTGAAATCCTAGAAGATTTTGTCAGTAACAGGACCATCTGCCTTCTCTAGATTGTGAATTGTCCCCTTAGAATAAGCTAAAATAATGGAGAAAAGATGTAAGTCTAGCAATGAAAAAAATACCTTTGCTCTATGATTAGTTTGTGGAAATTTAGAATCTTGCAGATGATATCATTTGATAGTGACGATTGTAGGCAGCTGGGAAAATAATATTTCTAATCCTGTGATAGATATTGCTTCACCAGGGATGTCTAAAGGAACCCTAAAAATATTATTAATTTTTATTTATCTTTTATTAAAAACATTGGTGGAATAAATAAAAATCTTGGACAGCAAGGAACTACTCTAATCTTTCTCAACAGAAATGGTAACAGTGATTTTTGTTTTCTTTGGATAATGAATCAAGTTAAAATGAACTAACATAATCTGAAAATTCATTGTAGACTGGAATTTTTCATTTCTGTTTGTCACTACTTCTCAACAAGCAAGAGAATTTCAGAGCAGCCCTCATCTTGCATTACTTGCTATGCTTCCATTTTAGTTTGCTCTCCCTTTATCTTTCCTACTCTCACAAAATTTGCTTCCTGAAATGTGCCTTTTTCTTTTTCACCTGTCTCCTCTTTTAAATAACACACAATAGCACATGACTGGCAAACTGACAATATATCTGAGTGCGAAAATTAAATGTGTGACATGTCTCACTCAAACTTAGTGCAAATTCTTGCATCACTGAAGAGACTTGCTTTAAACGTTACCTTAAGGATAAATTGAAATAAGTCAATGGCTCAAAGCCATGACACTTAAATCTGGCAACTAAGAGAATATGGCATAGGACATGAGCTAGTCTGAAAACCTTTTTGAATAAGTGCAGCTAATGTTAAATAACTACATCATTTAATAGTTCAGTTCATGATGCTTAAAATAAATATCTCTGCTGTGGAAATTCTGTATCAATTACTCTCTGCTGATTTCAGATCAAATCTGCCCACTGTTGTGATTACGTTTAGAAAGACTATCACTATTATTCTATAAAGTATCCAGTGCAGGTGCTAATATTATAATATGTACTGTAGAAATCTTGGAGTGAAACTGCGAATACTTCCATGGGTATTTTGGAACCGCGTGGCTAATATGATTATTTAGAAAAGAGCTAATAGGTTACAATTTACCCTGAAATTTGTCCTCAGAATTACAAGAAATTCAGCACTTGTTTGAATACAATCTAAAAGATAAGAGTAGTTCAAGAGTGTAGTGAGGTCTCATTGTTACTGCGATACTTGGATTAAATTGAAATATTGATCAATATATTGCAGAAGAAATTAGAAAATACTTCTGGATTATAAAAATACAAATGTCCACTATGAAGTAGGAGAGTAAAAATGTGTTTAGTGAAGTAATATTGGAATAGTCTGTCATTTGGTAAAAATTACAAATACTGTAAACTGTATTGCAAAGTCTCCTATACATCATAGCATTTTAAATTAAGGTAAAACCCAACCTGAACTATATTAATGCCTACAATAAGAATTCAAACTAAAGGCTGGTTTGTTAACACTAGATATTCTGATCTCTAATTATCTGCATACCAATCACTGAAAATTCAGAGGGACTTCTGAATCTGAAATTCAATAGAAATAGGTGTGACACATCTTAAAGTCTTTATCTGGCATTGTCACAAATAATTTCAAATTCAAAGACTAGTTTGTATGATAAAATGGGTCTGAGTAACCCAATCTGCTCTCTGTTTTTCACAGCAGCATATTCTGGCTTTTTGGTGAAAATAGGATTAACACTTTGTAACCCGTTAGAAAAAAGGCCACAGTCTTCATGTTCACTTAGGATATTTCAGACTGGGGTTGAATCCATAGGTGGGGGGTGTGGGGGGAAGAAAACCCATACCCCTGTAATAATAAGTTTCATTTGAGTCACTGGAAGTCAATTAACATAGAATTCCCACATTGTGATTTTTAAAGCAGAATTATTTTGTTGTTCATCTAAAGTCTTCTGGAAGACATTTTACAAAGATCTTTTACAGATCTAAAAGATATTGAGATTAATTTGATTGTGGCATCTTTAACTCATTTTATTTATGGTTGCATTTACTTTGAAGCACAAGATAATATAATTAACTCTGGTTTTATTCTAATTGAATAAAAAAGAAATCCATCTTTTAAAATCTGTTTTTTCTCTCTGTCTTGGATTCATAACTTAGTTTCTTTTTAAATTATTAACATAGCAGTCCATTTTGTTACCCTCTCTAAATATTATCTTCTGTTTAGCAATACCTTCCTTTTTCATTTGTATTTAATCCTCAATTTAAAAGTTTGTTCAACCAGTTTAGATAGATGATCAAATATGCAAAATTGTCTTTAACAGTAATTACAATACTGTATGATGAAACAGGGCTATATAAAATAAAACCAACAGACATTCTGATTTTCTATACAGTAAGAAAAATTATGAACTACGCATACCATTGACAGCTGAAAAGAGAAATGTTTATGTGGAAGAACAGTAAGAAATTCCATGAAGTAAGATTTTGCAACATATCAGTAACAGATATGAAAACAAAACCACTACTTCACAGCTGATCATTTTGTGCAATAAAATTGCTAAATGAAACAGATGTCTCAATTTCCCAGCCTGGCTGACATGAATTACAGATGCCCATTAGCCAAAATAACTATAGGAAACACTTTATACTAAAAATAGCAGAGAAATATTTCACAGAATTTTTTTTAATACTGGAGTAAAATGACAAAACTTTGCAGTGCTAATTGACACTCCGCTCATACATTTCAGAGCTTGGTAAAGATTCAGTGTCCAAGGCTGTCAAGTACATAGGGCAGTCTTTAGCCATCTTGATTCCTCTAATAACATCTGGATTGAATTAAGAGCTAGGAAAATGAAATGAGAGGTGTTCTCCTTCCTTGCTTATATATAATGCCCATTTTAAATCCTTTAATTATGTCTGGTAGCCTTGTTCATTGTATCTATAGCTTTGTGTTTCCTGATCATCCAAGACAACCTTCTGAAATGTCATTCTGAATTTCAAGCTTTTATGCAATAACTGTGGGCTGTTATGTTTATACATGAAATTTAAATTGGATTAGCAATTTGAAGTGAAATTATTAATATTTTCTGGAAAATGCAAAGTGGGAATCTCTGCTCTGGTCACCTCCTCTCCCCTCCTTCCTCACGGAGTCCCAGTACCTGCACAGGTGTTTCTCTCACCTCCCCCTCCTCCCTCTGCTGCAGGTCTCCACCACCGCTCCTTTGTCCCCTCCTTAAACACATGATGGCAGAGGCCCATCTGTTGTCTCTAAATGGCCAGGCCTCAGCCTGAGGCTGTAGCTGGGGAAGCTTGAGCAGCTTCTGGCAGGGGCCACCTGCCTGTGTAGGCCCTTCCTGTGCTACCAAAGCCCGGCTACACAGACCCAACACAACAAATAATACGTTAGAAGATATTTACATCCTGTATTTGTTCTAAATATAATTGTTCAAAATCTTCATATTTTGTAGTGTAGGAGTTTTCTTCGTTGTCTGATTTAGTTCTGTTCTCTACATTGTGTTTGTGTTTCTAGTACCAGGCAACGTTCTCAAGACCAGAATGTAATTATTGGGATTGCTGAATTATTTTACAAGTTCATTGTGTGCTTTTGCTAAATATCACTCTCCAGAACAATTTCCATGCACAATTTGTGAGTTAAATTTTACAAGGTACTATTCCTGAGAACTATTTTCATGAGTTTATGCTATTCTGGAGAGAAAGAATTTTTTACAATGGAGTTTGCCAGACTAGCTGGTTTCTGAGTTATAGAACAGGCACTGCAGCCTCAATGTACTATTGTCAACTTTTGTAAAAAATTATGTCAGATGTGACTTTGGAAAGCATGTGGGAAAATTGTAACGTGCACATACAAAGATTTTTTTCCAAAAAACTTTCTTGCTTAAATGGGCCTTTATTTTGTATTTCTGGTGCACGTGTCTAAGGAAGAGCAGCCTCCTATAACTGCTTTTCATCACTCTGCTGTGAAAATATTGTATCTAGTGGTCGTGGACAACCAGTGAGCTCTTAAGACCAAAACGTTTTTGAACATAAGGTGGGAAACGTTCGGTGTTTGAAAATGTTTCATGGCAGAGGAGTTTACTGTTTGATTTCATCTTATCCCACCAGTCCACTGTGTATTTTTGGTTTCAGCTTAAAAGGCATGGAAAGCCACATTCAAAACCCTAATAACTAAATATTCTACCTCTGATACTGACTCAAAATGGATGCTATGGAAGACAATATGAGGTCACCATAGACAAAAAAGAGAAATATTTCCATGACTGCATACCAAGGGGAATATTTATACTATTTTTCATTATCTGAAATGTGAGCTTAAATTAACAGAAACCCTACACATGGCCAAATGTGATCTTACTGCAGTTCTAACTGATGTTAATGTGTTTTCAAATAACTATTTTTAGAAAGGAAAAAATATACTACTTCTATCTTAAAGTTTTCTGAACATTCTGATTTTTTTTGAGTGTGATTTTTAAAACAACTTTATATTTGCACTTCATTCTTGCAATCAGAGCTTCTACCTGATTTGATCCTTCTGGTGAACCCCAAAATAAAAAATGTATACATTTAATGGTGAAAATAAATCTGAATGTCAGATTCTTTCAGTTAATTATGAAATCAATGCGATTGGAAGAAACTTTCCAATAAGGTGATGGCAGAAATTATGGTAAGTCTATCCAAAAGATCAAATGAGCCAAATACATTACTGAACAAAGTACATAATTGAATAATTTTTTTTTTTGTTGTTATGAATGTACTAAAGTCAGTCAGTACTACAGGTCATGAATAGATGAAGTTAAGCTTTATATTACTTACATAATGGGTATTAAATCGATATTGAATGCTTAATAAATTTGTTTCTTTCCTTTAGGCTGTTTATGTTAGTTGACAGAGAGAAAAAGATAATAACTTTAAATGAAATGTTCTCCAATTTAGAAGAAATATAAATAATATGAAATAAAAATTTAAAAAAAATTAGTTTGACATGGAACTAGTTCTATTTTCCTTAATTGTCATGTATTCTGCCATGTTCTTTATCTGCTTAGTGAATTTACAATTAGCAAGCAGGTTGTGAATTTTTAATAGGATCTCTTCAAGGAAGGAAAAGGTCAGTATTAACATAAAAATCTTCTTTAAGAACTGTGGTGCAAAGGTTTCTTAGCAGAGAACAGGTGTTGTTGCAAAACAAAAATCTACCACAACAGTCAAGGTAAAAGATTCATGTAGCTAAGTTAGGAAACAAATGTCTTAGGATGACACCATGACTGCCAATCAGTGATGACTGAAAATTAGTTTGTTTTGTTGGTATTAAACATGTTGCATGCAGAATGATTTAATTTTTTTTTTTAAAACCAACCCTCTTCATTACTTCTAAATAAAATGCTCTTTTTTTTTCTTTATTTTCAGCTTCATTCTGACCAGGACAAGGGAGATGGATCCCTCAAATACATTTTGTCAGGTGATGGAGCTGGTACTCTTTTTATAATTGATGAGAAAACAGGTGACATTCATGCTACTCGGAGAATTGACAGGGAAGAGAAAGCCTTTTACACCCTGCGTGCCCAAGCCATTAATAGAAGAACTCTGAGACCAGTGGAACCTGAATCTGAGTTTGTCATCAAAATCCATGATATCAATGACAATGAACCAACATTTCCAGAAGAAATTTATACTGCTAGTGTTCCTGAAATGTCAGTAGTGGGTGAGTGCTTTATAGAGACATAAATGCCTGTCATATGTTACTTGACAAATAATTTTCCCATCCTCTGAGAAGTCAGTAATGTTCGGAATTCTTCTTAATGGATTAAATATTTTTCATTTTGGTTGGTTTGTTCAAATACTGGAATTGCATCCAGAAACAGATTTTTGTGATTTGAGATCTATTTCTACTTAGAATATGTAAATTATTAATTTATAGTGATTTGAAATATAAATAGAAAGCATTTAATGGTGAATCACTCTTCTCCTTAAGAACTATTAGAATGAGATCACTAAATTAGTCTGTTGAAAGCTCAATGAATTTTTCCTTTCATTTTCACTGGAGGTACCCAGTGGTGATAAGCACCGAATGGGGACTGTTTCCACTTCCACTTTTTCTGTGGCTGAGGGGAGTGATATGTTTACTCAGATGCTGTTGATGCTCTGCCTGAAGGTAGACTCTGCCTTCAGTTTTTTAGTGTATGGACAAATCCTCTTGTGCTTTCAGTTCCTGCCTTAACTAGAATCGCAGCTGTTGGAGTTAATCTTTCTTCTGTTTGCAATGTATTTTCAGTTTCTAACTTAACTACCAAGTTGCGGCCTGGATTATGCCAGCTGGTCAGACTCCTAAACAATAGCATTTTGGAATATGAGCTATTATTAATTAGTGCATACAATTCTTTAAGAAAAATTTTGAAAAGCTTAAAAATATATAGAGTCCCTTTTTAAAAATTACTATTCACTTATTCATTCAACTGTAGATCTAATACAAATTTCTAAATATTCAGAAAACACACAAAAACTTCAATACTTCTTTTGACTATTATTGCTATTTTAATTACTATCACTGCTTGAAATAGATCAAATGGTGTTTTGAGATGTTTTATATATACAGGTATTGAAGTTTTAGTACTTACTTTCTTGGGCTTTGGAAAATGTTAAAAGAGCAAGAAAATCTGTAATTATTGGAAGATAATGGCCTTAACAAAGTTGTGAGGCAATGCGTGGCAACATAATACTAATAATTTTCTAATCTTAATTAGATATTTCAATCTGCTTTTAGTTTGTGCTTGAATTATTTTTAAAATTCCCAACATTCAGCAAGCAGTTTTTAGTATGAAGGAAAATAAAAAAAGAGAGAATAAATTTGTCAGATGGTTACATAGGACTGTACTGGAATCCCATCAAACTAGTCCACATTAAAAGGAGGACTGAAAAATTTTCTTTCTTTACTGTCCCAAAATAGAACAAAATGTAATACTCATTTATGAATTTACTGATCAGTTCTCTAGAATCATGCATTTCAGCAAATGCATCTAGCTTTAGTCAGAGCATCTTGAAAGAGCATTGCTGCATTTTCTAGAGAGGCATATGGCAAGACTACAGTAGGGTTGAAAAAAGATGTCTTAGAGCTTCCACTTTTATTTCTCATGTTCTTTCTGTAAATTCCAGAAGGCATTGCTTAAAATATTCTTGGAGAGATTTTATGAAAATGATTCAGTGTTTTCATTAAATGTTATACTATTATATAACGTTCAATTATAATCTATTGATTCCTATTTTTGTCAGTCTCAATTACATAAAGATCTTCTTTTTCTTAAGTGTTCTCAAACGTCCAAGACATTATTTCAATGATTCTAAAATATTCAGGATGTGAGGTTCTAGTGTATCTATGCATCCACATAGATCATACAAATTTTGAAAGTGTAAATTTTTTCTGCAGTGCACCAAAATGAAAACATGATAAGAAAAGGACATAAGCTGCTAAGAAAAATATGAAAAAACCTACACTGATGCATAAAACACTGATGCATAAAAGTATGGATGTATTTAGAGTATTAATATATATATTAATATATATATCTTATACAAATTGTTATGCTGAACATTCTGTCAATAAAACAGTCATAATTTTGAGAAATGTAACTAGGCTAAAATCTTTCATGTTCCTAGATTTTATAAATGTGGTCCTCAAGCTGCTGAACTACTGACTACTTATCAGGTAGAATTTCTTTTTAGCTTTATGGCTGATCTCCAGGGCCATATGTTCATCTGTGGTCCATGAGTGGATCATGTGATTTTATAAGATATTCCTCAAAGTTGATTCATTTCTCCATAACACTCATTTAATGTTCCAACTTAAATCTACTCTGTAATCTCAAAACTAAAGGCTGAATGGAAAACGGGAGAAATATTCTAAAATAACAAAATGCATACAACTTTTGAGGCAAATGTAATTAATTACAAATTTTAAAGTCAGTACGTTAGAAAGTCTTCATATATTTGTATAGTCATTAAATATAATATCACATAATTAAAAATATTTTTAAATCATTATCTTTTTTTAGACATCGTACAATTCAAGTATTTTTAGTGCAGGAACTTACATGAGAAACTTATGAATAAAAAGAAAAAATTTTTGTTATCACACCAGCACCTCCCCATCAAAAGAAGATAGGAAGAAATACCTGCATTGCTCTATTTTGCTCCCTCCAGATCTTTTTTTTTTTTTGAGTTATAGTATTGCAGGTAGCCTATTACATGCCCAGTTGTGTTGGCCATAGCCTAAGACAGCATCAGACTTGTTGATGTAAGGAATGCAGAGAGAAATTGCAGACCTGGATCTAATTGTACTGCTGCATTTCTTCTGGCTCCTTCTGTGGTATCCACTTCTGTGAGCCTATAGAAACATGTAACCTTTCTATAAACGTCTGAAAACATTAAGCAGAGTTTAGGATAAGAATATTGTCTCAGGCATAGGTGCCAGGAAGAGAAATTAAAAGCCAAATTACTGTGGCTCTTACCTAGGCAAGTAGATGGGAATTATATTGTTCTGCAAAATGTACTATTCTATCAGGACTATAATATTTTCACTATCGAGTCCAGCATAGTCAAAATAGTATGGCATTGCACTGTACTGGGAGACAGAGATAGATTACTGGAACTGCACTCTATCTTTCCTGGGACATACCTGTCAGGAAGACAGGACACATAATATGGAGAACTCCCAATCCTATCTCCATGTGGCTGAATGCGGTGACTTAAGGCATAGCACGGAATGGTGACAAGTTCCTGCCTGATGCAGCAGGTGCAACTTCTCCGTGACTACCTGTCACGGTTTAAAGCTGGGCTGGCTGTTAAGCGAACGACAGATGCTCTTTGTTAACCCCCTCCCTCCCCAAAGTGGGGGGGGGAAGAGAAAAGGGAAAGAGACTTATGGGTTAGAAAAGTTAAAACAGCTTTAATCTAACTACAATAATAATGAATAATAATAATAATGAAATATACACAAATATACAAATATGTACAAAACCGATATCGAGCTCCCCCCCACTGATGACGAATACGTCACCCGGACGCTGCGGGGCACGCCCCAGGAAAGTCCCGGACTGTACTCAGCAGCAGC
>VZSC01002075.1:228452-258783 GCA_013398225.1 Steatornis caripensis | reverse complement strand
AGCCGAAGTGATCTGAAAGATCGGAGGCGCGTCGGAGAAGCGGCTCCCTCCGCGCCGCCGCCGGGGCGAGGTGGTTTCGGTTTCTCGGGGCGGCGGCGGGGCCTTCCCCGGAGCTGCTGACTCCCGAGCAGGGTCGCGGGTGGCGGCGCCGGAGCCCCCGTGAGGAAACAGCGGGCCCGGCTGCGTAGGCCGCCCCGCGAAGCGGCCTCAGCCCAGTGGGGGTGAGAGGCAGCGGTCGGCCTGCGGCCTCGGCGGCATGCCTGGGGCTCGGCCCTTGCCCCGGTCTCCGTGACTTTTATCCTCGTGAATGTCGGCGGGTCGCTGTTGGTGTGACCCGTCAAAATTAAGTAATTGGAGGAAAAAATAAAAAAAGTCAAGCGAAGCGTAAGTTTACCAGTATATTGGGAAAATTGTATACAGCTTTCATCAGGTAGTGGCATCGCCTTTGTGGTTGTTGAAGTTGTTAAACTTTTACCTCAGCATCGTGGAGATGAGCTCCGGTGCTTGTGCCCTCCGTATGCCACGTTTCTGAGTGTGGGGCTGGCTCGGTCGCTCAGGCGAGCCGGTGGCCCTCCATGGCTTTCCAGGAGCTGCCATCCCTGACAGAGGCCGAGCCCTCTTCCCCCATTACGGACTGGAAACGCTGAGAGCAGTGGTATTGAGCGGCACTGGAGGCAGGCTTGGCATTGGTTTTGTGGGCCTTTGGGAGCATCTGCTGATTCATATGGGTTCAGGCAGCACCTTGTGTGGCCCCAGGGCAGGGTATCTTGCTAATTCAGATACTGGCTGTTGGACTGGAAACTCACGTAAAGAGGTTAGGTGAAGGAAGCAGGAACTTCAGGGGAGAAACTTCTTTTCTAGGTGTTAAGAGAGGGCATACAGGAAAGTACAAAACCTTCATATTTACCAGACTGTATAATGCTAACATTTATTTGGAACCTCAGCACCATGCCTGTTGGCTTTGGTGGCATATAGGATCTTGCCTGTGGACAGAAAGAGCCTTCACTTTAACTTCTTCATCTTTCCCCACTTGCCTGGTGAACTTCTACTTTGCAGCTGTTGACAGGGGAAGTACCTGCTTTCTGTGCTTATCCCGTGTGCCCGAGATGACAGCAGACTTATTTGTATTAATTAGAAGCAGTCAGTACTCCTGCTTCAAAGCACTGGGAGTTAAAAAAAAAAAATTAGCAATGCAGTCTGTTTCTATTACAGTCCCCCCTGCTGACAAATAAAGTAGTAGTAATGTCACCAGAAGCAGAAAATTATATAACTGTCTGACTGCCCCAAAGCAGCCCCTAACCCCTTGAAATGCTAATGAGTCACGAGGGACAATAAATCGAACTGCTGGTAGGAGAGATACCTTTAGATGTATGTGGGGAACTTCTGACACATCTAGTATCAGACTTAATAACGTGATGTGTGCCCGTAAGTGAGATGTGAAGAACTGGAAAGTTCAGCATTGAATCTAGTGACAGGACCAATTGTACACTTAGAGATTTTTCTTCTTTTTTTTAATATGAAACTCTTAGTGAATTGATTTCAGAAGATAATGGAAGATATAAAAAGAAAACTTGACATGCTGAGTGATCAGCAAAGATCAGTTCTGAATCAGTCTAAGAAAGGAAAGATATTAAGTCGAAGGAGGTCTAACAAATTAATGAATCAAATTATTATGATTTGAAGATTAAAATTAAAGCTGAATGAGACTTTATGCCTTAAAAGTAAAGACTCTGCCAAAAGAGTGTAGACTTTGTTATTATTATAAAAATACTATTTTGACAAAAATGTGTGATAGTGCAACACTGACTTTGGTTTGGTGCTGAATATGTACCCTGGGATTATTACTGGCATAATTATAGCTATAGTTTTACAAGTGCAAAAAAACCAGACCTTGAGAACCCATTAGTGACTTGCTGTTTGTTTGGTGTTTTTATCCACTGAATGCTATTCAAGCTCATCTGTTGCAGTCTTGTCCTTTTGTTTTGTTTTCACCCATTGATCTTCATGCAAATTTAATTAGAAAGTAAGAAGGTAAAGGAAGAGAGCTGATTTCATACATAAGCTACCTCTTTATCACGTCGGGCAACATAATTCAGTCTTTAATAGTCTGCTAACATTTTTAGTATTTGAACAGACATTGGTGAAGAAACTCGTGTTTACTTGATCCTTCTGTGCACTTTCTGCTTAGAAAGGATTCATTATGTTTCACTGTCTTGGTGTGAGTCTAATGAATGTTGAAATCACAAAATACATGTTTACTGATAATATGACAGCTGGCTTGTTAAAAGCAAGGTTTTAATTATGAGGAATTTTTTAATTTGGAGATTTTACAGATAGTTTACAGAGTGGGGTATGCATTATTTCCTTGCAGACATCTTCCTTACCCTCTATGTCTTTATCATAGATAGTTCTTTGGCACCTACAGTAACCGCCAGCTGGGAGAAGTTACCTTACTCTACTATTGCAAATTGTCTTGTCAGAGTTAACTGAGAATTGTAAGGGTGTGGTTGTGGTTTTTTTAGTTCAGATTTGAGATAAAACCTTCCTTCCTGTCTCTAGGCATTAAGAACTCTACCTAGATTTTACAAATGGTGTTGCTGCATGACTCTGAGTTTAGTTTAGGGTCGTGTCAGGTCTTTGCATTGTGTTGTTGCGTTCTGTATGCTACGTGTCATTGCCTGGATGTTTTGGGACAGCTTTGCAAGAAACTGCATGCCTTATGTGAGCAAACATCTAAATGGAAGTATGAAATCTGCAGTGGCCATGCAGAGAGAAATGTGTTCAAAGTAATGAGAAAATTTCTGTCTCTTTGCGGTGCAGCACAGGTACGATGGGGAAGGGTGCAAAAGCGAGTGGTTTGCCTGGCTGCTGGAGCGGGATGACGGGCGAAGAGTGTCGTGGTGGCTGGCGCTGGGCTTCCTCTGCTCTCCTGCAGTGTGGTGTGTGCTGCGAGTCTTCTGGTGGTCTCATCCTGTGCACCAGGGAGCTCTCAAGAAGTGCCAACCACCTTCTCGTAATAAACACGCACAGGAAATTCTGTCATACCTCTTCTTCCAGTAGTTACAGGAAAGGCTTTTTGGTTTGTTTTATCAGCATCAGTTAGCTGTTTCTTGTCAATTAACGCAGGCAGATGCAGGATCCCTTGCTAGGCTATGAGGAAAGGCTGCTGCCATAGCACCTTCCCCTGGTCCAGTCCCCATTTTGCTCTTAAGATTCTTTAGATCCAGGAAGCTACATCTTTGATGTTAGAGCCTTTCACTAGATTTAATCATAAAATCAATGCTTTAATTAAACCAAAAAGATAAGGGTATTCACCTGCAGCTCCTGCTGTTTTGGCAAGGGGGGAAATCTGGCAGTTCTAACGGGTTTTTTAATCATTTTAATTTTATTAAACTTTTTTATATCTTTCTTTTGAATCTGTGAAGACCTGGGTATCTGACAGTTTGCATTTCAGGAAGGGTGGGGAAGCCAGACTGTCTTTCTAGAAATGATGTGATGTACCAAATGTGAAATCTTAGAAATAAGATAAATGTGCCTTGATTTCTTCCGGTAATAATTGGTGGTTCTAGCAAGTAGCTGAAAACACTTGTGTGCTTTTGTTAATTGTGACTTTTATCTGGCTCATGTAAAAATAGCTTTTTGCAAGTAGTTAGTCCAGTTCCTTTACAGTTGTACTGAAGTGCAACTTCCAGAGCCGAAGTGATCTGAAAGATCCATATATGTATCTGCCATCGTTTCTAATGTCTGTTCTTTGGCATATGTACTGAGTAATGGAATTCGATTACAGGTCTTGCTTGTTCTCAAAACACCTTGTGCATGTGTGTTTGACTCTTTCCTGTAGTTTTTGTTACTGTATCGTTTAAGAACCTGTGTACAACAGAAAAGAGATTATAAAGCTTTCACTTTTCCAGTTGATTTTTTTCAAATTTTAGCTTGTTTTGTTTCTTTGTTTCACCTGTTATTCCTCTACTTGGTTGTCCTTAATTATTTCTGTATGCCTTCGGAGTTGTGGTTGGGTTTTGGGTTTTTTCCTTCTAATAAGTCCCTTTTGTGGATTTTACTAGATTTTAATTCAGTATACTTAACCTTTTGTTTTTAAGGTGAAAAAGAAAACTGTCTAATCAAAGAGCAAAGATGCAGAGCACTTCGAATTACCTGTGGCTGTTGTCTGACATTCTAGGACAGGGAGCTACTGCAAATGTTTTCCGGGGACGACATAAGGTTTGTGATAAATTTTACTAATCTGAGTAACATGTAAAATTGATTTTTTTTTCCATATTTGAGTAGCATCATGAAATAAAAGAAAAAATATTCAAGATTTAGGCCTAAAGCAAATATATATTTGTAACTATTTATACTTAGTTTTTGATTTTTAATATTAATCCCTCGAATTAGAGTTCTATATGGTTATTTCTGATTATTTGTTTTTAATATTGTATTACTTGTCCTTGTAAAATAGTAACTGTTATTAAATCTTCATTCCTCCATTCTTCAGTTTTATGGAAAAAATACTTGCTTAAGAATTTAAATAGGAATAAAAGTCTTAGAAGTTTTTATTACATGATATGTTATTTCTGTCTTTGTTAAATTATCTTTTCATATTTTTTCCCCTGTTCTTTTAAAAGCCATTTTTTGGTGGTTTTTATGATTTTGTACCATAAGTGAAATACTCTTAACATATTGTCGTATTGGATGAAGTTGCTGTTAGTCTCTGTAAATTAATGATTCATACATGTCTAGGACACCGTCTTCTTGGTGCCACGCCTTGAGTAGTCAGTACAAAATAGTACATCTTTGAGCAATTTTGCCATGTAAGTGATATACTGATGTGTATGTTGTAATCTGAGTGAAGGGCTAAAATGACCTTACTTGTCTAGGTAATTCTATTCCTATGAATTTCACAGTATGTCTCACAAAATGAAGATAAGCCTAGTTGTGGGAGTAATGTTCCCTTATAGTAATGACAGTCTGTGTGAAATCAGTAGGAAGTTATATATAAGCTACAGTGTTTTCTGTGTTCCACATTTAACTGTGAAGCAACACGAAGAAATAATTTAGCAGTTAATGTGCTTTTCTGAATGAATGAATTCCAGCACAGAATGATTCCCCTGTAAAGCTTATGGTTTCATGGTTGTACCTTTCATCACCCTCACTAGTCTGAACACATGGCCTGCAGCTCATTATCGATGGGAGAAAACTTTTACCTAGGCACCAGTAGTGCACGTAAGTGTGCTGTACAACACACCTAGTCTAAGCACAAGAAAGGTGTGTCCTTAGAAAGAATCTGTTGCACACAAGACTGCTAATGTAAGCTTATTGCCAGAGTGAACACAGGGACGTACTTTCCCCTACGAGGGATGGCAGTTGCACTTCAAGCTTGTGCTGTGCGTGCGTGAGCATGTTGGGGCTTAGTCCCACTTGAGAACTTAAGCCTGTGATTAAGCTCATGACCGCGGTCCTATCAGTCATTGTGTGGGTTTTAATTGCTTCAGGATTTTGCATGTGTGGTATGTAGTGTTTGACACTGCTTTCTTTGAAAAAACGAAATACTGCTTCATCAGTAGAAACAGAACAATAAAGAAAAAGAGAGCAACGTTCAGCTTACAGAAGTTGTCTGTTAAGCAAGCCAAGATTCTCAGCTGTAGTATATGCCTGTCTCTTACTGATCTGTGCAAGTGGCCTACCTCTTGCTGAAAAATTATTTTTCATCTAAGTTTATGGGTAATTCTTAAATGTGTAGCTTTTCTTATGCTAACTACCCTGTTTTTAAAAGCACTTAGATTTTGTGGGCTAGTGTTGAGTTTCCTTTCTGCTAGTCTGTTTGCTTGTAGTCTGTATTAAACCAATATATACATAATTTTTTTAGTAGAATCTTGATTTCCACCTTAACACAAAATACTGTTTTGAACTATTTCTGATCTAGTTATGCTTGTATGCACAACAAAAGATCTCAAAACGCTTGGATAATGGGTATGCCTACATTTACAGTCTTATGCTTCTGTTTGATTAGTAATTTGTTTGTTTTGAACAGAAAACTGGGGATTTATATGCTGTCAAAGTATTTAACAGTATAAGTTTCCTTCGTCCTGTGGATGTTCAGATGCGAGAGTTTGAAGTATTGAAGAAACTAAATCATAAGAACATTGTCAAATTGTTTGCCATCGAAGAAGAGGTAATGAATTGTTATAGTTGTGATCTGAGATGCATAGTAGTAACCACAGTAACTATCCTTTTGGTTTATCCTTAGCTATAGAGGATAAAGTTACATTTTTAAAGTGTGGTAACATATATATGAAGATATAAACACCCTGACCCAACCATCAATTGTTGTTGTTGAAAGAACATGCTTGCTTTCAGTGTTTACACACAAGTTATGATTCTTCAAAGCCATCTTGAGAAGCCACTGGTCTAAGCTTTATCTTGAGTTAGGATTTTTAAGCTATCTACATGTATGAATATTTCATACATACTAATAGTTGGAAATTTTTCAATAATCCTGACAATGTTATGGTTTTGCTTTGCAACGAACTAGAATAATGACATAGAATGTGTAGAACTGTATGTTAGTGTGAATTGTAGTAGTTGTGCTGAACCTGAAACTGATCAGTTGAATGTCCCAGATGCTGAGATTAGTAAAGAGGAAAGAAGGACGATTGGTGCTCTCTGTTCTTCTGTGCTCTAGTTTCTCATTTGTCCAGCTGTCAATACTGCTGTCAACCCTCTAAGTACCTAGAACTTGAGGCTTTCTTAATTTTTTCCCGCTCTCCAAGTTAGAATACATGAAACAATATAAAAATCCATCTGTGCTTCTTTTGAAGAAGATCACCGGAATGGGATTTATCATCTAGCTACATTTTTTTAGTTTTATTTTTAAGTAAGATTTTGTGGTTATTAATTTCTGATACTGTTTTCACAATAGTCACAGATTTACCTTTTTTTTTTTTTTTCAGACAACAACTAGACACAAAGTACTAGTTATGGAATTTTGTCCATGTGGAAGCTTATATACAGTTTTAGAGGAGCCATCTAATGCCTTTGGTTTGCCAGAGTCTGAGTTCTTAATTGTTTTGAGAGATGTAGGTATGTAGACTTTGCTCTTTGGTATAATTTGTTGAAACAAACTCATACTTGTTTTCTTTATCTTGAAACAGCAAGAAATGAGGAATTGGAATGATTGTCAACTAATTGAACAAATGAATATGGTCATATGGAGTCACATCTTTTATTTATGTCTGTGTTGCTGTAGATAGCTGCATTAAGAAGCCGTTTCTATTTAAAGCATTGCTATAATTCTTGTTTGTTTGTTTCAAGGTTATTGTCACATGTTGGACTGATTCCTAGTGATAATTAATCTCAGAAGAGTAAATAAGAAAAACAATGAGGTTTACCTGTGTCTGCCTGTTATAAAGTTTTCCTCCCTTACTTTATGGGAAGGATGTTGTTGAGAGCAAGAAATACTGTGATTTAGCTGTTTGAAAGAAAAAAAGGCAAAAATGCTTAGAATATTCTCTGGTCCTGGTCTTGTTGTTAATTGAGGGTCCCTCCTTGTTACCATTTCCCAGTGAGAAAGTAAACACGTGTGTCTCCTAGCCTCAGCTACAATTCAGTGGTTGTGCAGTCTGTGTCAAGATGTATACATAAATTCTGTAATTTTTTTTTTTTAATTGAAGTGGCTGGGATGAATCATCTCCGGGAGAATGGAATAGTGCACCGTGACATCAAACCAGGCAACATAATGCGTGTTATAGGTGAAGATGGTCAGTCTGTTTACAAACTTACAGACTTTGGTGCTGCAAGAGAACTTGAAGATGATGAACAATTTGTTTCTCTCTATGGCACAGAAGAGTATTTAGTAAGCCCATATGATTTCACTTTCTGTTGAAGAAATGTTTGAAGCCAAGGGTCCTTTGTGATGAGAATTGAATAGGTGAAGGTCAGACTGTTGGGAATTAGTATTTAAGCCTTTGTATTATAATTGGTTTTATTTTTTGCAAACCTTTAATAAAAGTGGTTGTCATACCTAGGAACCCTTTTGTGATACTCTGTCAGAATAATTTAAGCAAATTCTATGATACAAGCTAACTGCTTTTTAATTAAAGAGCTTAAAGTTTAGAACAACAAATTATCTCACTTTGAAATGATATATTGGGGTTTTGTTCTTTATATTGTTCATAAAGCAATTCTAACTTCTTTTTCTGTTCTTTTTTCTCTTTAGCATCCTGATATGTATGAGCGAGCAGTTTTGAGGAAAGAGCATCAGAAAAAGTACGGAGCAACAGTTGATCTGTGGAGCATAGGGGTGACCTTTTACCATGCAGCAACAGGGAGTTTGCCTTTCCGACCTTTTGAAGGACCTCGTAGAAACAAGGAAGTGATGTAGGTAATTTAGAAAGAGAATTTTATCTGTTCGTAAATTAAGTCATTCCATTAAATGCTTTTTATCAAGAAATCCTACACGCATGTAGTAAACGTTAAAATAGTGAAAATATTTAAGGAAAAATATTCTTTAACTTTGTTGTGGTTTAATCCCAATAGGCAGCTGAGCACCACACAGCTCTTCACTCACGCCCTTGCAGTGGGATGGGGAAGATAATTGGAAGCGTAAAAGTGCAAAAACTTGTGGGTTGAGATAAAGACAGTTCACTAAGTGAAAAAAACCCCCAACAACCAAAAAAACACCCCATCCCTAAACTGAAAGGAAAACAAAACCAAGGAAAACAAAATCAAGAAAAACAAGTGATGAAAAAAACTTCCAATTGCTCACCACCAGCTAACTGATGCCCAGTCAATCCCTAACCAACTGCTTCCCTGGCAATTTTTACCTCCCCAGCTTTTATTGTTGAGCATGATGCCATATGGTATGGAATATCCCTTGGAGTCAGCTGTCCTGGCTATGTCCCCTTCCAACTTCAGCCTACTCACTGGCGGGGCAGTGTGAGAAGCAGAAAAAGGCTTGACACTATGTAAGCACTGCTCAGCAATGGCTAAAACATCCCTGTGTTATCAACGCTGTTTTGGTCACAAATGCAAAACACAGCACCATATGAGCTACTATGAAGATAATTAACTGTCACAGCCTAAACCAGTACAAAAATTCTGCTTCAACAAGAATTTTACTGTGTGGCTCCTTAAGACCTGTATTAAGCATCAGAGCTCCCCCAAAATACTGATGTTTTTCCACCCATCTTTCCTTCACCGTGGCACTAGGCTGGTCGGTTGTGGTGTGGTGTATATAACTTGGACATTCGGGCAAAATTGTGGTATTCTGAAATGGGTTTTCAGTGCTGCAAATTTTTGTTGTCCTTTAAATGATTGTCTTTCCAGGCAGTCTTGAAATGCATGTGCTACCCATGAGACTTGACATTTTTTGAGTAGCACAGTTGTGGACTGTGACTGAAGATGACAGGTGTAGTTCCGGAATGGGAAACAGGTGTCTATGACGTGCTGGTTGGGATTGATTTCTGTTTCATCTTAGTCTACTTCTATTTTGTTGTTCTGTGTGTTGCATTTAAAAAATAAAGCAAGGTGGTACTTGGTAACTCTAGTAGGGCAATAATGTCTCTGTTCTGGTACGCCTTGCAAAGCTGACTCAGTTTTCTTAGTTTAAGGAACTGCCCATCCTTTGATTATCCCGTAGGCATTTTTGTTGTATTTGCTTGAGAGATAAGCAAGGAACATGTGTTTTGTATGTACCTCGTCCTCTAGAAAGAGAAAGTGCAACTGAAATTTTCTGTTGCAAAAAGCCTATTGCTCCTGATTGGTTTCATGAGAAATTTGAGAAATACTATCCTGTTCAGTACGAAGTTAGACAATGCCAAACTGTATCCAAATTGCTAGATGTTTCCAAGTAATTTCTCAAAGCCGACCTCATGTTCCTTCTTTATCACCAAGTGACTTTAGTGGTTGCTACGTGTCATATCTTGCCACGGAACATGCTAGAAGTTGGTCATGTAAATGCCTAAATTGAACTGCCTTGGAAATCTGACTTTGATTAATTAACACTTGTGAAAAAACTTCAGCTTTCTTTAGTGATGCCTGAAATCTCTTCTAAATTTTTCCAAAACCTAAGGTAGACAAAGTTGCTCCTCCAACATAGTCCAAAGTGTTTCCTTTTCATTGTTACTATTTTTAGCACCACTCGCTGTCAGCTTGTATGTGAAGCTTCCTAATTATTGTACCACCTACAAATTTAGGCCAAGCTGTTGCTTACGTTTATATTGTTGATACCCCTTTGAGAATTAGTTACTAGACCTATGTATGTATAAGAGGTAGTAGTTGAAGTCTCTGTTATTTTTATAATGTATCACAGGTATAAAATAATCACTGGAAAGCCTTCTGGTGCTATTTCTGGAATACAGAAAGCAGAAAATGGACCAATTGAGTGGAGCTGGGAGATGCCTGTTTCTTGTAGTCTTTCAAAGTAAGTTTGAACTTCTCACAACATGTTTCAATGCTACATCAATACCAAAGACTCCAAATTGGACTTTTCCAGTTTTCCTCTCAGGATTGAGTCTTTGGAACAGAGATCTGACTGTTGCAGTTTTTTTCTTTGCACTGTTCAGTAGATTGGTACAGTCTACTATTAGGTTATCAAGTATTTTTTCTTCCCATCTGTCCAAATAGTTTTATGACTGCTAATTTACAAATGAGCATCTGAGAATCTGAAGTGGTATGAGTACAAGAAAGATTACTACTATATTTTCTCTACCCTCAGGAAAGAGTGTGAAGATTTAATGAACTTTGAATTGACAGCCCCCCCCCTTTCCTGCAAGAATGTGACTTCAAACATTACAAAGATGAGGCAGTAGGAAGGAAATGATAAGAAAAGACAATTTGGAGACTTACATGTTTGCCAGAAAAAAACCCACATCGACACATTTTAACACATTCTCATAGTATCTTTTAAATCTTTTTATAATCATATTTTTGCTTCATATGTCATAATACTCAGTAGGAAGAGCCACAGGAGGTCTAATCTCAGTATGATCTTAAAAGCACCTCCCATAACCCATTTACCTATTTATCTTCCTGAGACTTCTTTAGTATTTTAAAGTTACATGGTAAAGGGAGAAAGAAATTGTTCTGTGAACAGACTCTAGAAACAAAACTTTCTGAAAGCCAAATATGTAGATCCATAAGGGGTATAGAGTGAAAGTCTGGTTTATATCAATTCATTTGTTTATAGTGAGCAGAACTTGCAATGTATATGTATTTTTCATGATACTGCTCAGTTGTTTCCTCTGCTTATTCCATATAGTTGAAGTGCTTGAAATGATAAAGGAAGCAGATTTTTTCATTAAACATCTGTTTACAGTAGTATTTTCAAGTAGCATTTAAACAGTATTTACTGTTACAAGTTTAGTACTAAAGCAAGTTTGAGCACAGCATCCACTGACCTTTACTGGGGCTGTCAGTATGCTTGTAAGCCACTGGAGTTTGCTTCAAAATGTTAGCAGTTTTACCACTGGATTCAGATTTGACATGTACGTAATGTTAAAACTTTGAAGAAGTTGTTCATGATAACACAGGAGTAGGATCCATAAATTTCCTTGCAATTCAGATTCTCAAAGTAGAATTACAAGAAATTTAAGCTGGCCTTTCTCCTAGAATACTAATGACTGTAAGGCAACAGTTGCGCATTTTTCTTTGCAGAAGTTCAGCTGCATGCGTGTAGTATGTATTTAGCCCCATCTCAATCAGGATGAATTCTGTTAGTGTTGACAATTTAAATAATGAGGCTTTGCTAACCCAGCTGATTTTGATTGAAAGCAACATAGTGCGCTCACACAAGCAGCTCAGCCAGCAAACCGTGAATGGCAGTAGCTTATTTCAAAGTGATAAACTGTGGTGAGTGTGTGGGGTGAGCTGAGTAAAAGACTACTGCCCAGCAGTGGTAGAAGGTGACCTTAGCTCTGCAATGTAGAGTTTTTAAATTGTATGCCATTTTTCCAAAGCCTGTGAAATTTGTCAAATACCAATGAAAAAATATTTGCTAGTAGAGCCTAAAAAGAAAAGAGAAAAGTATGTGTATTAATGAAAACTATTTTGTTGCTCATTAGAGGGGAAAAAAAAAAAGCACTGGAGTATTCTTTAAGGGATAGTAGATTTGCATTCATGAGACAAGTCAAATGAACTATTGCAATTGGTTACCAGGTGAAAAGATCCAAGCAGATCCAAGTAATCTCATCTGTTCCTGGCGTCCTCTAGGGGTCTGCAAGTACTGCTCACACCTGTCCTTGCAAATATTCTTGAAGCAGACCAGGAAAAATGCTGGGGATTTGACCAGTTCTTTGCAGAGACGAGTGACATACTGCACCGAATAATAATCCACATCTTTTCACTACAGCAGATGACCTTGCACAAAGTTTATATTCACAGCTATAATACGTAAGTGTTCTCTCTCTCTATTTTCATTACTTTGCTCGTATTCAGGCAAACAGTACTGTGACCTCAGATCAATAGTATTACAAATTCAGAAGTCTTTCCTTGGCAGTTTATCTGAGGAAGTGAAAGCTTGTAATTCTGTGTAGTCACAGTGCGTAGAAGCACGTTGACTAGAAATCACATCATCAAAGATCAAATCAACCCATCTTAAACTTCGTCTTAATCAGTGACAGAACTCAGACTTAATCCTTGACGTGTTACAATGTGTCTGTGTTCTTGATGGATACCAACCCCTCCCACATTTGTGTATGTTACTTATTTACAAAGTTGTTTTCCAGAGACTGTGTTCAACTCTTGCTTTTCTTGTCTCTTCCTCAAGAATACAAAATGTGCACATCATCTGTGTCTGACGTAAAACTCTCACAGAGATACTGAAGTAGTAATTGGTACAATTTAGGATCCTGAGTTAAATCGAGTTCACTTTATGGTCATTAAGTGCTGATGATAAAAGCTGTAAAGTCTGGTTTACAGTCTGATACAAAAATAAGTGCCTTTTTGCTGCCTTATTACAGATAATACAGAGCACATGTTGTTCTCTAATGTAAGATACAGTTGTTCATGAAATGTGTAAATACATTTGTGGCCTTTACCATTTTTTCTTTTCTGTTCCATCATTTGTATTTTGAGAGAGCCCAAATAATATTTTTGCAGAGAAATCTTGCTTGTAGCTCAAACTGCTGTTTGTACTTATTTTTTAAAATTCATTTTATTATTATTTACCTTTATGATTGTTTATGTACTAGCTGCAGTATTAAAAAGTAACAGTGTACTAGTGCGGCACAGGGGGCAAATTGATCCTTCCTGTTAGTGTGCTTAAGGTTTTTGGTTTTTGTGGGAGGTTTTGTTTGTTTGTTGTTGGGTTTTTTTGGGGGGGAGGGGGAGGATTGTTACAAGTTCTTATGCCTTGTATCCATTGATAGCTGGAAATAAAATACCAAAGTAGCTTTGGTCTTCCTTATCGCTGCCATTTTAGGAGATAATCTGGATGTCTGTTAGCTTACAGGCAGTAAAGTGTGTGCTTTTTGACATTAAAACACCAGGCTTTTGGAGAGACCATCAATCTCCTTTGAAGAAACGGGTATGCCTGAGAAAACTAAAGTACGCTTCCTTCCTCTCATCTGGTGCTGCCTTTTTTTACTGACCTTCAGACTTCAGGCCAAAGCAAGTTTGTTTACACAGACATGCTTTGGCGGAAAATCAGAGGTAGAAAGGGAAGTTTGATATTTTGCAGGAAATAGCATTTATTTTTGTAACAGAGCAACCTGGAGCATTAGGCAGTGTGCTGCTTTTTGTTGTACTTATAAGTCAAATGCTTTATGTGTAAAACCAGTTCATAATTAATCAGAAGTAAAAGGGATTTTTATTTAAGTAATACAAAATCTGAATTGTTGAACTGTTGTGGTGAGTCTAACTATGACTGAATATATTGTTTGTATTACAGAGCTGCTATATTTCATGAGTTGGTCTACAAACAGACAAAAATACCATCTCAGAATCAGGAGCTGATATATGAAGGTCGGCGTTTAATACTAGAGCCTGGCAGACTGGCACAGCACTTCCCCAGAACAACTGAGGAGAACCCTATCTTTGTAGTTAGCAGGGAGGCTGTGAACATTGTTGGATTAATCTATGAAGAAGGTATATGAAAGTAATTTTCCCTTTCTTAAAGCTATCTTTTGTAAGTAGTTGGGTTATTTAATTATCGGTTTATGTCTGTCTTAGAAATAGTGTTTGAAAATGTTCTGTGTTGATACCTGAAGTTCTAAGTATGCAGTCCACTTTTTTTCAGAGATGTTGAGTATCCAGGTGCTGAAGAGCGTGGGTAGGTGAGCTGTTTGTGGAGGGTTCAACAGGGCCTTTATATTGTGTCAGAGCTTTCTGAAGGAGTCGATGAGCGTGAGAACAGAAGAGATTCAGCTGATAGAGGCTATCCTAGGTTGGAAAAAGCTATTGGGTGAAGTTATACCCTTAAGAGTCTGGGTGAAACTAAGCAGCCATGAGATATGAGGGAGTGGTCTCCTATGCAGCCAAGCATAGGGCTGAAGAACAGAAATAAATGGTTGGCTTTCTCGGTGGAGAGAGATCGCTAGCGGAGACCTGGCTGAAATCTGTGCTGTGCAGCATGTTCAAAAGTGAGTCTAGAAAAGGAAGTGAAGGGCAGTTTGATGAAGATACGAAGTTACTTAAAGCAATTAAGACTGTTTTTGAAGGTGTGCATGAGAACCACACGATATTAAAAGGCTTGACAGTAATGGATTAGATGAAAATCCATGTAGATACACATAAAAACAGTGTACAGGGTGGCAAGGGGAAACAGTCTGAACTTTTGAAGTCTCTTATGGAAAATAAGAAAATACAGATGTTTGTTTTATGTTTCAGTTTTACTTCCTAAAGTACATCAACGTTATGATTTGGATGGGGATGCCAGTATGGCTAAAGTGAGTAATTATGATTTAAATTTATATACTTGTTTCAGATAATGATACTGAAATGTAAGCTACTTGATTTTTAGATTAATAATGTTAATGAAACTATTTTTAATATGCTAGTGAGGATTCTGTTTGACAGAAATGTATTTGTTAACAAGGGCTCCAAAAGTGTATTAAAGCCATACTTAGTACACAAAATATGTGTGTATATTTTTTTTAAAAAAGAACAAAGCCAAAAATCAGTCTTTTAAAGTCCAAGGGCTTTGTTACTGCATAATTTGGCGATGGAGGGAAAGGAGCCTGCCACTTTGGAGTCCTGAAGTTAGCTAGAAGATTCATAACATCCCCTGTGATGGTGCAAAACTTAACATAAGAAAAATAACTTTCATCTTTCTCTCAATAGAGAGGACTAGGACTCTGCAAAAGAGTGAAATTTCTGTTGCCTCTCTTGTAAATTTTCAGAATCTGTGGGAGACAAGTAGAGGATGTTTCATTCTTTGGGTCTTTTTTCTAGAACTATTGAATGTGTGCACTTCCATGCTTTGACTTTGTCACCAGTGTTTGTACTATGCCTATGAAATACTGGCTGCTGAGGAGCCTTGTATTCAGGCATAGTAGTCCTGAAAGCGTATGTCTCTTTGAATACCAGAAGTCTTTAAAATTAATAAACATAAAGTCATCAGTTGATATTAATAATTTAAAATATTTTAAGTTGTAATTTCTGAAATTTGGTTCACAATTCTAAATAACGCAGTAAACTTGCAAGTGGAATTAGGTGAATGGAGTCCCTAGCCTTAGAATTTAAAAATATGTTATTTTTTACAAGTTCTTTTTAATGTATGTGTTTAATTCCTAAACTACTGAAGAAATGTACTTGTGACTTTCCAGAAATTAAAGTAAACGCTGAGAGTAAGTGGTGTCATTTTTGTTTATAAGAGACTTATTTTCATCCCTAACAGATATTTCAGCATAACTGGAAAAACTCACTACCATGTTTAGCTCTGCCTCCGTAATGAATGTTTGGTTATCTCTTTACTAAAGTTTGGGCAAAGTTATGCATTTTAAACTACCATCTTCATATTACTCTTTCTTTTATTAATCTGTGTTGTTTTGTTGTGATTAATTGACTCAAAACAATTGTTAAGAGAATGCCAGATTAGTACTAATGTTGTTTGTTTTTTCCACCAGGCAGTAACAGGTATCATATGTTATGCCTGCAGAGTTGCCAATTCTTTGCTACTTTACCAGGAGCTGATGCGAAAAGGAATACGATGGCTAATGTAAGCAATTGATTGAATTTCATTGCACTGGGGTTTTCGGTTTTTTTGAGATATGCCTTGATTATCAATACATAATTCTGTCATCTCCCAATATCTTGGGAAGTTTTCTTTGCTCTTTGAATATGAATAGGCTTTCTGAATTTTTTCCTTCTTTCTGTCATTAAGGAAACAAAATTTTTTTTTCTGACAATAAGGTTTAGGTATTTGTAATTCCGCTTTCTTCTGTGGGTAATTTAAGTCTAACCTCACACAGGTACAATTGAGCAGCTTGCACAAGGTAGTTTTGTATGAGGATTATATTAATGAATCTCTAACTGGAAGCAATTCTTACTCGCAGTTATTACTGAGGTTATATTATGGTATTACTGATTGCTGGTAAGATGGCAGTTGAATACTTTTGTTATAGACTAATGCTTCACTTTTTTAGTGAAATAATCAAGGATGATTACAATGAAATGGTCCATAAAAAGACAGAGGTTGTCATCAGGCTGGATTTCTGCAGCAGAAACATTGAGAAAGCTGAGAAAATGTGAGTAGAAGTACTACACTGAATGCATTGATTTTTCATTATTGTCTTTAGTGACACTGGTATTTTAAGTTATGTTCATTTACAGGGCTTTTGCATATAAAAATTAAATTTGAATCAGCATGGATTTGCTGATGGCAGTGACTTAAGCAGATTTAGTAATATGCTTTACTCAAATTGGAGTGTTAATTTTGCTGCTTAACCTTGCGGGAACAAGTAATTACTACTGAGTAGTAACTGTGTTCTTTTTCTCCTTTCTTCTCTGACTCAGCTCATTTGCCGTTGTTTTCTTTAGAAGCTACAGTAAAGCCTGGACAAAGAATTGAGTAGCTTTCCTTTCATTACTGCTTTAGTGCTTTTGTCACTGAGTTTGCTTGTGTGTGTTTATTAAGGATGACTTTAAATACCGCCCCTTTCACAGCTTTAGCACCATAGCATTTTCTGCATGGAAGGAATTTTAATGTTGAAACATAACATAGAGCAGCTGAAAAAAACCCCAAAGCAAAACCCAAAGAACCACCCCAAACCAGCCCCTCCGCACCCCCCAAAACCCCAACCCAAACTACAAAGCTACATCAGGATATCGCTAGATAACAGTGTGTGCACATAGGGATGCCAAAAGTCAGCTGCACAGGAAATTCTACTTCTGTCATTTTTTTAAGTGTCCTGCAGTATTTTGTTCAGTCTTTCCACAAACTAGCATTAGCTCTGTCTTTTAGGTGTGTTATTCTTACACAGTCTGATACAAACTTTTAACCTCAGCTATTCATTGGATTCTGAAAATGCAAATGCCCACAAGATGATTAATGCATACATGTAGAGCCATTAGGTTTGCAGAGTAGACTTAAGAATAGACTTAAGCCATGTTGAAGCTGCTATGGATGTGCAAATTTAATAGCTTGTATGTAGTAATTATGGATACCCAAGGATTTGTTGCATTTGCTGTTTGCCTACAAACTGACACACCTGGGCTTTAAGGTACTTTCTTTAAAAAAAAAAAAAACAACCCAACAGTGAAACTGCCAAAGTTGATAACTAGGAAGATAACAGTATACCTGTATAGCCTAGTTACAAATCATCAGGGCTGTAATCCAAACTCTTCTTCAAGCCAGTTCACACTAGTTGACAGGGCTGGTTCTTGTTCACTCTGTATTTTGTTCAGATAGCTTCTTCTCTCGTTCTGCCAGGTCCCCACAGAAGAAAGCCACTTAGAGCTCAGAAGAAACCACTGTAGGTTCTGATTTGTGACTGTAGTGCACTCAGCAGTGTCTCAGAGCAGCGGATTAAAAAAATATATGTTCAAGTGCTAACTGGAGTAGTTCTCCCTGTGAACAGAAATTTGCTTTTGTGTTTGCACATGGTTTTTCAGCCTCTCACGAGGGAGCAGGATTTTAAGTTTATTTGACTTCAGAAGATTTTTATGGAGTTAGCAAAGGACATGTTCTCTTGTTTGTCCTCCCTTTTCAAGGCTATGCTTCGAAGCATGACAATGCACAGCTTTTATTTGAAAAGGTAAACAAAGGATTGAACTTGAGCAAAGTATGTATTTTTGAAAACAGGTGAATTCATTTTGATGTTGTTTTTAAAAGTAAAATGTGCCTGAGACTCAACAGGAAAAATATCGTCCCGAATGATTTGGCACTTGAGCTATGGTCATACGGAAAGTATCTGTATGAACAGATGGTGCTGCTAATCCAGCCTTTAAGGTTTTGGTAACTCAACCAACCCAAGATTTTGGTAACTCAGCCTTTTCACTAAGTTTCCACAGAAAAGCATTTTGGTGCACTGGAGTATTAGTTTGTTGTGTGTAATTGACTACTTTAAGCAAGTTTAGTTTGGTAACCTTTTAAAAATGCTTTGATGAGAGAAAATAGTTTTCCACTGCCTGTCAAGTACATGTAATGAAATAGACTAAAGAAGGCAGGAATGGAAGTTTCAAACTTATTTTCAACAGTTCAAATGTAGGGAAAAAAAGGAAGTATTTTTTTCATAACTGAAATGTTTCCATTATTAATGGCCACTTAATGATTGTGTTTCCTGGTTGCTGCTTGAAAGATACTGTATTTCGTATAAAAGAAAAGGTATTGTTATGCTCTAGATTCAAGGAATATTTTGAGTGTATCCACTGCTTGTTTAATTTCTTTTTTTTAACTGTGGTTTTTTTTTGTGGTCAGATATGAGAATTTGATGCAGATCAACTTGGAAGCATCAGAAGTGGATGAAATTTCAGAGATACACACAAAACTGTTGCGTGTAAGTATCTTACAAGGTCTGTGTCATTCTCAAAATGGTGTTTCTAAAGAAAAAGTCAAATGCCCGATAACACAGGTTTTTCTGTGAATAACAGCTCTCAATTTTGAAAGTAATTTCTAGACTACCAAAGGTTGTCAAAATGCCCATACTGGGATGTGGATATCTTTTTGAAAACGTAACAGTAAATCCTTTTATTTGCCCAGTGTAGTGAAAGTAATAAGAAGTTCCTGAAAATACATTCTCATTTTCTAAAATACTTAGGTAGAAAAATTAAAACCACAAAATATTTTACTTTGCAGTTTTTTTCCCTTTCCTTGAAGAATTTTAAACTACTTTGTTGGCTTTCTAAAATGATGCATACACGAACACACTTCAGAGTGATCTTCTTTGAAATTTGCATCATGTTTCCAGAAAAGTAAGGAAAAATTGAAAATAACTTTACACACTGGTGTCCTGGGAACAGGTATAAAGTTCTCCATTCTAAAAGCAAAAGGTGATGAGTGCATTTTTATTTTGAAGGTTATATGAACTGCAGAGAAAGAAAGGTATGAATTATGTGGACAGTCATTATATGAATTCTTAACAAACCAAAAGAACAAGAGTAGAAGTAAATAGGATAAACATGAAAGGTAGAAATTTATTGTTGAATATTAACTAACAGAAGTTCCAGCATCAAAGATGATTCTTTCTTTAATAATACCATGCTTTATCTGCTTTTAGCAAAGCCTAGGCAGATAATTGGGCATATGTCTTTAGTGAAGGTCAGTGAAACAAATGGGTCTATAGTATTAATGTGCTCAGTCTGTTTTCAGCCTCAAGTAATTTTTCACTTTACCCAGTAGTAAAATTGAACTTTCTTGCTGTTACATAGCTCTCAAGCTCTCAGGGCACGATAGAAACTAGTCTTCAAGATACCAAAACCAAACTTTCTCCTGGTGGCTTACTGGCTGACACCTGGGCAAATCAGGAAGGCATGCATCCAAAAGACAGAAAGTGAGTTACTGTATTAATTGTTTTAGTATGCATTGAATTCTACATTGAGTTGTAGTTCATGAAACTCATTAATAGGTACTTAAGTTTATATATAAAATATCTCATTTTCTTCCTTTTGTCACTCTAGTCCAGAAAGGCTGCAGGCGCTGCTATGTTCTATCACAGATATTTATTACCAGTTCAAAAAAGACAAAGCTGAACGAAGTAAGTAACTTATTTGATTCACTTTTAACGTAAACTGTAACATAAAGGACAGGTCAGTCCTTGTTCCACTAGGAATGGGGAGTTAGTCAGCAGCAGTGAGTATGTCTGTAGGTCTTTCTTAGTGAGATACCATCTTAAAGCCCATATGAATGAAACACCACTATTAATCTCATAAATTTGAAATGCAAGACTGCAGAAGAGGAAAAAAAAACCAAAATAACCACTTTTACCTATCAGGATAGGAGAAGGTAACCATACAGGAAATGGGTAAACTTAGTGGAGTTTTACATAAATACAACAGAATTAAACTGGTAATGTCTGTCATCTGCTCTGATCCTAGGGCTTCCTTATAACGAAGAACAAATTCACAAGTTTGACAAGTAAGTTTTGAAGTTACCTTTGGGAAATACCATGGTTGCTTTCAGGTCCCTTCAGGTGCTCTTCCCAATAACCTATTCTGTTGATTTTTATTGTGAATTATAACCTCTTTAAGATTGCTTTGTAAAAAATTTCCTTTAAATATCTTAAATACATAAGGGTGCCAGCATATAATAACGAAGTGCTTTCTGGCAGTGGACTTTCTTCACTGATAGACCTTTTAAATGTAGATATGAAACACCTGTTTGTTATCTGGGCGTAACTGTCTTGTAAGAAGTACATTTTTTTCCTGTTTTTTTAGGGAGGACAAAGCCCTCAGTAAGAGTGAGGTGACTTTGTAACTAAGGTGGACGTAATTTTCTACAGATGAATAAAATATGGACCAGCTGAATGAAATTCTAGAATGATCTAACTTCCCAGGAAATATGGCATGCAAAATAAATTTTAATGCCGTTCTTCGTGCCTGTTTAACACTGTCACTTATGAGACATGGCCAGATTAAGTGTTTCTATGTAACCTGGGTGCCTAGACTCCTGTTAGGCTCTACTGACCCTGCTGACTAACACTTGAGCAACTGTAAACAGCTGCTCTGCTCGTGCCGCTGTACTTGTCTCAGGATCGATTCCTGATACGTTCCTCATACACAGCTGCCAAATACTATTTAAGTTGCCGTAAGGTATCTGAAACGTGCTCTGAGGCTGGGAGGCAGAACACAAGGCAGATGAGAAACCTACAACTTTCTGGATAGATAGTCGGAAGCAGGGCAGGATATTCTTGTGCATCTCAAATGATGTTGGATGCTTATGTTTAAGTAATTAAGTTGTTCTCCTAGTGGCTGGTCAGTTGAGTGGTTCCCTAGACTTTGCTGAGTGCTGTATGAATTTAGACACCGCTTCTGTAATTTTCTAAAAATTCTTGTTGTTGCTACCACTAGTGTGGCTTCACTGATAATTACAGATAGAAAGCGAACATGCAGAAAGCACTGGTATTCTCACAACCATGCTACTTGATTTTCCCTTAGAGTGAAAGCTAAATGGGGTAACTGCCGAGTGGAGGGGAGGTTGCCTTAAGATAATAGGACAATAGGGGCAAGAAGCCTGTAAGACGGATCTTGATATGCTGAGAGAGACTTGGATGCATCACTGCCCTGCAACAGCAAGGGACTGAATTTAATGTGAGAGATAATGTGAGCAATAATTTTGTCATATATTCTTAAGGATATGGTTGGAAAACAGGCAAGCATTGGGACGCAATCCATAGCTCCTTCTAAAACTGCACTCCCTTGGGCAGACTAAAGAAATTTTTTCTACTACTCATACTGTGTCCTTGCTTGAATACGTTAATAACTTTAAATAAATGGGCGTCATTTGCATAGTTTTGAATACCAGTATTTTTTCTACCCACAAGTGTCTCCTTGGGATTGTTCAGGCTTCTTTGAGATCCTAACTACGTCTTATTTTACTTGATTCACCTGAAAGAGAAGTGGCGGTGGTTTTTGTTAAGAACTGCATGCCATTAGCAACGGAGGCTGGCCTTTGTAGTATTTATCACTAGACAGACAAGGGAGCAGCACTCAATTTGGATTTTTTTTCTAGTTGAATGATAGGTAGGCATGCCTGATGACAGTCCAGCTACACTCGAGCCAGAATTCAAGTAACCAATAGCTATCATGCAAGACTCAATGAAATACCAGAAGCAGGTGTTAGACTGTCATGTCCCAGTATCCCTTAGTTTTGCTTACTGGTGCAATGAATAGCACGGTAAGACAGTTACACTGGGATTGCTGTCTGCAACACTAACCAGAATTGGGTTTTGTTTTGCTTTCCTGTCCTTACCTGTTTGCGTTTTTCTCTTATCATAAATTTAAGCTGACACAAAAATCCTGTTTTTTTCTTGCATGTATATTACTCAGCACAAGGGATTGTTCATAAATGCTGCAGCTTCCAAGTATCTGTAGAAGGCAAATGAGAAATAATAAGGATTTTGGTCCTTTTCATTTAGAATCCCTTTTCCTTAAATACACCTGCTCGGATAAATACTGCCTTGGAGAAGACACATGATCATCTGTTCATATGCAATTAATTGCAACTAAATGCTTCACGTAACTTTTTTTTTCTTGCTGTTGGGGAATATTTTTGACAGATAAACTGTCAGTTCATGCAGTGCGTTGGATTCTTATACATTACAACAGCATGAATAAAGGTGGCTGAAGGGATTTTAAGTCCCCATACCTCTTCTCCAAGTTTCAGAAAGTAAGTTAGCGGAATGGGGTTTTGAAAGCAGTGTAACGCTGTTCCGGTTGTTTCTGTGTTGCAGGCAGAAGCTGTATTTGCATGCTACAAAAGCCATAGCTCTATTCAAAGATGAATGTGTCAGCAAGTATGATACATTTTTGGACAAGACTGAGGACTGGATAAGGCAAGCTATTGATTTCTTTATTATTTGGTAATGTTTACTGCACCACTTCTATAAAGGAAGCTCTTAAAAGAAAATTTTTTTTCTTTTAGGAAAATGCTTCACACACGGAAGCAGTTACTGGCTCTCACCAACCAGTGTTTCGATATTGAAGAAGAGGTATCCAAATACCAGGATTATATAAATGAGGTAGAATGTTTCAAAATTATGTAAAGTGTTTGCATAGATAAAAGACTATTCTACATTGTTTAATGTCAGTAGTGTGGTTTATAGTGAGTCTTACATTAATGCAGTCATATTAAAATACAGGGCTCATGGATGTAGTATTTGGTCTATAGTAACTTCGTTGCCAATGTCAGAGTGGCATAGAGAGTGGTTTGATTTTTGAATCCTGACTTGATTTTGGAATTAGGTTGGGTTTTTTGATTTTGGAGTGTTTTTGGTGGGGTTTGGTTCGTAGGGGTTTTTTTTTGGTAGTGTTAACATTCCCCAGAAAACATCTGTGCAAGTGGATGTGGGTTCATTGAGAAGCATTCTGTGTAACTATTATAATGATATCTGACGACCTAGATCTTTATCTTAATACTCTTATGAAGCACAAAAACACTACTCACATATTCAAGATTAGGGGATACACGCCTAAGAATACACGCTAAACTAAGGCTGCTGGTGACATGAAATGTTTTGTTAAGATTTGGACGGTGACTGCAGGGTGCAAACTTACCACAATTACCTCAAAATTGAGAGAATGAGAGGATTTTCATGCAGTAAAACTATTATTCTTCATAAAGAAAATATAAATGAAAGAAAAGCACCTGATAGGTGTAAAAGCAATTAAGGAATGGTGGAGAGCAGCATTTTACTTGTTGTTTGTATTTTAGTAGCACTACCAAAGTCAGTTATTGATTAGGATCCTGTTGCCTTAGAGTATCTACAAACATAACAAATAGGTAATTCTTCCTTTTGAGAGTTTACTATTAAAGTTTAAGACAGTTAAGAAGATGGGACAAAGCAGGGAACTATAGGTCGTGTCAATACAAAACTTGCCATGAGGATCTCAACGTGCGGACTATCAGCTGCCTTACTACAGTAATGATTTTATGAGGCATCATAGCAATGGAGAATTTAAAGAAGGGTTTTTGGGGTGGATATCTTATCAAGATAGATACGACAACTTACAACTTAATTTCCTTTCTATCTATTACAGTTACAAGATGCTCTGCCACAGAAAATGTTTGCAGCTTCCAGTGGGATGAAGCATACAGTGAATACAGTCTATCCAAGCTCAAACACATTAGTGGAAATGACTCTTGGGTGAGAATTTTTTGATTGGATTGATGTAATATTCTATACCTGTAATACAGGTGAAATGAAAAAAAAAAAAGGTTCACCTGTACTAAGATAAAGAATTTTACATTGCAGAAAAAGCTTTCTCTTGCTGAAATGGTGGTACAGATTTGGAAGCAAGTAGGGGACAACATTAATATATCATCTGTCACTTTTAGTAAATAACCAACCTGTTATCTGTCCCTTATTTCGTATGTAATGACAAGTTGCTGAAAGGTGTGTGGTGGTGAGTGATCTCAGCAGATAACTGGCCTTATAAAAATTGTAACCTGTCTTTTGCTTCTTGTTACTACAGTATGAAGAAACTAAAGGAGGAAATGGAAGGGGTTGTTAAAGAGCTGGCTGAGAACAATCACATTTTGAAAAGGCAAGCAATTGTTTTCCCTTTTGGGGCTGATACAAGAAACAGGCTTAATTTGGTACATCTTATAGATCCAGAACGTAAACTAAAGGATGATTCTATAAATACATTTTAAACTGTTGATCTGAGGTGTAACAAAAAAAAAAAGTATTCAAAGCCTTGAAACAAGACTGTAAAATCATTCTGACACAGCAGTCGGGGCATTTTTGTTTCATGTTACTTACGTTTAGCTAATAAAAATATCTGTTGCACAAACAGATTAATTCTGAATTTGAACACAATACTGTTGCAGCAATCCAGTGGTGTCTCTTAACTCCTCGCTTCTAGACGTAATTTTTAACAGCTGTGGAATTATAACACTCTGAATGAATGATTTTGCAGTTTTCAGATTGCTTTAATAAAGTGAAGAGAAAGAGGCCAACATATTTCTTACAATCCTGAGAGGGTATTGTCATTATCACACACAGACTGACTTTGCTTGTTTCCCTATGATGATAATAAAATGTATAAAAATAATGAATGGTCTCCTTAAAGCTTCAGGGTAAATTGCTGGTAGACCTGAGTTTAGCTTCAAGCTGAATTGATTTTTGTCTTGTTCCCCACCCCCAGTGCCATGCCTGGAGCTTAATAGTCTCTCTTCTATCTTCTTTTAACATACAAAAGTTAGATACAAATGTGTATGCTGGCATGTGGCAAGGGAAAAGAAAAAACCTTAAATAAATTATAATGAATTAAGGATTGATTCTATGATTTAGTCAATCACCTAAGAATATACTGGTCTTTCATTTTAGATTTAGTGCTATGACTACGGATGGTGGCCTGCGGAACGTGGACTGTATCTAGCTTTCAGAGGACTGAAGAGGACTTGTAAATTTTTTCAAAGGGAAGAAAATACTGTTGGGACATTCAGAGGCAGATAATAGATCTGTATCCAGGTTTTTTCCCCCTCTACAACTGTAGTATTAAAGAAATGTAAATATGTATAATATGTAAATATAAAAGAAATATATATCTTTTTTTGGTCAATGTTAGGATAGAATTACTCTTGGCAGGGAATTTAGACCCTTGGAGAATCTGTGATGAAGTCCTAAAGGAAAAAGTGTTGGTGATGAAATTGACATTTGTTTGCTTTGAATTGCCCTTTTTTTCAGAACGCAATTTAGTCTTTATTGCAAGAGGACTTGTAGAACTCTAAACATTATGAATAGTCTTTAAAGAGTGTTTTGGATTTCCTTTAACCGCAGCTACTGTTTTGGAGTGTAGCTGAACCACTCCCATCACCACAGAACGTGACGACTGTTTTAAATGCAATCTGTTTAAGTGATTGTGAATAGGGACTAAAAGCGCAGGTAGGACAGAGTGGAAATGCACTTACCTTGCTTTCACATCCAAACTGTTAGTTCGCTTCTACTTGAGAAAACAAATGCACGGTATTTTTTTAAGTTCCTCTCTATTTTGTGCCATGTTGTCTGTAATCATTTGGCTGCTCTGTATATGGAAGTTTTGCACTCCAGGTTGTCAGACTGAATGTAAAAATCCCTTTTTTAGAGTGCAGCGTTTTCAGAATTTCCCTGAAATCTTGCTGCTCACCACCAGAGAAGTGGGTTTTTAAAATAAAATACCTTTTTCAGAATCCTGATTGCAGGCATAATTTTTTAAACAGATTAGAAGTTCATATTAAGAGAACTTGTGAGCAGTGAGTAGACTAGAAAGCGTCGTGCCTCAGTGGTAGCTGAATATTGGAAAAATAAGTTACCAGTCTAGATCTTGAAAAGGGGCACACCCACTGCTGACTTATTACTGAGATATCAAACTTGGGTGCAAAATTTAGTACGACTATATATTTTTCAGTATCAGTAGTTACTACTTTCAGTACTACGTAATTGGGTTGCAGAGATGCAGAATGAAATAGTCTGCTCCGAAATATGTCGGAGAGGAGAAAGAGAAAAGGAAAACAAACAAATGAAACCTCAGACAACGTCCCTTGCTTTGTTTGGATGCTACAGGTGTACTTACTTGTTTCAGAAGGCGAGCGTGCAAATATTGCAAGACTCATTCTTTCCTTGTGGAAACCTGACTGTGGATGTTCAAGGTGTCCAACAGCACTTCTAATTGCTGTATTACATCTATAAGAAGAGCTGGAGCAACTGTATTTAGAATTTTCCATAAGTAATGGTGAAACATTTAGGTATAAACTAAACAGTGGTTACTTGTGATAGCATCTCGTAGTTTTGTGATGCTTATCTGTCCAGGTCAGAATACAAAACATTTGTATTGCATCTTTTTTTTTTTAATATTTGAATAGAAACTTACAAAATTTATAATTGATTCTGTCATTGCTAAAAGAAGAGGAAATTCACTGCCTTGATGTCCGAGACCTGCTTTCCAGTGTTCTGGGTGAGAATCAAATATTAAAAGGGAATTCAGATATTTTTACGCTCACGTGAGCACCTTCTTTCTTTGCAAGCTTTGTCCTCAAAGAAATGTGGCTAAGCAAAACGAGTGCAACAGTTTGTTATGTGTTTTTCTTTGGTTAGCCATGGCATTCTTAACTGTTTGTCTTAAAATACCGGAATCATGTCTAACTGGAATGTTTTAATGCCTACTTGTATGTTTGTTCATTCACATCTGCAGTCTCACTGAGCGTCAGTAACACACATGCATAAATGTTCAAAGAACTGGGCTCTCAAACTGTGCATAAATTGTATTTTTTTCTGATATTATGTCTGGAACACTTTGTTGTTTCAAAGTTCCTTATTTTTGAAAGAAATCAAGTGTTAGTTGGAACATGCCATTTTCAACTTCTTTATACTGAAGCAGTCTGAAAAAGTTAATTGTAGTAACAATGTGGTAGTACATGCGGCATTCTTTTACATGGTTGAAAATGTTTTGTTATATTTTGTTTTCATTTTAAACATTGCTGCTTTTAGTGTTGCTAAATACATCAGTAATCTTACTCTTGTTAAAATTTTCTTTTTCTAAAGCAATTTTAACTAAGCAGTAGCTACGGAACTTGAAGTAATCAGTTCATAATCTACTGATTACCTTCTTATGAAGCAAATATCTTTTTCAAGACAAAGCATAGTGTGTAGGACCATCAATTTTTGGCTCAAAGTAAGTATCCTGATACTATCAGTCATGCTACTGATTTGCCAAAAGAAGTAATAGAAAGTAATATATGGTTCTTCCTCCTGAAGCTGGTTTACTGTTTTGGGGGGTTTGGCTTAGTATATTAATTATCTGTTACTTGAACAAATCTGTCTTCATATGAATTGTGAAAATGCATGAGTGAATGACTTAATGGCATAAATACATCATCAACCACTTATTGTACGGTGTGTACTTACTTCTGTGTCTTTCCATAATTTCACGTTCTGTTAATTTCAGTATTACCTCATAGTTTTTATTTCCCCGTAAGTACGCTACAAACCCTGAAACCTGAAGCAGCAACTTGCAGCTTCACTTGCATTAGCCAGCTGTCCAGACAGTGTCCTGTACGATGGAATCACTAGCACAGGCAATATGGTAGAGCCACTAATCCTTTTTAGTTATTTTTTAACCACTCTGCTGACGTGTGTTCTGACCAATATTAGTTCTCTGTTAACGGTGGCAAAATTCATAGTCTCTGCTAGGTGTGAAACAGTCCACTGGTGGAGCTCAGTCAGTGTTACTGTAATTAATCACTGTAGAAGTGGTAATCATAGAATAATTTTTTATATAATATTATGGCAAGGATTAAAAAGGCTGAATGGAAAATACTACTTTTGGGGTTTTTTAAGCTTGAAGCCTAGAAGAGGGGAGATGTGGAATAAACTGCAGTTGCATAAATTTGTTTGGGTGAAATTAAACACAGAACTATTACTAAGTAGTTGTGTAGCCTGCTGTTGCTGTGAAATCCCTTCCAGGGAGGGCACAGTAGTTGGTTTGGCTAGCCACATTTGCTTAGCTAAACCAGTGATGGTTTCTAGCCAGGGGCCTGAAAATCGGTGGGATGGACACCCACCCCAGTCTGCGCAGAGGAAAGCTTGGTTTACCTGTGTCCAGCCCCATGATGAGCACCTTTAAGCTGGCTTGTCCATACAACTTTAAAAAGATACTGGCCACCAAGGGAGGAAAAAAAGAATGGCTAGGGTCTGGAAAACTCACCTGAGGGGGTCTGGGAAAAAATGGGAGTTGGCTGGCTGAAAGAAGATTGGAAGAAGGGGGAAGCAGAAGTCTTCAGTCATCTAAAGGCTGTTACAGAAGATCAGCATTCACCACCCTGTCTGTGCTGAAAAGGTGAGAGATTATGAATATAAATTGTAGTGCACAAAACAAAAAAATCCAGACTACGAGTTCAGAAAAATCTTTCTAATAGTGAAGAGAGTCAAGTGCCAGGGCAGATTGTTCTGGGAACTGAGTAGTATTGGTTTAAGAGGGGTTTTAGGAACAGGTTAACTGTTGGGAGCTCTTGTCGTTGGCAAGGCTGCATGACCTTTTAATTTTCTGTGCTCGAAACAGCTTTTTTTGTTATTTGTTCCATTGATCACAAAAAAAATGTGGTAGGGGCAGTATCCCTCTGTGGNTGGTTTAAGAGGGGTTTTAGGAACAGGTTAACTGTTGGGAGCTCTTGTCGTTGGCAAGGCTGCATGACCTTTTAATTTTCTGTGCTCGAAACAGCTTTTTTTGTTGTTATTTGTTCCATTGATCACAAAAAAAAATGTGGTAGGGGCAGTATCCCTCTATGAAGTTTGCTATTTTGACACCGGTAGAAGCTCGGTCAGCAGTAGTTGTGCTTGCAGACGCACATCTTTTGAACAACATTGCACCCTGTTGACAAGGAAGACTGCTGGCAGCAGGTAGAGCTGCTGGTGTGCCATGAACACAGGCGTACTGCAATTGTTCAGAGCCGTCCTCTGCTCCTGAAAACTCACACAAGTGTCCAATGCAAGTCTGGCCAACCCAGGCTTCCACAGCTTTCACATCAAGGTATGGGTTGTGTAACCGCTACCGGACTAGCTGCTTTCAGTAACTGAGGCAGATCATTTTAATCAGAACCCACTGAAGTGCATCACCAGCTCTTGCCAGCTCCCCCTGTGCCAGCGTGAGGGTTGCTTCAGCATCCTCGAGTACATTCACGCTATATGATGCAGCGTTTGTTAGCAATTGCAGTGCCGGTTGTGAGCAAGCGCATCCGGCCGTGCAGCCCTGTGCTGTGCCCAGGAGAGCTGAACTTGGCACTTTGCTACACGCGCTGTTAGCTTTGCTTGGCAGACACGCTTGCTAACTCATGGTGGAAGATGACGCCGGCACAATCGTACTGCTGCTCCAGTGGTGACGGGCCGTGGGAGCCCTACGGCAGTGTCAGATTTAAGCAGGCAGGAGCAGTTTACAGTCTTTAAAGAAAACAGGTGAAAAGACTTCACTTTTTTTCGCACTTTAATTCCTTGGAACCCTCTGTGTGAATGCATAGATGAATTGTTGATAAATCCCGTATCTCTACATCCTGAAAATGCCTTACAGCTGGGCCGCATCCCACTTTAAGGCACTTAAAATCTGTGCAAGGCTGCCGCCGTCTACCGCCTAGGAGATTTGACAGTCAAACCTATCAGTAAGCTCACTGACAATCTTTTCTGAAGCTGCAGGTTTGCTAGATCCGGGCTTTACCTTGCTCACGGTGCTGTGACTTGCTGCCAGCTTGCTACAAAACGGGCCGCTGGGC
>VZSC01002075.1:85298-227596 GCA_013398225.1 Steatornis caripensis | reverse complement strand
GGCGGGCCCGCCCGCGGCCTGTGGCGGGAAACGGGCGTCGGGGGTGGGGAGCAGCGGGGCCGCGCTCCCTCGCCGGAGGCGGGTTCGGGGGAGTTGCCGGATTTCTGAAAATTGAAGGTTACGCGGCCCGGGGGGCGCTGGTTCGGGTGTCTGCCAGTCCGCGCCTGTGGTGCCGTGGCTGGGGCGACCGTGTGGCATGTGTGGGGTGAGAGCATAGCGTGGGGCGACGGCAGAGCGTGCAGTGATGGCGTAGCATGGGGCAACGGCATGGCGTGGGTACAGTGTGGTCCAGGTAGAAGCGCTCCATGTCCGCCCAACCGGAGGGTGATCCACGTTACAGCGGGCGTAGGCAGTGCTGCTCTGAAGGGTTCTTGTGGGCTCACGCCCCTGGGGAAACCTGTGCGGTCTTCTCCCTGGCCTTCCAGGTAGGAGGAGGAGGCTGTGTCTTGGAGCATCACCCGTCCCGTGTACACACCAGGTACATGTCCTTACGCTCTCTGGGCTCTCATTCATAGTAGGCAAACGTGCGTTTTCCTTTCTCTGAGTAGAAAGCAACTGTTCTCCTTTTCAGCCCTTTCATTACCGCTGCTGTACTCTAAAATACAGTGATTTTGTGCACTAGTTACCTCCTGTTCTTTACGGTAGGAGAACGTCTATAACCTAGTGCCGGTGAAAAGTACTCTTTTGCCATCCCTTGGTTTGAAAAGCATTTGGCCATGTCGTTGGGGTTCATGGTGACCCCAAGAGTGGTTTCAGCACGGAACGCCGCGGGCACACTCGCTTCCCTGGCTGTTCCTCACCCACGGCTGCTGTGCTGGTGCACTTTTTAGGACAACCTAGTGCTGTCCCTGGTGGAGCGACATGTTAAGGTGTGTGGTTTGCTTTTGATCTGCATCACTGAGCCTTTGTTTAACAGATGATATTTGAAACCCAAGATGGGACAGAAAGGTCAATCTTTTTCTTTTGTTTTGTTCTGGCTTAAGGAGATGTAATAACCTCGTACAGTCCTCTGCTAAGGTACAAAATTTTTGTTATGATAAAATGTTCTCACAGTTACTCTCAGTAGCTCTATTTTTACAGTTACTCTTGGAATGGAAATACTTTGGCTGTGAAAATAAAGTATTTTTTATTTATCATTTAAGTTACTGCACTGTTTGTTCTGACAGGATGTATAGTGCACTGATGTGAAAATAGACCTTAAAAATCATATTTTTACTTCTATGATCAGATGCTCCATGGCAAAAACTTCAAGTGTCACATTGGATTATGTATCTTCCAGCAATGTTTTCTCAGAACGATTACAGCTTACAGTGGTTTTCCTTCTCCTCCATGACAAGCTCCATTTTTATGAGGCATAGTACTTCAAGCTGCTCTCTTAAATTGCTGTTTAAATAGCAGAGGAAGCATTCAATATTTATGACCTAGCATGAATATAATATTTAAAAGCTGTAAAGTGCTATGGGGATGAAAGGAAACAATAGCTAAAGCACACAAGGATTGCTGCAAGAACCTCTGTTCTTTCCCAGTTTGCAGGCATATCAGCGAGGCAGACTGACGAACAGATCTGGCTGAAAAATTGGCTGAGGGCAACGAAAGCAGTGGCTGTGTCAGAACGGCTGAGAGGTGTGAAGGAGAGTGTGGCCGGTTGCCCTCACAGCTCAAAGCTGCTAAATCTGCTCTGTGGCCAGACGTCAGTCTGCACCCATAGTCACAGGGTCTTCTGTGAGTAAGTGAATACAGAAGGAAAAGACGTCTCCGGCTTTGGGAAGCCAGCAGACACGGCAGCGCTCAACGTCTAAAGAGTGTCTAAACTGGCCTTGAAAGCTGCAGCAGATGCACCCAGGACTACAGCTGGTGGCCACTGCGGTAGCCTCTGTGGAAATGCCATGGTCTCCTTTGGGTATGCCTTGTGAAGCAGAGATTATGACTGAGGTTAAAATTGCAAGTGCCTTTCAAAGATTTTAATCTGCCTGGCAAGGTGTGACAGTGCCAAAAGGTTCCCAAATAACCCTGCGTTTTCCAGGGGCCACAAGTGGTAGAGACTTTCATTTTATGTCATCTAAAAAGCGAAACACAACAGCATCTTCCAAATGGTCCACTGCTGATAAAGGGGGAGCTATGTACTAAATTGTCATGATTCTGAGTCACAAAGACATAGCTATTATATTTATTTAAAGTATCCTGTTTGAGTATTGGCTGAAGTCAGTTCTCACTAGAGCATTACCCTCAGGCAAGATCAGAGTCAGAATTTGGTGATGAGAATTAAAAGGCAAGAGAAGTTCCCTCTGGGATAGGGAAGTAGTCAAAGGGCACATCAAAGGAGTAATTTTAAGGTATTTAGGTGCAGGCTTTTTTTCTAAGAGAAAAGATCTGTGATGCCTTTATGGGAGCGGGGGTTTCCTTTGGGTGTGGCTGTCCTTCCCCTGGCACAGGGAAGGGGAAGCTAGCCGAGCTGAGCTTCAGTGGAGGCTAGACCTTTCTTTTGTCATTTTGCGGTGGGGCTGTGGTCTCCTTTGGGTTTTCATACGTTCTTTGGTATACATCATAAAGTGAGGTGGGATCCCTGGAGTGAATAAAGAACTACCAAGAAAGGTCCTTCTAACTTTTGTGAAATCTTTGTTTCTAATTCTCCGGTTTGTTTTCAGGCTTCCACTAAAAATTAGAAAAAAATACTTTCATGTAACTCAGGGAAGAAAGTTCAGAATAAAAAACATAGTTTGAGATGAATGATCATCTGTTGCAATGTAGTGCACAAGGTGCACATTATTCAAGCAACTTATTTCTTGAAAAAAAAAAGTAAGGCAGTGCTGATATTTCTGGACCTCAGCCCAGGAACAAAGGCAAGTGTAATGAAATACCTCTGAAAAGGATGCTTTGTAGTATCTGAGCTCTTGCTGTTGTTTTGGATTCGTTTTCAAGAGAGACTTAATTGGTTTAGCAGTCCAGACTTGCTCCGCTATTCACCTTTTCACCTCTATTATTTGGGGTAAAAACCCGGTAATACTGTGCAGATGCAGAATGCCGTTGCCTGGCCTGACTTCTCTGCACAAAGTCATTTGAAAGAGAAGCAGTCGGGGTTATCCCGGTTGATACCAGTGAAATGATGTGCAGTAAAAAGTGGTTTTTCCTTTCTGGCATTCAGTTTTTCTTTCAATCAGAGTGCTCTGGAGCAAAAATTCTCAGTTTCTTATGGTTTCATGGTGTGTAGCATTATGTAGTGTAGGAGCACTGCAGTTGTTGCATCATTTCGCCATATCATTTGGCATCTGAAAAATTATGCATTTCTCATGGTTTTAGATGAAAGTCTACACTGCCGGGCTTTGGAATACGGTTTCTGAACAGTTTTACTTTCCCCATAGTCTGGTCAATGGGCTGGATGTACATAAGTGACGGGGGAATGAAAGGAATTATTTTGTGGACCACTTGCTCTGGACTTCCTAGTTCATTTCTGTAACTTTTCTTTTACCTTGCATTTTGACACTTTCTTTTCTGATGCACTTTTTGGTTGAATCAAACAGAAATGCTGCTAGGCCTTTTCAGAAGTTTTACTCTTCNAACAGTTTTACTTTCCCCATAGTCTGGTCAATGGGCTGGATGTACATAAGTGACGGGGGAATGAAAGGAATTATTTTGTGGACCACTTGCTCTGGACTTCCTAGTTCATTTCTGTAACTTTTCTTTTACCTTGCATTTTGACACTTTCTTTTCTGATGCACTTTTTGGTTGAGTCAAACAGAAATGCTGCTAGGGCTTTTCAGAAGTTTTACTCTTTATTTAAGAGAATATAGAAAAATTGTAGGTCCTACATGACTTTCGGTTCAAACTTTCTGAAGATATTTAAGCAGATGGTATTTAGAGGTACCATGAAAAACTTGTTGTTCCTTTCCAGTATTTAGTGATGGCACACGGCTGGGAATTCATGGATGCTTTTGTTAAAAACGTCACCTTGATGAACTGATACTTGTTACTCTTACCAACTGTACGTTGCCCATGCAACAACATACGTATTGGTGTGTGTACTGGGTTTATGTGGCAAGGTTGGTGGGCCTGCAGGCGTGAGAAGACCAGTACATTGTAATAGTGTAAGGACCTTGCACAGCAAAGAGACTCACAAGTTTGTTAAGTTGCCTGTAAACAGTTGCCTGCTGAAGGGAAAAATAGAATATTTCTGTCAGATTCTGGTGTTTAGAGTCCTTTATAAGGGTGCAATTGATGAGCATTGAGTCAGTGGGTATCCTTTAAATACTAGTTGGAGGCAATGTCCCTCAGCCTGGTTCCTCCTTGCCTATAGTGTTACTTTCTATACCTGCGGCATTCTGCCTGTAATGCTATCTGGGTGTCGTGTGATCTGTGCACAGGCAGACATCCTGTCCCAACATAGAAGCCTCTCCAGTTGCAAGGTGCTCTGCAGAGGTGCAGAAGCCCATGGGAGCAGACAAGACTGCAAGTGCCCTCTTCCTCTCAATGGGCAGTCATTTCAGCTTTGTTCGCTGAACCTTCTGTACATCTTTTTTACCCATTTTTCAGACTTTGTTTTTTGAGTGACCTTCCCTTGTGAAGCGTATAGCAGTTTCAGGGTCTGTCAGGTCCTTCTGGTTTTTGTCTCTGCTGAAGTGGGTATTTTGGTGGGGGCCTTCTTAAATTTCCATCATTTTTTAAATATTTGCTCTGAATATTCAGTAGCTGACTCCTGCTTCTGTGCAGTTGAAGGACAGAGGCATTGCATTTTAATATGCGGTATAGCTCTCTTACTACAGGACTTTTTAAGTATCTGTAAAACCAAGTAAAACCCAAAACAAGAAACCAAGCCCTTATTCCCTTAGAACAAATCAGAGTATATTATCTAAATGTCTCCTTACTGTCAGGAATGGTAAAGAAATATATCTATCCTTACAGAAATGAAGGTAAAATGTAGAGGGAAGGAGCAAATGCAGGGGTTAGTGATTTATTTTTCCTTCAGAAGGATTTTTTTTTTTATCATCAAATTTGTGTAACATACTTTTTCATGTTTTTAAAGAAAAGGATAGACCTTGTCCATTACCTCTGCAGTAGGAGTGCGTTCATATTTCAACACAGTAATGAGGAGGTTAAGTTCCTAAAGCTACTTCCAGAGTTACATCTTGAATTACAAAAACTGTTCAGAGTTGAAGGAGTCTCTGAAAGTTTTATCTAAAGACTGAGAACTGGGGGCAGATTAGAAATAGCAGCAGTGGGAGCCTGTTTCCCTTCCCCTTTCTTTCTGCAGAGTTGTTTAATGATGCACGGTTCCCAAAATTTATTTTCTTTTAAATCCCAAATTACCAAATTTTCTCAGAATCCATAGGGACTGAAGCATCAGAAGGTGGCAGGGTTTGAGTTGTGCCAGTGGAGCTCAGCTCAGAGAAAGCCCTGTTTTCTTTCCTCCCGGTTGGATTTGAGGGAGCGGGGATTATTGGCTGCCCCCACGGGGCCTTTGCTGGAGCTCGCAGAGCTGGTGGAGCTGGAGGCTGCTGTGCCCGGTGCGGGGAGGAAGGAACAGGTGTGGAAATGAAGCCCAAGAAGCAGCTTTGATGGATTTTGCTCTTCAAGGGTAATGCTTCCTGGCTTCCTCAGTTTCTCTGCACCTCCTGGGGCATTTCTGTAGTCTCCACAGCCACAGCAAGGGTCCCACTGCTGCAAAGCTGAGCCCTTTCACTCCCTGTTTACAGAGAGCAGTAACTCCTCACCAAACTCCTTGGTTATTGTGGGTCCTGTTTTCTTGGCCTGTGGCATTTATTTTCCTGTGTGAGTCTCATCTTCCACCCCTGAGCTGTACACTGTTGTACATAGAGGCTTTCACCTGTTCTCTGAGCACCTCTTTTTTTGTTCTTGTTTTCACCATCTCATGAACAGTTAATTATTAATTATGGTGTCCTTCAGAGTTTGGGTGTCTCAGATACAACCCTAAGAGACTACAGAGAATACAAGCAGTAGATATTCAGGTTTCATTGCAGTGAAGAGAAAAAAATTAAAAATCACCCCATAACATTCAGATGCCGACACTGAAAGGCTCTGAAAATGCTGTGTGTTTTTCTCGCTTGTCTTCCTCGCGTGCCTTGGAGACACCCTGTAGAGAGCTCCTGCAGAGGCTGTTGTGAGTGGGAAGGAGACCTCTCTGCCCAGGGCATCTTGGCGTGGAGATACGCCATGTATGATACCCACATACTGGGTGGAAGGAGGCTGGATGCCATAAGGCTTGGTTTTGAACAAACTGGTATTTGAGAGCTGATATGGGAGTAGAAAGGAGTCTGCTAATGAAAACGTGATAAAACAGCTGTTTCTGCAGGCAGTGTTCATAACCTAGGACATCTTCAAGATGTGTAATAAAGCATCAAAGCAAAGAAGATCTTAGTAATAAAAAAGTTGCCGTTACTCGCCAGCATGATACCTCCTGATGGTCTGCTTGCTGAGAAAGCCTCGGGGAACCAAGTAGAAATTTGACCTTGTCTCATGAAAGCTTTGAAGAGCTTGCAGTGTCTTGATGGCTGTTTTATACAGTCCTACAATGCTCAGAATTCAACAGATGGTTAAGTACTGCTTGGCCAGGAGCTTGGGGCATTGTGGGAAGTAAGGATACAGGTGCCTTTTCAATTACATTGTGCATGCATGCTACTTACATGCTGCTAGTATCTGTGCTTTTAACACACTGGGGAAAAAGGTGAAACTGAAGTTTTGACTGGATAATGTATTTTTTGATAAATTGATAATGTAGTTCTTTGCTAAGTTTTTTTTCTGATTTTTTTTTCTTTTTCCATTTGCTGTTAGCAATAGGAGCTGTCAACCCCGCTAAGTCCTTAATAGACAGTGTGCCTGCACAGGAAGAAGCAGCCCCCTCTCTGAAGTGCTGGGAGCAAAACAACCACAGCTGAAAGCACTGAGGTGCTTTCTTTTTCAAGGTTACCTGAGAGGTCACTGGCTAAGCCAGCATTAGAGCTCAGCAATTGTCCAGGGGCAGTAGTCATCTCTTCCTTCTGTTGCGAAGTAGCATTGACCAGAAACCTCCAGCCTGCTTGCATGGATCTCTTTATCCAGACAATTAAATGCAGGTCAGCAGTGTGCACAACAGAAAGAAAATAACGATGCTGGTTTTGGCCAGGTGGCTTTATGAGCTGCTAGACATGTCTATTTTCTCCACACCATACTGGGTACTGATGAATGACTTTTTGATTTTGCTCGGTAAAGGAAGAGCACATCATGTGCAGTAGCTTGGGTACGATAGCCTGTCAGTGAGTGTAGGAGACTGGAAGAAAGTATGAAGGGCTGCAATGAGAGTTGAGCTCTGCAATATCTCTTCTGTGTATTTTTCTCTTATACTCCAGTTCTAAATATTCGCCTATTATCTAGTAGCTGCCATGGCTAAAGTAAGAAAGAAACATCCTACTCTTTTAAGGGAGACTAAATGTACAAGGTGCACCCTTGTTAATCTCAGGTGCAGACAGCATGTAGTCACTCATAATACATGCAGACACCTCAAGAAGGATGCTCACAGGTTTCTTGTACCCTAAAAAATGATCACTCTACTTTTGTTTTAAGAAGACCAGATTAGGATGAATAAACTTATTCTTTTAGCAGTGTTTAACATGTATTTTTGCTTTTCTGCCTTGATCTGATTTCCCTTAGTGATAGTTCCATGTAACCTCTCACTGAGAAGTCTACTAATTTTGGCACAAAGTCACCCGAAGCCCACAGGCAAGTTGGTCTATCATCCGCTGAGTCAAATCCTATGTGTCAAATCGTGTTACAAGGCAACTCGGTATCTTCTCTCCACTTTCAGCCTTGAGTTTTAATTCCCCTGTCCTCTAAAGTGTAGCAGTGTATGTACAAAAGCCATTTTCCTAAAGACTGTTCTATCGTTTTAGAGTTTACTGCTGCTGGTATAGTATCTACTACAAAGCTAGAATTAACACTAATCTGTTATTTTCACTTTGCACTCCTGTTCTCTGCATTTAGCTTTTTAAACTTACATTCAACTTTAATTTTGATGCACAAACCTACACACATACATACAGCAAGCCTGTAACCAAACTACATTAAAAATGGTAACGTGCATCACATCATTGTGCTGGCAGCAGTCTCCGGGAAGTGGTGCATTATCCTCCCGATGCTCGTCTGAACCAGCACGACAATGCCCTCTCTCACGCACTCACTTCCATCACAGTACTGTGCTGGTCCTGTCTGCCTCTGCATATTTCCAACATCTGGAAAAGAATATAAAGCAAATTACAAAAAATTTTACAGGTTGAAGTATTCAAAATGAAGCAGGGAACAACTGTACAGTATCATAGACGATACTGAAAAGAATCAGACAGAAATACTGCTGAAATACACAAAGATATTCTTTTTCACATAACAATGTATGAAAATATTTAATGATAGTGTAATATATTTTAGAGTGAAACAAGAACTAACCAGATGCAAAAAAATGTGCTTTCACACTGTGATTTTCTTCCTCAAAATCCAGGATGTGTCACATTTGAGCTATTGCTCAGAAGAAACCTTTCTACTCCTTACTTCTTAAGGGGAGAAATCCAGTTATTCCCCAAAAGATAGTCTGTAGAAGAAGTAAGCAATTCATCTCAGAGGACCTTGAGACGTGATTGATAGGTTTGTGGTACGTATTTTATTTTGAATAAACAGCACTTAAGGCCTGAAGAAAACAAACTGAAATCCAAATGTAGTTGGAGAGTGCTTCTGTGTGTTTGTGTCAGAGCTCTGAAGTGAGACCTGCAGTTGTTGGTTGTCTGCTCTGGGTTCAGTCATTCTGGGTTCTGCCCTCCACCCCTCCCAGCAATGGCATACCTGAAAGACTTCAGGAATTTCCAGTTAAGATGTGCTCAGTGTGCCGTAGAAGAGTCAGTACACCACTTCTTGTCCCTACTGCTGCTCAGAGCGAGCACCGAGACAGGCTAGTACTGTCCCAGCCTCCAGTCTGTTTCCCACGGTGGCATCCTGGCTTCTCTGGAAACTGTACAGGGCACAGTTCATTTCCTGGATTTTACAGCTTTACTGCAGGATGGGAATAAATGTGCCAAGTTGTTCAGTTTGATGTGCAGCAAGGTTTGGGTTGCATGATCTTCTTACGGTATTTTTGTCTCTTTACATGACTGTCATCCATAGTGCATTGTTTAAGGTTTTCAACATCTTTCCCCTTCTCTTTTGACAATTTTCTTTTCTTTCATATCACATTTATTACCTATCAATGTATAAATTATTGGGAGCCTTGATAACAGAGGATTGAACATGTGAAATACTTTCGATGTCACAGCTAAAAAGGTTTCTATACAATTCTATTTTAATGTTATTTACTTATCTGCAAAATTATAGATCATTAAATCTGGTAACAAATGTGTTTTACATCAGCTTGAGTACTACAGTTCTTCAATTTCTGTCTTCTAAATGGAGACACAGTTTTGGAAGTTGCAGATTGCCAATCACTGGTTATTTTTTAATCCCTTCTTTTTGTGTATGTGCAGCTGCTGAGAATCAAAAGTTTTTTTAGAAAGCTCACAAATATAGTTACTTATTTGGATTAGGGAGGGATGAACAGCTGAGCTGGAAATCAGAAGTGTTATGCTGGTTTTGCTGAACTAAGCTCAAATGCAGCAGATTTTTGTTCCTTTACTTTTAGTAGTTGTATTGTGTTCTTTGTAAGCTTCCTAGCAACTGCATAGCTTTGCCACACATGATGATCTTATAAATTATGTTTTAGTATGAAATCTGTGATACTGTGTCTTGACAGTGTCATACAAATGCAGAAGTGCTGAAGCCCAGGGCCTGTCTAGGCAGGACCCATTTCTTGCTGCTTGGATAAAATTTACTCTGACACGCAGCTGAACAGAGTTTAAGGAAGGTCACAGCTTTTGTTTATAATTTCTAGATAAATGTGTTTCACACATTGAATTCTGTCTAGTGCATAGATGCAGTGTTTCTCTGCATAACCCAGTTCTGGACTGCTAAAATGTTGTAGTCCATTTCAGATCTCTGTCAGGCAAAAAGTGAAGGGAAACAGTCCATGGAGGTCTGGACATCTTTTTCTCCTTCTATGGAAGGTCAAGCTCCATCAATACAGAAAATATCCTTGTGAAGACTGGCTTGTGAATACTTCTCCATACGGTGTGGCATAGGTTAGTGTCACTTACCCACACTGTGATGGGTTGGAAAGACACCATCTTGTTTTCCACGTACATTATCGTCTACAAAGAAAGCAAAACCTCATTTTGAGCCCAGCTAATAGGGACATTTGCTAATGCAAGCAAGCAGATATTCCTTGATACCGTTAGCTTTTCCTAGACACAGTTCCCACTGGCAATAGTGGGATTGTGGGTGGATCTTTGTTGCTGAAACCAGGCTAGACGGAGAAGTTTCAGTTAAGTCAAAGCAAATTAAATCCTTGGTTCATTCCAGTCATTTGCTACCTAGGAGCTGGGAAGAGTGGAAATGACAGTAACTCCTCACCGAGGACAAACGCTCTTCTCCCACGGAGCAGAGAAAATCCTGCATCTGCCGCTCCATCTGGTACTGCTCTCTGTGCTCCTCCTCATTGTTAGACTTCCTTTTTTTTATGGTATATCATCACTGCTGCGTTGCCCTAGCAAATGCTTATCAGCAAAGAATTTGCTTTAAAACTACATAAACTCAGCACACTCCAAGAGAATATTCCCAATCAGACATCATTGGTTGTTTACAGTTCATCATTAAAGGGTATTTTACATAACAGTGAGGGTTTGAGTTTTTTTAGTTTTCCCAGCTGTGGCAGTGGGCATGGGATGGCTACGGTAAGGCAGCCACTGGGTCGTTGTGTAGCTCTGTTCAGAGCTGGTCCACCTAGTGCTTTAGGTCGGGGTAGACAGTGGTGTGTCTACACCGCTGGATGTTTCATGAGCACCTCTTTGCTTTCCGACCAGCACGCACAGGTTTCCACGTGGAAAGCGGGTTGTGGGGCAGATGCTGAGAGCAGTGTGGTGTGCCCAGCTCTTCTGCCAAGGTGGTGACTTGCCGCACATCCCAGCCTGTGGCTGGAGAGCACGTGGGATGGGCAGCACACAAGCGGACTACGTGCGTGCCATCTCTGCCCTTGGCGGAGGCTTGCTGAGATCTGACCTTTGCACCATTGCGGGGAGGTAGGAGGTCAGAGGCTGCCCACATAGCAGAGGGGACAGCTGCTCACCTCCCTTCCTGGGCAGGTGGGACGGCAGCACAGGCAGCAATCATTCCCTCCCCTCCTCCAGCACACTGCTTAGATGAGCAGAGGATGACCTGGGGGTTGAAATCTGCTGCAGGAAAAAGCCTTACACGGGTTATTTCCTTAAACGGAAGCAGGGATCAGGAGTGTGTGCTCGCATTTCAGGTTCTTCTGTCCTCCTTGGAAAGCATTGCCGTGCGCTGTCTCTTCAAAAGGGTAGATTGAGAGGTACACATACAGCCCTGTGTAGTACCTTTTTAATACAGTGAATTCTTAAATTTAGTAATGCTTCAGTGCAATGTAAGCAATCAGAGTTGTCTTAGGAGGGGTCTGTGTGAACTCTTCCCTAGCCCAGCTGATGCAGGCTGACAGCAGTTCATTGCTGTGCAAGCACAGTGGCTCATATTCTAAAGCAAGCAGTTCAGGTTGAGAGGAACCCCCATTATCATCACAGACCTCTCATCCATCGGCTGTGGGGGACTGGCTGTCATCCGTTATCTCTATGTTTTGTCTTAACTGGAGCCTAGAAATGTGAAGTGGTGGAAGAGTCATGAAATTATTGCAAGGCTAACTACCACTGCTGTTCAGTTCAGCTTGAATTCAGGTCCACAGTCTCATCTATATTAGCTAATTTGTGGCATAGCATAATTGTCAGATTTATTAAACTGAATTTTTTGCTATAGATTGAGTTCTGTTTGCCTTAAAGTAATATGCAACATTTTATGCTCTTGCCTATTTTTTGTTCCAGTAAGGCACTGAACACTGTAATGTGTAAACCTCCACAGGTTTTTTTATTCCCATCAGCAAATTCAGTTTACCCCTTCTGGTGTGTTTTACCAAATTTTTTTTTAAGCCGCATCAAATATCAGTATAACAAAAATACTGTATCAGTGTTTTCTGTTAGGTGACAAAAAAAAATCCTGTGCCCTTCATACCCTGTTAAAGATTATACATATCTATATGGATTCCTTATCAAATTACAAAACTAGTAGTCTTAGCATATATTCACTTATGGTCTGAAATAGTATGGGGTTTTTTTTATGCCACGTTGATTTTCATTAAATTTTAATGTATGTAAATTTCAGAAAAAAATGTCATTGTTTGATTTGGTATTTGGCAGATGCTCTTAAACATTCAAGCCCGTGCTACTTCCTGAAAGAAGCAAGTTAGCTGTTGAGTCTTTAACTCTGCTTGTTGCATGTGCTGAATTGGGTGGCAGACCTCCTACTCGTGCTAAAACTGTCACTTTGCTACTAAATTCCTGCTGGTATGACAGGGTGGAGCTCAAATGAGAGACGAGTCTGGCGGCCCGAGTCCTGCCTTCTGCTCTTTCATTGACACTGGGCAAAGAATTGTGGCAGATACAGTATAAATGGAAATGTTTATTTGTTTTCAGAGATGTATTGACCAGAGGAAATGCAATGTATCTAGTTTGGTCCTGAGAAGTAGCAGTATGTTAAAAATGTCGGATGTATAAAGTGGGGTTAAATACTTCACATATTTTAGCGTAAAAAATACATTGTGAATTCTAGAAGAGCTATTAACTGCATGCTGTGAACGTAGCTGGTGTAACAAAGCCCTTACTTTCCATAGTTTAAAGGTTGATATAAAAGGATCTTTGTGTCCTAATGACGTTAGTCTTGGTTTTCAGCGTTCTCTACCATCCAGATCTAGCAGAAGAAAAAAAAATAAAATGTGAGAAGCTGAAGAGAAACTTGTAACGTAGTTGAGGAAATCCAACTAAACTTGTGAAATGGTTAACTAGCCTTGCTGTTGGGGGTGGGGGGGCATGTTCATAGTATCTCTGGATTTACAATTTAATATGTATTGTGCTTGAAGCATGTGTAGTCTAAGTACTGAGATGCTGTTAATTTCTTTGGATAGCGCTATGTTGATAGATGCTCGGTTCTTAAACTGCAGTACTGAATGGTTTGACTCTTACATTTGCTTTAAAATCCATCAAGAGTAAAAGTTGCATTTTTAACACCCTGTGTATGTATAGAAATCTCTGTTAAATTTACTGCTAAGAACCTTCATAAGCAGGTCATTGAGAAACTCTCTCTAGAGAAAATCTTGTTGATTTAAATCAAGGGCTTTTGAGAGGGGACTTGTCCCTGTCGGTTTTGGAGTTTATTTGTTTACAGCCTAGAAAAGGTAGCTAGGGATGAACAAATGAGCCCCTCAAAACCTTTCTGTGGAAAACATGTCTTGTTTTAACATCATTTGAAACACAGTACCAGGTTGAGACTCTGAAGCATTGGTCTTTCTTTAGCAAAAGCATCTATTAATACTGCTGCTTCTTGTAGTGAAGAGGGAGGTCTGGAGGGCTCGGAGGGGAGTGACGGAGAGGGAGGGGATTTAGGACTAACAGGTGGTCCTGAGACGTGCTGGCTGACACTGAGCTCAGAGCCAGTGCATGCTGTGTGGGTATTCATGGGCTTTCCTCTTTCCGTCTGGATACATGTGTCCGTGGTTCCTGGTGTAGCTGTGGAGCCCTTTCAGCTATGGCAATAAGAAATGATTTGAGGAAAACCATCAGGAGGATAGCACGTTTTTTTTACTGGTTTCCTAAATCACTGAGCAGTTCAAGGAGGAGAACAGTAAAACTTCTCTGGAAGTCTGCTGGTAAGTCTGCTGCTATGTTTCTTAAGACATTTTTTTCTGCTAAAAAGAAATTCAAAGGAAAAAATAATTTATTTCCATTCAGCTGGTTAACATTTCCAGGCCAGCGTTGTTTGCATTTTTCCATTCTCTGAGGCTCATTAGGCAAAACTCTAAAAGTATTTTGGAAATGCAATAGAAGGTTCATTAGGCTTGCTCAGACAAAGAGTTCTCTTGCAACTGTATAATTTATTCGTATTAATATTCATGTCAGTGATATTTGATGTCTTGTTTTTTTAGACGTTGTTTCTCCCTGTCCTTCTGAGACAGTTCTCCAAACATAAGCCTTGCCTGAGCAGTGCTGACCACCTAGTTACCTTGGTACACAAAGAGATTTACCCTCACCTCCAGCATCCTAGAGTTTTCAACTTTATCTCTGCCAGTTTTTGCTCCTTTGTTGGCACCAACGGAATTTTCTTGTTGGGTCAGCCAGGATGAGCCAGCAGAATAATGCTGCATTGCTAGGCTTGTTCCAGAGGTGAATAACCCAGCTGATTGATACTTAAAGCTTTCAGTAATACTCACTGATAGCTTTTAGCCACTTAGGCTGTAACAAATAAATTAATGTTTTAAAAACAACAAAGCTGAAACTTTCATGATGTGGATGTGTTAGGAACAGTAGAGATCACATTCTCTAATATGCATTGTCATAGATTTTATGATACCGTACAACATTTGAACCACGAGGTGGGCACTGTGCGGAGGCTTGTCGCTTCCATTCTGCTTCTGTCACCCTGTGTCTCAGGATGCCTTGGCCTCCCTGCCCAGCCCAGAAACAAAACCTGCTAAAGCACAAAATCGGTTTTTAAGTATGACAATGAATTTAGTCCCGCTGTAGGTCACTGCGTTCAGGCAGTTGCATTTGATGCAATTTTAGAAAGAGCTATCAAAGCATAATTAGATTACTGTTGCTAAAAATCCTTAGTTTTCCAGGCTGTCCTTGGATGGATGCTTTGGGATTGTGGGCCACGGACTATTGCCTGCAGCTAACACGCTCCTTTCTAAGCTGTAAAAGCAGGAAGAAAGTTCCAGGGTGCTCTTTAGTAACTGGTTTTGATTAAAATTACTCACCGAAGAACTAAAATAATCTCTTAGATGTTGTTCTGAAATGTAGCTGATAAGATTTTGAGTGCCTTTATTTTAATCATAAGTATGTAACATTTTATAAGAGGCTTAAGCTGAGGGATGTAGTATTTAGGGTTTTGTAGCCTTTATTTCTTTGAAATGTGTTTGGATTTTTTCCTTAATATCTGCATGGAATTTGTGTTGACACATCATGTGACTAGAAGCTTTATCATGATAAAGTACATAACCAGAAGCCAGGGAGGAGTACTGAAACGTAAAGGAATTAGAAAAAATTATGATAGATGGCCATTATAAGACTATAGAAAGCAATAACCAAAAAAATCAAAATAGACAAGTAGCTCCTATTTATTCTGTGTTAGAGCAGAGGAATGAGGTGAGGAGTGACAAATATAAAGCAGATAAAAGGGATATCTTTTTTTTATTTTTTATTCAGCATGTAATTAAATTGTGGAACTCATTACCAGAGGATGCTGCTGAGGTCAGGAATGTAACAAGATTTAAAGAGGGTCTGGAAGAATAAGAATGTTCGGTATTATGACAATTGCAGCTACAAGAAAAGCTTTGAAAGAGACATAAATCTTCTTGCTTCAGGGTTTAAGCTAATTTTTAACAATTAGGGATTAGTTTGAGATAATTTTGCGGCTCAGATCGCACAACTGTTACTGTTTCTTGCAGTTTCTTCCAAAGCACCTAATGCTCACCCCTGGCAGAGATGACCTTGTGATCTGCGTTGATTTAAACCTCTGTGACATTTTTCGGGCTTATAGAGGAGATTTTAGACCTGTTCAGAAAAGCATCCCATATTATCCTGTGGAAAACATGAAAAGCACAATGCTCGCTTATTTTTTTTAGCTTTGACAAAACTGCCCCAGTGGCAAACCCTGCTTGCTTTAAAGTCATTATAATAAATAAATAACTAAATACAGCAGATTAAGTCAGTCTGATGTGGGTGATTTTGTGTAGTTGTGTTACTTGCCAAAACCTAGTGCCTTATGAAGAGCTTTGTTGTCAGCCCGCGGCTGGGGAGGGCTCTCCTCAGTTTGAGCTGCTGTCCTGCTGAGTATGTTGGAAGGCTCCTTCAGAGGGTAGAAAGTGAGAAATTATTGTCAAAATCTTAAACTAACTCTATTTCACACAGCCTGAAGTTGATTTTTACCCTTTGCTGTTGGTTGGGTTTTTTGTGACTTTTTTGCTCTAGTGTGTTACCCCTTTAGTCCTTCTATAACATTAAAGTTAATAGAGTATTTTTATTGATTTTGAAGGATTTTTGGTCAGAGTGGTCAAGCGTCCGCTATAAAATCACGTTTATGTAAGAATGTGTTATGCAAAATAAACGGAAACCTGTACAGAGGTATGGTGATATCCCTTAAACTTGCTACCTCCTAAAATAATTCACATATAAAGGTTCAGCTGATCAAAGAGAAAAGTCAACCTTTGAACTCTCTCTCCAAAATATGTCCAGCTGACAAAATAAATCTGTAAGGCATATGGGAAAGGAGAACATAATTTTAGTCTCAGGTCAATTTAGAATGGCTTAGTTTAAAATATTTGTGAATTACTTTCTTATTTTCATATTTCGCCAGCTAACATATGATGGCTTACACTGTAAGTGCTTGTGTCCTTACATGACCTCTTTAATCACATCATGCTGGGACTAGTTTGGGTATGTAGAGGTAGCATACCTAGCATTTGTGAGACTACACAGCTGGGAAATCAGTGAACAGATAATGTCACTGTATTTCTGTGTTCTTGTCAAAACCTAGTTGGTGAAAGCCACTGCCTCCCCTGCTCCCTCAGGCCGGTGGCGTGTCACACCTCTGTAGTCCCTATAGTCAGGTCTGTGTCACCTGCATTGGTACCCGCAACTGTCCAGCGAGCACCTATAGGTCTCCTGTGTTTTTAGTAAAAATAAGTTCACATGGCCATCCCCACAGTTCACTGAGACCCCAGTTCTCTTCTGAGGATCAGCTGCTCTGTGCATAGGAGCAATGCTCTGTGGTGTGATAGATACGTCAGGCCAGGCGAGGCCTTGCAGAGTGTGCAGAGGGGTAGTCCGAAGGAGAGTTTCTGTCTCTGGGAATGATGGAGAGAGTTTTGGCCCAACACAAATGATAAATGGAGTGTAGGGGCATTTGGGAACTGTGGCTCTGGAGCATTCAAGCTCACAAGGGTGGACAAGATGGATGCCTCCAAGGGAATATAATTTGAAGGATTAATTAGCTGTGTATGGGAGAAGGAGCAGGACACTTGGATGTAAATCTGTTATATTTAAACCTAACGTAGTAGCAGACAAGGTGAGCTCATGACTGCAGGTGGCTGTTCTGGAGTGTGGATCCAGCAACCCACGGCTGCATCTTGCTGGGACCTGCTGGGGTGGGCAATCAAGAGTTCTGATCCAACTTTTTCAAACTGCTGTATCTGTTTATTTCCTGAACATCTAGTTCAGGGCTATGATTTATATAGTGCTGGAGATGGGTAGGATACTGCAGCAGATTGGAAGCAGGTAGGAGAAGATGGCCTTTTACCATCAGACCATAGATACAGGTTTTCTGCCTGCATTAGGACTGGGTGAAGTTCTTTTAGTTTGTATTTGTTAATCTACTTTGGACATTTTAGCCTGTTTGATTTGAATGTTCTTAATCATCATTTAAATTTAATAGCCTACGTCCAATGTTCATTTAAGAATATATAATTATTAATGGAAGCATGCCATTTAAAGATCCTTTGTGTTGTGAAAGAGTGATTTATTTTCTAGTCTCCTTTTCAAAAACATTTATATATGTGCTTTTCCTAGCTGTTTTCATTTAAAGTATACATGTCTCTAATTTTTCTTGCATGATTTGCTTAGAAGTGCACTTACCTAGTTCCAGAGGAAGCTGTGCTGGCATATGCAATAAAAAAGTATTTATTAACAAAATGAAAAGGAAGATGGGTGTGGGATGTCAGTGTTAACAGGCCATCAGGGTAGTTTAAAGTTAATTGTAGAAGGCTGTAGAAGAAACACATCATACTGAGTGACTGAGCAGTAAAGCATAATTCAGTCTTGATAAATGCAAACTAAATCATATGGGGAAAACACTGACTGCACATATAGAGCAGTGGCTTCTAATTTAGCTTTTATCACCTGGAAAACAGAATTAATCATGTGGGCAATTCTCTGAAGAGACTCTTCCCAATATTCAAGGTAAAAAGGAACTGAATATATGGAAGTATTAGGAAAGAAATAAAGTAAAAACGCAGAAAACCATTCTGTGCCTGCAGGTCATATGAAGCAGTTTGGTCACCCCATGTTCTTAAAAAGCATATAGTAATATTTGATGATACACGAGAAGACTTTGGATTATCAGAGATTAGTAAACTCCTACAGACCAAGGCTTTTCTGCTTGGTAAGAGGCAGCTGCGAAAAGAGTATGCATCTGTACTAATGAGGACAATTGAAAACAGCATAGTTACTTAATTACTATTTCTCATAGTGTGAAAGTCAGGGCCGTGGCATGAAGTGACCAAATGAGGCTTAAAACCAACTACCCGTTCACATGCATGTGCATGCATGTAATTCAGTTGCGGAACTGACTGACACAGGGTGTTTAGAAGACTAGGAACAGAAATGTATTTGAGAAGGGATTAGATAGATAAATTCATGGAGGAGGGGGACAGCAAGGGATATTGAATAAAAAGATACAGATACAGCCTCTGGCTCATTTGTTTTAAGTTGCAGAGTAGAAGGGCATAAGGGGGAAATATCACCCAAAATTCACTTTTTTTTTTCTCATGCATGTTCCCTAAGCATCTGCTGGCAGGCTTTTCCCAAGACAGGCTACTGGCCTAGATTGATCTTTAGTCTAACCCAATCCATCTGTTGTTGTGTTTTTCAAGTACAATACTGGTAAAGGCTAGGGAATATGTAAACCTCTCTCACTATTGTTGATTTCTGTGTAGTTCTCTATCCATTAAATAACTGTTTAGTTTTTCCCTTATTTGTGAGTCTGTATTTTTCCAAGGGAGATGGTTGGCGTTCGGATAATCCATGGTATGTTTTTTGCCATCGTAGTTACAATTCACAGCTCTTACCGGTCATGTGGCTTTTGCAAATTGCATCATGTGTTGTTTTATTCCATTTCGCAGATAATTAGATGAGACGAATGTGGCATCCCACTAAATTCGTTTTTCCTTGTCTCTACCACTTTTAAATGAAACAAGACAAATCTCTTTGCCTACTCTGCCTCCCTTCCAAAGGAAAATCCTGATTTGTACACAGAGAGTTATTAAGATTTTCGTAAGCCTGTGATAAATGTAAGAAAAAAAATCTCCTCAGAGACTGAACTTCATCTCATGGGCCCAATTGCTGCTTAGATGAAGATTACCAAAGTGAATATCCATAACGCATGAGAGATGTCACCATCACCAGGAATTGTTAGTACACCCTATGCCTATTGTGGGCTTTTTGCTTAGAAGTGCTTTGGAGGATTTAATTTTACTTTCTGTTTTTCTGCTGCCACATTTCCTTTGCCAACGTCCAGCAATAGCGGTTGGAAGATGCTGTTTCTCTCCACTGCATCCTTTGGCTGCCCTGGGAGCTCGTAGGAAGACAAGAGGAAGAAAAGAAGATGACCAACTGTGTGCATTAAACTAAGCACCTCTCCAGTACATGCTTCAAGGTCCAGTATCAGGGTGGGAATGATGACCTATAACATCTGAAATAAAAGCTGTGGATTGGTCATTTATGAAGAGGAACATTAATAAATTAGTAGTATGGAATTACCTGTTTTGAAGAGATAATGTAACATTAGAGCCTCATACGTAAACATAGACCAAGCTTGGATGCCGCATACAAAAGCATGCTCAGAATTGAGCTGTGCTCAGCGTTAGAGATGATCTGCACAAGCACAACTATTTTTGTATTAAGCTTCATGTAATTTGATGGATTTGATTCAACTTTTTTCTCATCTCACATTTAAACATAAGGGGCTACAGATTTTGTTGGGCAGAAAGTTCAAGTTTTTAAATGTTATGGGATCTGTCAGTGAAAGGTCTGGCTTCTGTCCTGCTGGGATGTAATTGCTGTTTTTATCTCCCCTAATAGAGTGATCATTGATCATTCAGCAGCAATTCAGAATGAGCTCCCAATGTTGTGGCCAGGTAAAGCAGGTAAAACATGAGCTCTCAGGACTGCTTTTCTATAACTGATCCCCTCCGTGAACTGAAAGCGGTACCTCTTGTCAGCTGTTAATTCCAGCAAGAAGAGGGAGTTTATTAACTCGGGTCTGGTCAGGAAGTCACAGCTCCTTGGCAGCGTGGGTGGCTACACCTAAACCATACTGTTCTTTCTAATTCTTACTTTTTTGGTCATGTTTCTTGTAAAGGAAAACCAAAAGAAAGTGCAGATTTGTGAGTTAACTTTATGCTGGGTGTTTTGGGCGTTCAGCAATAGAGGGCACTAGAGTAAACGCTTTCAAAAAGTGGTGTTTTTACTGGGTTTGCATACAGAAGAGAGAGCTCACCTTTTCTTTAAATGTTGGTTAGAGGCTAACAGTCAGAGCAAGTGGAAGTCCCAAAATACCAGCGTGACACACAGTGGAACTGCGTAAATACTTTGGGCCAATTTTTGACTTTTTAAACAGAAATTCTTCTCCATTACATTTGCAGTGCAGAAGTGTATGCAGCCATGTGTTCCCAAGCCAGGTGTTTAGTGAATGTAAAATCTGATGCCTTTAATTATGGCAAAGGTGGATTTCAAATGCATTTTCTGAAGGCGTCACAAACGGAAAACCAGATGCGAGGAGCTGGTGCACCCCTGTCCCCATCCTCGTTCAGGCTCTATGGCCTTGGGGGTCGGGAATTCAGCACGTGCTCTGGGCCGCTGCATTTTGTGGTTTCCATAGGAAAACTTAATTTCATTTAAAGACAACATGGCCTGCTTTTAAGTGATTGGTAGAATGTACTGAGTCTGGTGGATAATGTTGGTAGTTAGGGTCCAAATGCCAGTGGGCAGATTTGTCAGAGAAAAGGGGCTGTAGCTCCTATTTTACCATCGTAGCCACTCTGCTGCCACGTCACTGCTGCAAGCGTAGCTCAGTGCAACACCACGGCTCGTCTCCAGCTGCTTGGCCGGGTGGGAAAAGGCAGAGAGAAGCAGCTGGCACTGGCTAGGCAGCCACTGGTGTTTGTCCCTCTGCCTGCTTCCAGCTCGGCTCCAGAGACTGTGCGTGGCACAGGGCAGGGCTGCGAGCTGGCCACCGGCCAGGAGCTCAGCCCAGTGCTCTTCCCCCATGCTGCTCAGCGATTTGTAGAGATACTTAACGACTACTGCAGTCTTACACAAATAAGCATAAAAGGAAGAATTACTAGTTCTATGGGAAATCAAATGTAAATAGATTATTGTAAATTACTTTCCAGGGCAGATTGAATATAGGATTTTATCTACAGGGCCCTTTTTTCTTTTTGCAGCATCCTTTCACTACAGTTTGTTAACATCAGAAACTGAGAATAAGGCTTGTTTTCTGTTCCAGAAATGTAATCCTTTTGCTGTTTAACTGAAGAAGAAATACAGCTGCTTTGTGGTACCTTGGTTTTGTCACTGCCACATGTGGTCAGTAAAGCCTGTCACTCTCCAGGTCCATCAGATTTTCACTTGCATTTTCTCCCATGAGCCTGTATGTGATGGGTGCATGGCTCACTGTGCCAACAGTACAAAAGCACCCTGAGGTCTGTTAAGAAAGGACAGACAAGGTGATACATCACAATATCTGCTGGGGTTTGTCTCTAATCCCTTGTTTGAAGTTACTGCACAGAGGAATTCGGCCTCTCCACCTCTGTCTAGTGTGGAGAAGTGGGAGCTGTAGGCTCTGTCTGCTGGCTGGAATGAGCAGTTGCCTTTCTGAGGTCTTGTCTCTGGAAAGGTGCTAGCAGGAGTTGAGCACTTAGTTGTTCCCTTTGTGTGTGCTGTGAAGAGTGGGTATGATTTGGTTGTCTTTGCATTATTAACAGGTTGAGTCTTACCAGGTTTAGCCATTTTCATGTGTGCTTTGGAAGACAGTATGAATTGCAGTGCTACAGGGTATTTAAAAAAATCTGCTAAATCTTAAGGTTGTCTCAAGGTTTTTGGCAGAGTGTGACCCTGTCCCTAGAAGGGGATCTCAGAAAACTAGCCAGGTACATGGGGAGAAGAAGCTTGCTTGCTTGAACCTCCCCCTTTCCCGGTTTCATCATTTCATGTTTGGTCTCAAAGCTCAGGCCAGAAGGAATGTTATCCACCCAAGGAGCTTGTTTCTCAAGGTGTGCATTGCAATTCAGACCATTTTTTCAGAAGGCTATACAAGCAGAGTCAGCTTAAAGCTGTAGTCTGTAAGTTTAACTAACTAAAGCATGCCATAGATGTGTATCTATCAAGAGGACCTAAGGAGGAGGGAGAGATGAGATGCCTGTCTCCTCTCCTTCACATGCTGGCATTACTGTGTGGTGTTCCCGTGCCCAGTTAGATCCAGGAGAACCCTTGCAGGGAGGAGGCATTTCAGGCTGAGGAAGGATTGTTCAGCCCTGCACCTCTCAGCCTCTCTCCTGGAAACAGGCAGATCTAAGAGTCCCCGAAAGCAGGATAGCCCTGGGGTAGCCTCAGGAGGGGATGCGGCCCAGCTCTCCAGCTAGCTCCAATGGTGAAACAGATAAGGGAGATGATTGTGAGTAGTTAGTATAATCTAAACTTGTATTAGGCACGAGTCTTGTGCTTTTCTTTTAAAGTGTTTCCACTGTTGCAAATTTATGTTTTAACCCGTACCTCGATTGAATGAAGTAAACGTTTTCAGCCTTGTTTGCAAACAGATTTTGTGATTATTTCAGGGTGGTCTGGCAAACACTGGGTGTTCTGTTTCTGCAGGAGTGGTGACTGTAAACAGGACTGCACACAGAGCGTTATCTGCCCAAAAGAGGTGTAGGGCTGGTTGTGTAGGTTCTCAGGTTTTGTGCAAGAGTCTCCTGTGACAAGTCTTAGCTGAAGCCTTTTGGCAAGCACTGGAAGGAGGGAGACCTGAGACTGTTGACATGTTGATAAAAATACAAACGAGCTTTAGAAACAGATTAAATTGACTTTAATTCTTTAATAGTTCCAGGGTAAATCAATGGCATTTATGTTCCTGTATGTCACTTAGGGCCAGGTGCTCAAAGAAATTTAAGCATCTGAGAGGTAGGGTAGAATTTAGTAGCTGAAGATAGGCATTAATCCTTCCTCATGCATGGTTTTTACAGTCGCTAGCATGAAGTGTGGACAATCCTCCCTCAGCCATGAGGGACCTTCTCTGTGGCCACTGCCAGCAAGCTTACCTGGCTAACAGTGCTCACTCGAAGATGCTTCTTCCATGCCACCTCCTACATCCCAGTTCTTCAGCGTTTGGCTAGATGGCAATATCTACTTGCCCTCTCTGGGGAGGCTGCCCCAGTGTCAGTCCTGGTGAGCCTGGCTCACTACCTGCAAGCTAAGGATGACCACGTCCACAGAACGCGTATGTCTTGGTGTTTACCAGTTATCTAGCAAATCCTCTATCACAAACCAGGTTAAGATAAGCTCATACAAAAAAAAGTATTTAAAAGCTCCAAAATAGACTACAGGATTGTAGAGCTTTATAAAGGTACCAGCCGCAGAAACAGAAAAAAATCTAGTTTAGTCTGTTTAATCTAAAGTGCATGTCATTCCACCCTGTTTTGCAGTTGGGAGGCTGAATTTATTTATTATCCAATTATTTACTATCATCTGGTGCATGTGATCAGAGATGTGGTCCCTGTGTTCCCAGGCAGCAGGGACGTTAGAGAGTCCCAGGCTGATGGAAGTTGCTGATTTTTACACATCCTTCAGGCCTCGCTGGAGTTCTCAGTCAGTGATTGACTCAAGAAAGAGTTTTCTCATCTTCTCACCAAAAGGCTGATTGCTCACTCCTGCTTTGCAAATTTAATGTCCTCTGGATGTGGCAAAGTCAGGTTGTTGCCTGCCTAGATGACAGATAAACTGCTATCTAAAAACTCTGAATCTTAAACTGGTGAGTAATGTAGCATGTTTTTTTTGTGCAGTACCCAAACTCTAACTTGCTAAGACACTTTGCAGACAAAAACGCAGTGAGGGGTTGGGTCCTGGACTGTTCTATTAGAGTTAAAGCATCTGCCTTCTGCTGAGGTCCAAATATATGTAAATACATGATTTTGCAGGTCTGTGCTATGTAGGCACTCTGGTTAATTTTATCTCCGTCACCCCGAGTAGCTCCTAATAGAGCCTGTTACAGGAGTTTATCATGTTCCCAGAACAGGGTGCCTGACCCTGAGTGGGTCTGCAGCAGTTACAGATGGGTTGCAAGCCTGGCAGACATTCTGTTTTATTTGGTGTGTATGGGAAATCTTTGGGGTTGCACAATACTGGGATGCAGGGTTGGAAAAATTAGCAGCCAGAAAGAAATGACAACTGCTAGTATCTTTGAAAAATCAACATAAATGTGTATCAATCATTCCTTGTGATTCAAAAGCACAAAAACTTACAGAGGTGTCCTTTTTGGCTTGGTGAGACTGCAGGATGGGAACCAAACTTCAGGTGTCTTCTTAACAATTTCCTGCTCTTCTGAAGAGGAGCCTTGAAGCTCTGATTTTCTAGTCAAGATCCAAAGTAATTCTTATTTCTGTTAATCTGAAGTCAGAATGATGTAGGTCAAAGAACAGTCTTAGATATGAATTTGCAGAAATACCGCTTGTCTTTGTTTAGCCAGCTGTCCTGTCACCCAATGACCCCTCCCCATCTGGGAAGGGGGAATCAGAAAGAGAAAAGGAGACCCATGGGTTGAAATGGAAACAGATTTAATAAAATAATAATAACAAACTAGTATCAATGCCAGCACTAATACAAAACGCACAAAGTTATACTCAGCCCATATAATAGTGGTAGTGAGCTGTGTGCTCCCAGCAGAGAGTGCCGGATGCCAAACCCTGTGAGCACCACGGCTCCAGTGAAAGCATGATGGTCACAGCAAAGGGGAGAGTGGGCCTCCGGAGCAGAAGGACGGGCGAGACCCTCCAGGGATGGCAGCCATTGAGGAAGGAGGGCCATCCCCAGGAAACTTTCCAATTTATGATGAATGTGATGTTTTACTGCTGTTGGCCAGCCTGGGTCAGCTGCTCTGGCTTTTGCTTCTTCAAGGTTTTGCACCTTGCTTACTCAAAACTGCTAAAGTCTTGCTCACTACAGAAACCTGCACACCATGACTGGCCACGAAGTAAAAACAACGCGTCTTATCAATTTTATTCCCACCGAATCGGGTGCTGAAGTCTTCTCAAAAATGCGGTTTTCCTGAAGAGAAAAATGATTCTATGATTCTGTCCCAGAGAAACCAGGACACCATTCTTTCCAAGAAGTCATTTAAACTTGGAAGTAACTTTTGTGTCATATGTAGACATGTAACTTTTTCTCCTCATAGAAACCAATTGAACTGAGCATGTTTTAAAATGCTGTGTCTGCATTTGATTTATATTGTAATGTAAAACCTGCTCCTGTACGCAGTACATCCTCCTTCATCAAGAACAGTATTGGTACAGCCAATAACTGGTCTCATTTTGGTTTTTCAGTGTGACCTTATCTGTTCAAAATTATTCTGTTCACTAAATCATAATTATAAAAAGTACTGTATAATTTGATGACCTTTCATGGACTGGTATTAACAAAGCTGCAGTCCTTAAACCGTGATCTGTCAGTGACTTTAAACACTTCTCGATGAACCACCTATATGTGATTACATTCCTTTGATTTTTAGCTTAAATTTTAGGGTTTTGTCACAAATCACATTTTATAGATTTAACTAGTAAAATATGTGAATATATTAGTTGTTGTGATACATGAGAGTTTGAGAGGCTTTTGTTTGGTTTTTACTAATTGAAGATTGTAATTCAAATTACATTTGCCAGCTGTGTGAAAACAGAAGATAAGAATTTTAGCAAAGCTGAAGAAAAAATGCATTTACGCACTGAAGACTCTTCTGTCAGCTCACTTCCTTCCACTTTCATTTGTTTCTCTTGCATTCCTGTTCAAAGCATTATGGATTTCTGTGGTCTTCTGCTTTACAAGTCTACCATCCTTTTGATACTAAGGTGCTATGAATGTTAATAATCTTTGAAGTTTGATGTAGTCCTTCTCTAAGAGTAAGCATAACTTAGGTTTCTGAAAAGCGGTATGTCAGATACTCTGTTCTTTGTTATTATTCTGCAAGGAAAGGATGGATAGGGAGACTTCACCTATGGTGGCTTAATGCGTGGCAGTTCATGTATTTGCACAAGGAAGAAAACCGAGACTGATTTTGTAGCTTCCGATGCTCTGCAGTGCAGGAGAACAGGCAACGGAAAATTTGACGCAATGGCTGCAACTTTCCAACCATGGTACTTGCATAATAATGGCTTCATTTTTCCAAGATATTGAGCATCCAGAATTTCTTTTGAGTGCTCTGTAAGCAATGAGTGTCACTGCCTCTGATGATGATTCCAGTTCTGTGTGGGTGTTTAAATTATAAAACTTGAAGCCTAGTTTTAGCACCAGCACTTTGAAAGTCTTCATCCTTTGCTGTTTCTATCCATGCTTGCCTGCTAACGTTTTCAAGGGTGTTACGACAGCTGTAGGAAGCAGGAATTGAATGAGGGAGACCACCTGGCTTCCAGCAGACAGCACTCATCTGCTTGAAGGAAAAGGCACATCTGTTTACATCATCTGGTCTAATTCAGCCTCCTCGGTGCTACTGCAGTAACAGGATGGTTTCACTGTCTTTTTAGAGACTCTTGTAGCAGGCTTCTTGGATCATTTCCCTAGGAAGCAAGTTAGGCCGGTTCTGTGGTCTTTCTGTGCCTGGGAAAATGGTAGAGGATCCTTTCTATGGGATGTGTGTGTCCCATATAGAGCCTCATGGCCAGTGGCCGTGGCTAAGGTCAATGTACCTGTTGAAAGCAGGGTGTGCAGAGAAACACCAGATTAGAAGACCTTAAGTGGCAAAGTAGTACTTGTGAACAGGCACAGCTTTACAGGGGTTTGGAAGATGTGGGCCTTGCTGGACTACAGCCTGATCTAAGCCTTGCTTAGCTCCACAACAAGAAAAGAGCACAAAATGTGCACAGAGATCCCTCGGGGAAAGGGGTGGCCATAAGGAACTCGGAAACTCTGTCTCATCTGTAATGATTACAATACCTTAAAAATGACCCATGACTCACTACTTGAGAAATATGGTTGCAATGAACTTTATTTTAATCTCAGACTGATGTTAGCTGAGACTAATAAATAAATAATCAGGAATAAAGAGAATTGCATAGAGATAAAACCAATGTTACAGCAGATCTCCGCCCCCTAGCAGCTGTGCATAATGCTTTCTGAAGGCTGGTTATCCAAATAGATTTCTCATGCCATTACAGCTTCTAATGAAACTGGCTAAGAAAGATCTTGGTAGCAGCTTTAGCATCAAACTTGTTACATGTCTAAATCACCTTCTGGTGGGTCAGCTGGTCCTCCCAGCTTTGTATCACCAGCAGACTTGCTGAGGGTACACTCTGTCACTTTATCCAGGTCATTGATGAATACGTTGAACAGGACTGGACCTAGTACCGACCCTGGGGAGCACCGCTATGACCAGTCACAGGCATCCGACTAGACTCTGCACCACTGATCACAACCCTCTGAGCTCTGCCATTCAGCCAGTTCTCGATCCAGCTCACTGTCCACTCATCTAACACATACTTCCTGAGCTTACCTGTAAGTTGTTGTGGATTAAGTAAGGATGTTGTGGGAGAGTGTCAAAAGCCTTGCTGAAGCTGAGGTAGACAACATCCACTGCTCTGCCCTCGTCCACCCAGCCAGTCATGTGATCATAGGTGGCTATCATATAGCTGACTACTGGTAACCTTCTTTTCCTCCACGTGCTTAGAGATGACATCCTGAATGAGCTGTTCCATCACCTTTCCAGGGATGGAGGTGAGGCTGACTGTAGTTTTCTGGGTCTTCCTTCTTGCCCTTTTTGAAGATTGGAGTGACACTGGCTTTCCTCCAGTCCTCAGGTACCTCTGCTGTTCTTCATGACCTTTCAAAGGTGATGGAGAGTGGCTTAGCAATAACATCTGCCAGCTCCCTCAGCACTCATGGATGCATCTCATAGGGGCCCATGGATTTGTGGGTGTTCAGTTTGCCTAAGTGATCTGAGATGATATCAATCATAGAATACAGGGTCCAAAGGGACCTCAAAGATCATCTGGTCCAAACTTTCTTGGCAAAAGCATGGTCTAGACGAGATGGCCCAGCACCCTGTCAAGCTGAATCTTATAATTTTGTGTCCAGTGTTAGGGAATTCACCACTTCCCCAGGGAGATTATTTCAATGGCTGATTGTTCTCATTGTGAAAAATTTTGTGTCCAATTGGAATCTCCCCAGCAGTAACTTGTACCCATTACCCCTTGTATTTTCCATGTGACTCCTTGTAAAAAGGGAGTCTCATCTTCTTTGTAGCCACCCTTTAAGTACTGGAACATGGTGATGAGGTCTCCCCTAAGCCTTCTTTTCTCAAGGCTGAGCAAACCAAGTTCTTTCAGCCTTTCCTCATGTGGCAGAATTCCCAGTCCTTTGATCGTCTTTGTGGCCCTTCTCTGGACCCTCTTCAGCCTGTACACATCTTTTTTGTATAGCAGGGACCAAAACTGCACACAGTATTCCAGGTGTGGCCTGACAAGCACTGAGTAGAGTGGGATAATGACGACTTTGTCTGTGCTGGTGATGCCCTTGTTGATGCAACCCAGCATCCTGTGGGCTTGCTTTGCCACAGTAGCAGCAGCAGCACACTGCTCACTCGTATTGAGCTTGTTGTCCACTGGCACCCTCAGGTCCCTTTCCACAGATCTGCTCCCCAGCCAGGTAGATCCCAGCCTGTGCTGCACTCCTGGATCATGTTTTCCCAGATGCAAGACCTTACACTTGTCCTTGTTGAACTTCATAAGGTTCTTCTTAGCCCACTCTTCCAGCATATCCTGGTCTTCCTGCAGGGTGGCCTTGGGAAGGTGACCCTTCCGAAGTGTCCACTTACCCACTCCGTTTGGTATCATCAGCAACCTTTGTCAGGGTACACTTGATCCCATCATCCAGATCTCTTATGAAGATATTAAACAGCTTTGGGCCCAATATTGATCTCTGGGGGACCCCAGTTGTGACTGGTTGCCACTTTGAAAACAAGCTATGTACCACCACCACCCTCGGGGTGCGGCCCGTCAGCTGGTTACCCACTCGCTGCTATGTACTGTAGAAATACAATGCAATTCTGCTGTGCAGGAGAAATATTGCTGAACTTCTTTCTCCTTCCCTTTGTGACCTGCTGTCTGAAAATGGATTAAGAATTAAAGCATTAAGCACCTTATGTAGTTTGAATATTTTTCCAAGAAGCTTTACAGGCATACTTTCCATAGAGCAAGCACAGCAGTAATCCCTCTTCTGACTGCTGGGAACCAAGTCACAGGCTCTCAAGTAAAGATGATTTTACTTGCTAACTTCCTAACATGCACAGCAGTAGGATCAAGTTGTATACCTTCCTCATGCTTTCTAATAAAGACTTCTTCAATCTTACTGCGGTTGATAANAGTCACAGGCTCTCAAGTAAAGATGATTTTACTTGCTAACTTCCTAACATGCACAGCAGTAGGATCAAGTTGTATACCTTCCTCATGCTTTCTAATAAAGACTTCTTCAGTCTTACTGTGGTTGATAAATAATGCAAACATAATACAAACTTGGCTTTGAACTTTCCGTGTGCCTCAGTTGCTCAGGCACAGCATACATTTTGCATATCTATTTGGAAGTTAAATTTGCCTGGGCCACCACAGAAATGGACAGACACATTTCCTAGGCAGGGAAGACCACAGCAGGATAGAGAGACTTTTCTGTTGAGCCTCTGCCTGCTGCTGCCTGATTCAGTAGTGCTCAATTACTAAGGTCTGATGTTAGAGCATCTGTTGGGTTGCCTGCCTCTTCACTCACTTTCTTTCTGCTGCGCCACCCTGGAGCAAATCAGTTATGGGAACGGCTATTTACAAGCTATCAGGCAAAATCAAGTTTCGGGTGAAGAAAACCCAAACATCAGGTAGGGACTATTCACATAAAATGAACGTGTTGGAGTCTTAGAGTTCACCCTTGTCAAGGCAGGATAGGAGTAGTCTTGATTTCCTGTAATTTTAAAATTTACTAAGTTTTTTTTCTGTGACTCTAGTCAACTCGTTGCAATAGAATAGTAATAAGGTGTTACGTTATGTCTCGGTAGTTGACAATGCAACTTCTAAAGCATGATATTTGTATGTTTAATAAATACATTACTTTGCATTTCCTAACAATGCAGAACAATTATGCATATTTAATGTGCATTGGTGCATCGCTTTCATAAATAACTTAAGTGTACAAGACAGTCTGAACATTAGCAAAAGAAACCTGTTAGCTTTTCTAGATGTCAGTGAACCATTTTATCTGCCCGGTTAAAGCCTCCAGATCTTTGAATTCAAAGGACAGCATTCATTTCAGACTGCATCAGGAGAGAGTACCTGGTTTTCATGGCTCTCCAAGCAGAAATAATACAATCTAATGACCAAAATGGTCTTTCCAGAATAGCAGCTACTTTTTGAACTCATGGCAATGTTCGGAGTGCTCCAGTAAAGGATTATCAGAAAAAGATATTCTTTTTAATTTGATGCTACCTGGAGCTTTGCGAAATATTGTATGCCACGAATGGAATGAAATAATGTATTTAAACTAAAACACATAGGAAAAAAGGTTTAACTATTACTGTTCTAGAAAAAATAATCCATTTTTGTTGTCTTGCTCATTACACTTATAATCAGCATATTAAAATCTAGTTTGTGATCGAAAGAGTTTCAGAGATGAAGCTCTTACATTTTTTGCAATTATGTGTATAATAGCCAGGCAGAAATTATGGGCTTGTCTTACAAATGACATTACGGACTCGCAAATTAAAATGAATATAAATGACAAACAAAATAGCATTGAGAGATAATGTTTCCTAACTGAATTGGTAATCCTGTTTCAGAACACTGTTTAGCTAACAGATTTTTTCCTAATTTTATTTCTGAAAATGCATCTTTAGAATTGGCGCATGCTCGCTGTACATGGTTGAGTAATCATGGAAAGTTGGGGAATTGGTGAAGCCTGGTTTCCTATAGATTTGTGCCCCATTCCCTGTAATCTCCTCACCACGGAGATGACGTGCAGTAGCTGGTTGTGCAGACATTGCCAGACAATGATATAATACCAGAGTTTTGCCTGCCGTGCCCTGAGCATGGGTGTTCGTTTGGGTCTCCCTCCTTTAGCCAGGAGATAATTTTCATAAAACTCATCTGAACTTAATTAGCTTTTAGACCGTTTGTTGTTTAAATTGGCCAGGTCTCTCGGAATTACAGGGGGAGAATAGAAAGGTAGACATACAGTGCGATTTCATAAGCATTTTTTCTTAAGAAGCCAATAACTCAACTTGCAAAGTAAAAAACTCAGAAATTAAGAAAAATAAGAAGTTTATGTATTGCTTTCATTTGAATTTCTTTTGCATATGCATTACAATGTCATTTTTAATTAAGTTCTCCCGTCACAGTTTTCCCATGGAGCTGCTCTGCTCCCTCACCCAGTGAACGATGGCTCTGAAGTTTATTTAATCCTGTCGGGCATGGGTGAGGCTTTTCAACTGCATCTTATGGAGTCCCTTCTCAAGGGCTCCACAAATGTGAGTGTCCTCTCTTCTCCAGAACTCCACCATGAAGTGCATAAGTCATCTGAAAAACAGTTCCAGCTGCGTAAGCGTGAAACAGAGTCCCGGAAAAACCTCGTTTGGGTTAAAAGCTCAGTTCTACCTGACTTTGGTTGCAGTTGTGAATGCTCCATGTTTCCTGCAAATTGGATGAAATAGCTCAAACGTAGCACCCAGGAGAAATTGGGCAGCAAAGGGTGAAAGTGTGGCGTAACTTGCCAGCATCACACAAGGGTGCAGGGACAGCTATCATTTCTTCTGGGCACCACGCACCTGCCTTAACCATCCTTTTCCCGCCCTGTAGTCTTCTGCGTATTTTCCTTCATGTTTTCCAAATTCTGCACCAAATACAGTGATGATTTTAGAGAGTTAGAGCCTTTTTTCAGTGTTTTGATTTATACTGCAACAGGATCCTTCTTGCTCTTTAATTATCTGGAAGCTATTCGCTGATGTCCCAAGAGGAGTGTGACTTGAGGCATATTACTGTTGTATAGTCAGTCTGGTTTAAGATCAGAAACATCCTAGTTATCTGGTCCAGAGCGCTAACCCAGGATGGACTCACTCTGCTGGGTCACTGGTATTAGAAAAGTTTTGACTGGTTGACTTTCTATTGGCAGACTGTGCCAAATAAAATATATTTAGTCTTGCCTTAATGCAAGTATAGCATAAATTCTGTATTGGGCACAGAAATGTGATTGCATGTTTACACCTTATCCACATATAATTTTTACTTTTGGATGATCTGCTGGTGCAGGGATCTTCCATTTAAGATCTAGTCCCTAGACAAGAGGAGCAGCATTTCAGGAAACACTCTGGTGCCTTGTTCCATAACACCGCCGATGAGTATGGATTGGAAAAGGGAACCTTCAAGAATTTAGTCTTCAGGAACTGTAATAGGAATCTAATCAAACGTGAGGGAGACTGAGATTTCTGAGAAGCTGATAAGGGAACAAAAAAAACGCCCACCCAGGGTTCAGCGTTTGCTATAAACCTGGAAAGTGTAAAGCTTCATAACAAAAAAACAAGTGTAGTTTAGTTAGGGAAAATGAATGCATTTCCTTCAAAAGTCAGTCTTGGAAATGGCTGAAATGTTTTAGCTGAAACATTCTAAAACAAACAGCATGATGTTCCCCAGCATGGAAACTTGAAGTACAAGTGGTTGCTCTTTGGTAAATAGAAAGTGACATTCAGTGCTAGACAAAGGTATCATGAATTCTGCCCAACTTACGTAGGAAAACAGCAAACACAACAAGGCTTCAGAGCAAATATGAGTTGTTTTTGCAAGTACTGTCAAAGTGATTCTCTCTTTGAGATTAGAGGCCATATGAATAATCTGATTTCTTACTAGAGATGGGGCCATCTGCCTCTGTTATCATGAATTTACGTTTCTAATAGCCGTCTTAGCTGACTTTGCTAGCCAGCAAGTGAAATTTCTAAATTGTTCCTGAAGGCAACTTTGTGATTTACCAGGTTGATTATGGCTTCGGATAAGCTTCTCATTGTGTTGAATATTCACGTGCATATTCTTAAGAGAGCCTAGAGCTTAAAACACATAAAGCCATGTAGGAGTGACTGTAGGTGGGTAGAATTTTTTTATCTGTAAATCATAAATATTGTGTCTTTTTTGAGCACGGTCTCTTTCGTGCTTACATTACAACAGCTAATAGCTCAGTTATGGCATGGACCTTTTGCAAAAACACCTCACCAAGACAGCCCTGATCTAACTAGTGAACTGCATCACTGAAGCCATGTCGCTGTGACACTGGGAAGTGCTCTGTACTGTCACGTTCGGTCCGGTGAAATTACATCTCCAATAATATGTAACTAGTATTACCTTTACGTACGGACAGGGGAGATTCAGTTGAGAGGTGGTAGTTTCTCTGAGGTCACATAGCAAGTGAGGATGTGTCTCACTTCTAGGTTCTGCCTGCAGCAACTTCATTTCTAAACACCACTTCTTTTTCTTTTTTATTTTTTGGTGTCTGGGTGTGTTTTTCAGATTGCAAGTACACCTGCCATGCTCACTGCCGGGATCTGGTGCACCTGGGCTGCCGGCGGAATGGAAAGTTAATGGACTGCCTTGCTCCTCATGACACCTTAGATCCATCTTACAACGACGGTCAGGTAATAGATCTCATGTTCATGTAATTACTGCTTTCTGTTGTCAGCTCTGTAATGAAGTGTGATCTGCCTGCCTCACTCGGCTGCTTGGGAAGAATGTCTCACTTAGGCATGGCTAGCAAAGCTAAATTTCCCACCCAGTGCTGTGATTTTACAGTACAGCTGGCTGCTGCCAGCTGGGTCACTCCTGCTCCAATTAGTTTTCAGCTAAACTGGCTGAAAAATAGTCCCACAAAAAGGTATGTTTCCTGTAGGTTTGGATCATTGTGGGATCAGAGCAGGCACATACGGCAGGCGATGAGAGCATGAGGATGGAGGTTCTCTTCAGATAGACTTGGCCACACCATGAAGCAGCTCACAAAGTGAGGTTGATGACCCAGGCACCCTGTGCTGCTGGGTGTAGTGCTACAGGGAGGCAAATAAAACAAAGGGCTTAGCTATTTGTGACCATTAAAGATCTGACTAGGTTTGGTGTTAATCCCCCAGTTCTCATCAAATCCCTCTTAGGGTAATTTCAAATTTCCTTGCCTGGATTCCCCAGCACTTTCAATGGGTCACAGTGTGTCTCCTCATTTCCTTCCTTAAACCACCACAGAGCATCACTTGTTGTGTTTCACCCTTGGCATCAAGGCCTTTCTCTTTGTTCAGGGAATGCATCAAAGCAAAGCAGCGCATTGCTGCAGACAGAGCAGGGGTCCTCTGAGAATGAGGTTCATACAGTGATAATGAACCCCGTAGACCTTTGGTGCTGTCATAAAGGTTATATTGTGCTAATTAGCTCATGCACCTTTGCATTTTCAAATACATTTACTTTTTGTCCTCCACAAAAGTCCACCCAAACTTAATGGGATGTTAAGCCCTTGAACATGTATTCCTAACCAGTAGAAACTTCTGAGAGAGCACCAAAATTTCCCAGTGCCTTTACTGCGTGTGTTCCAGGTCAGCACTGCATTTTCTCTGTAAGGGCAACATTTATTTGGTAGGGGGGATGCTTGCTGCAGCCATCCAAACTGCGACTGAGGACACCACTGTCTCTCATGAGCTCCTTATGATTTGGTGCTGGAAAGAGTGAAGGGGAACAACTCAGATGCTGAAAGGAGGAGTCGCAGGGGTGGGGAGGAGGAAGGACATGGCAACACAGGTTTTGGAAGTGTGCGTCACTATCAGCAAGAAAATATCACAGGAGCAGAAAGAGAAGGCCATCGAAAGCCATTTACACTCAAAAAAGCATGTACAGTTTGGCCATGAGAGATCTAAGAAAGAGCTAGTGCTGTCTTGGGTAAAGTGGCTATGAATACTGAGCAAGGAAACTGATTCGTGCTGGTTGAGCCTTACTCAGGGAAGCCACATTTTGTGTGCGTTTGTTTGTGTGCAACAAGTTTGCATCAAGAAGTACTGTTTTTTCCTGCTGATTCCTTCCTCTTGGAAGAAGTCACAATTTGGCTGGTTGCTGTGGATGACAGTTGCTGCAAATCTCCATTTTCCTCTCTAGTGTCTGGGTCAGTGTGAGTCTGACAACTGATACAAGTAAGTGAGGATTCAAATGCTATTTTCAGCATTCATCGTCCATTGATTTTGAAGGAGCGATCATTTCCGTGCACAAAACCTGGAATGTTTCCTACTAGGTGAACTAATTTTCTTTGTGCACGGCTGTCCCGCATGCTCAGCGCTGGCACCACTCCCTGCTCTGCTACTTACCTACTCGTACCACTTTGTCTTTCTAGACTTCGTGTAGGTAAGAAGGAGCTAGAATTTTTAAAAATCATTTGAAGATCTGTGAATGGAAACACTGTTACAAGAACTGGCCTTTACAGGTTACTTTTTAGTGAAATACAACTCCCAGCTCACCTGCCTTTTCAAAATTACTTTTTGTTTCCATTCTAAAATGTTCTGGTCTTAGTCCCAGCCTTAAAGTGATTTTTCCTTTCTGTTTAAAGTTTGAACCTGCATCTCACATATGCAATCGAGTAGGTGTTTAGTATAAGATAACGAAGGAGTCGGAGTATGGGGAAAAGGCTGAATCTATTTCCTTTACAAAATTATTCTCGGATTCTTATTCTGTGGATGGAGTCTAGTCTGCAGGGTTTTAGTTAGATGCAGAGGTGTGCTTTTGACGCAGATCTTCCGATTGTCCTCACTTCCCTTGTTTTGGTTGACACCAGCCAGCAGTCTTAGAGCATATAAACTTAATTCCCTTTCAGATGAAAATTAAGCTGCTTATTGAAACCTCTGAGAAGAGGCACTCGGAGAGCCTACCTAACACACTCAGACAGCTAATGGGCATTCATACCGCAGGATCAAAGCAGACATTGCCTTAAGTCAAACCTGTGAAGTGTTTATATTGAGCATTTGGGGTTCTCAGCACCACTTGCTTTGCTTTACAGAGCTGCTTGAGTTGCACCACAGTATTTGCTAATGTAGGCATCATGTACTTGGCACAGAACAGTCCGCAGCGAGAAACAAACTGATAAGTGTTCCAGTGATGCCTGCTTTTGCTTTATCCACATTGTGACTTTGAAAATCACATGGTATGCAAAGCTAGTTAATTTTACATGAGCTATGCTAGTAAAATGCATAGCTGCAAAGGCCACGCATGCATTTTGGGGATATCCCACCCATACAGTGAGCATCAACTGAAATTATGAAGGGATTTAGGACAACTGCTGGAAATTTGTAGTATTTATGGAGAGGAATGCCTTGCTAACAAGCATTAGGCCTGGTCTTTCTGCATTTTCTTCCTGCTGGGATAACCATTTTGTTTCAAAGTGTAATTTTTTTTGTTAAAATAATTTTATGTGGGCAAAGCACTAGTTTGAAGTTCTCATATTGACATTCTTATGGTGGTACAGCTTAGATCTTTTCATGTAAAGGGACATGCTACCTTTATATGTGTGTAACTTCCTCCGCACAGGTAGGTGATTGCTCTGAGTATGATGGTAGACAAATGCTTTGAGACCTAACTCTGTAAGGCCTAAGACCATTTTAGACTGGCCGGGCAAAGTGAGCGTATCTCCTACTTGATGTGTGTAACATAAACTGCACTTTGTCCTGCTGCAATGACCTTGTGGAGCCCTGAGTGCAACAGAGTTCGCAGCTCGGCTGTAGTGCCCAGTGCTGGATGCTCGTTTGTGCCCGTACACTGTCGTGTGTTCCCCCCTGTCCTTCCACTCCCAGCAGTGCCAGTACTGCTGCTTTTGGACAGTGTGTTTTAATACGGGTCGGGGAAATGGTGTGGCTTCCAATCAGTTCTTTAGTTTGCAACACAGCCTGTGAACAGTGCTGTCAGCACAATGGACTGAGTGCCGTGGTGTGGCTGGAATACTTTGAACTCCAAATAAACCTGAACAAACATCTCATTGAACCACAGTTTGAGAATCCAGGCATAGGATTTCGCTTACAGGGAAAAGGAATTTCTTACAGGCTCTTAACTGCTCATTTTGCAAATGCAGTCAACAGATTGCCACGGGATTTCCATCTTGTGCAATTCTGCCAGTGACTGGAGCTCTTTGGTGCACCCACGAGTGGTCAGATAGTCTCAGAATCTGGCATATGGACACGCTGCTTGACTTTGTTAAGAAGTCATTGGAGCTCAAAAGGCCTGAACTTTGAGGTCTTTTTTGTGTTCTATATTTCGTTATAAAAACATCTAGGAAATTTCATTATGTAGCTATTTTGAAAGACCACTAAGGCTGCAGGGTTAAATACTTGCAAATGAAACTCACCATTTCAAACATACTGCAAGTACCTGATGGCAGAAGTATATGGCTCAGGTGAAAAGAGGATGGTGTTTTGCTAATTGTGTGGCCTTAAATGTTTCCCTTCTGGAAAGGCTTCCTCTAGAGATTAAAGAGGAAATTATGGATATAGGTTCTCTGTAATCTTGTAACAGAGCACTCAGAAAGAGCTGTGGAAAGAGCTGCCAGTTTCCTCCAGGAACGGGATGGATGAATACAGCACCTTTCCAGCAGTCCTCTCCTGTGCTACGACATTGCCCATTACAAGAGCAACTTCTGACTGACACTGCCAAGGGCTTCTCAAAGTCTAATAAGTATCAAAATGTTAAAATTTCTTATAAATGAGCCACAGGTACAGTTTCTTTTCTCCTTCAAGATGACATGCCTTCCCAAAGAGGTCTCACTGCGCTCAAATTTTCCCAAAGGCAGAGGGTGGTCAGAGATGAGGTTTGTATAGTACCTGAGGCACTTAAGTAAAGTATAGAAAGGGATATAGGCTGTCCCAAATGGCTTGGATAATAACACCCCCCAGATTGCTTCAAAATGCATAAACCTGCTGTGGAGAAGACTGAGAGGATCTCACAGTGCAAATATAGAAACTTCTGGACCTGGATGGGCACTGAGGTTACCATCTCAATGTAACTGGAATGGAAAGTAGTTTCAGTTCTTCCCACTCAGAGGTGAGGTAGTTTGACATCTCTTTTCAAAAATATCCCCTTTGGGGAAAAATGGACAAAACAGAGCCAAATACCGCGATGGAGATGTGCACAGCTCTTGATTGATAATGGAAGCTACTGTTGAGCTATTGACTGCTCTCCCATACCAGCTCTTGATAGTGGCGTGTACTCTGTGCAATAGGCATGGTTTTTTTATGGCTTGTGTATTTCAGATCTCTGCTAAACCTTATTATACTTGGTAGTAGTTGAAAGGAAAAGAGGAAAATTGAATGGTATTTGTTTTGGCAGGTGGAGCATAGTTTCATTTTTGCCAATGACTGGGAAAAAATTTAAACTAAACCTGGAGCTGATTTCAGTTCTAATAGTGTACATTGCTCAGGCTACTTTTAGGGAAATACATTTGACATAAATAAAAGCCTTGATAGATTATATAGACTAGAAATTAGTCCCAAGCTTTCAAAAAATAATTTGAGAGTATCCACTACAGTTCTGCCACTACTGTCTGCAGCCTTTCTTCACAAGAGTATTACTAATACAGGCTTTGCACAGTACTGACTTTAGATCTTTACATTATAAATTCATTGCAACATTTTAAAGAAGTCTAATTTACTATATCAGATATTTGGACTTCTTGAGTATTCTCTGGAGTGAGCATCATGAAATAGTCTGTTGAGTTTGCTGGAGCAGACTGAATAAACGCTTCGGCTGATGGTGACTGAGGCAGCAGTTGAATACTGCAAGTAGGATGAATCCAAAAGATGCATTTAAACAAGGAGGGCTTTTAAAAAAGAAAAGGGGATCTTAAAGCCCAATCACCAAAGACTGGATGAGGCACATGTTGAGTGGACCTGTATCATTCTACCGCCAAATAACATAATACTGGAATTAATATTTATAACAGAGTGGCCTTGAACCTGTTGGCACCTGGTGGGTATTTTCAGCCCGTAGAAGCAGAGTCATGTTGTTAGACCACTATGGTTTTAAAATGTTGTTAAAAATCGCAGTTTCATCAGTAAATCTATCTTTAAACTTTCTTTTTTTTCCCTCAAAGTACTTGGGTACTGTATAGGCCTGACCTTTCAAAGAGAAAGGTAGCAAGCTCACTGCTTAAAGAACATACCGCTGAAACCCAGAGAAGATCAATTATTGGTTGTTTAGCAACGAGATCAACTCCAGTCAAACAGCTCTGATTTTCTAGTTACGTAGAAGAAGCAGACAAGGCTTCAAATTACAGGAGAATACTGCTACTAGACAAGGGGAGCATTTAAAATACATTTTTGATTTTTGCACAGTTAAGTGTTTTCATATTCAAGACATTTGTATAGTCTCCCTAGAAAACGGTATGTGTTTCCCTGGTATTGTGGCCAGCTTCAACCTTCCATTCTGTCAGCTGTCATTGTAAGATCAGTGTTCTTATTCCACCGTTTAGTTCTAATACAGACTATTCTTAACACACACATTTTTCCCAAATCCTTTCCAGTTCGTGCTGTCAGCATTGTGCCAGGTGTAGGATGTAAAATACCAACTGCATTTTTTTATTGTGGCAATTTTCTTCCTAATTCAAAGTTATTAATATCTTCCCAGTATCTCAGCAGGCTCAGCAAAGCACGGATGATCACATTACAAATTTAATAAAATTAATATAGGCTTGCACATCCCATGCATTCCAAGTGGTTCTACGATATTCAAATAGCATTGCCTGATTGTGTTGGAGAAAAAGCTCAAGGAGAATCGATCCTCTGAAACGTTAAGTTTTATGTTTTGTGTATGTTCTATAGCGTGATATAGCTGCACATTGATGTGAGGGGTGGCCAGGCTCTGCCTGAGCAAGCCAGGGGGCTGGCAACAGGCCAGGATCCTGAGGATTGTGCTTGCGATAATTTGCAGCAAAGAGATCTGAGCACAGTTTCTTTCTTATCTTCAGGGTAGATTTTCAGCATGCAGATCAGGACAACGATCACTAGGACGATTGGTTTTGATGGGGTGTGTGTAGGCAAATGCATGTTGGCTGCCTGAATCAAAACATGCATGCTTGAAGAGGGGTATTTTGCTGCTATATGTTATAGATTATGATTGTACATGGAAGTTGCCCAGTTGCTGGGTGATAAATCTCTATGATAGTGTCTTGAGTGCCTTAACCCTCAAAACGTGCAAAGAAAATGAGCATTGACTGGGGAGCTGGTAAGTGGGGGGTGATCACCGGTCCCTGCGAGTCTGTTGGGTGCAATCCTAACACTGACTTTTCTCAAAAGTCCGTGTGCTGTGGATGACAGATGGACAACTAAACTTCACCTTTCTGTTAGAGATAAGCTGGTAAATGGGTGACCATGGCTTTCATTTCCCTCTTCACAAGCTGCCTGATTTACTTTATATTCATAAAACACTTCCACCAACATGGTATTACCAGCAGCCATGTCAGATCTATCCTAATCTATTAAACCATGGGGTGACTGGTTTCCAAGAGGATGAGGGTCCAAAGAAATACTTAATATCGTGCACTTTCTAGTGTGCTTATTCATGAGGCTGATTTTATTTTGCATTTCAGTGTTTGGGAAGGTAACTGGGCTGGTGACGTGACTGCAGACTACTTAATTCACTGCGTGTAGACCTGCCCTAAGCAAATAACACGATGGCAGCGACAGCTGATCAGAAGAGAAAGTCAGAACTATTGTGAAACTCACATCCCATTTTCTCATCCAGATTGCCTAAAATATTCTTGGAGCGTCACACTATCTTTCTCTCTCTTTTTTTTTTACAGTATCGGGCTTCTTTTGTTGACTTATGGCATTAGCAGCTGTTGGAAATGTACAGAGAAGAGATTGCTGCTGCCTTTTGACTCAGTGCAGGAAGGGTATGATGCAAAACCTTCCCTGGTGGGAAGGAAGGTGGGGAGCGGTTTTTGATTATTTTTAATGATAACACTGCTGAGTAAAGATATGAAAATATTTGTTCCCAGTCTTTGATACAAGTAGCTTGCCAACCAGCAGCCCCACAGACAACTGTTAGGAAAACAGGTAGAGAACTGAGCCCTGTGTTATTCTGATGCAGTCCTGTTTATCTTACAGGAATGTAAAGCCTTGTTTCCCAGAAAGTAGGAATCAAACGACAGGAGGTAGCATTTTTCCTTACTGATTCATGGCTCACTTTAACTGGGGACACTGCCTAAAAGCTGCCCTCCAGACTCTTCCTCAGTGCAGAGGAGTCCGCCTGTTTGCATGAGCTCGGTTTCTCCCCAGCTCCGCGTGTGTGCTGCATGGTTCCCCTTCTCCCAGGGATCTCGGTTTACAGTGAAGCTCCATTCTTTGTGTGTTGTCTCATGTCAGTCTGCTCCACAGGAAGTGTGGATAAGAACTTACATGTTCCTCATTTACTCTGCAAATAGTGTGTATAAGCGTGTAAAAATTCAGCGATGTAGTAAGCGTTAATGCTTCAATATACTTACTGAGAAGGAGGAAACTGTCACCAGTTACATGTCATTTAAAAGCAATAGCAATAAAGTCATAGTAGTTATACCTCTAGTGAGTAGTCTTCTTGTTCCTACCCAAAGTGTACAGAAGTAGGTGGCTTCCCCACGATCAAAACATACTGGGTTTTCATAGCACTTGTGGGAGATCTTGAGCAACAGTCACTTTGTCGTGTTTTCTGCTTCCTTTTTATTTAAGTTACTGTTAGCCTCCATTCCTGCAGCATAGGTCCCAGTGGGGATCCTGCACCTCTGGTTCCTGTGACCATCTGACCCTTTGCTGCCAAGCAAAGGAAGCTGCCCAGATACAAAATGCTGTTGTGTTGTTTCTTCTGAACACAGAGACAGAGCTACGCAATGTAGACTCCTACAAGCTTTTTAGATCTGGTTTGTTCTACAAAGAATATGCTGGTGATCAGTTGGGGGTTTGTTTATTGCCGTGAATGTTGATTTCACAAAGGATGTAACAACCCTTTCAAAAATGAGATAAAGTCCTTTACATCACTTCGTTCAAGATATGCGCCCTACATTATGGCTGTGATATTCCAGATGAGATTTTTGATCCAGTGGTAGTTTTGCATCTTGATCACCTTTCACCTGTGATCTTCAGATTTCTTACGACTTGTGACCTGGTTCTTAATCAAGAGGCCTCTCCTAAGGATGATTTTTGGATCAGCTCCTGGCCCAGACAATCCTGGAGCCATGCTGTTTGGAAGCTGGACAGTGCCCTGAGAAGATAAACCCAGCTGGTTTCCGCATGCCTGCCCTTTCTGGATAATCCTTAGAGAAAAATGGAAAAAATCATATGCCCATTACATCTGAGAAGAAAATTTTCGTTGTGGGACCCCAAGAGATCTTCAAACAACTCATACGTTACAACTAGGCTTGTGAACCAATGGAAAGCTGCAGATGCCCATTTCAGATATTTTGCCTACCAATGTGCTGCTGTCAGCTGGATAACTGGGTAACAGTTATTTGCTTTGCCTAAATCACATCCCATGATTCTCCATCTCTTTCTCTGCCAGTGCTTGCAAGTCTGTATGTAGCCATGGCCAATCCCCTTTTAAAGCTTTATCTTCCCTGACAGAGTGTTGGTTTACAGCAAGATAAATACCATCATCGATTATTTTGGTTTGCAGTCTTAAGTGAGAACAAAACAGCAGTGATGGTTACCATGGGGCAGCAGTATGAGGTCAGCACTGTGCATCCTGCCTGGGGCTGAGCTCACCTAGCTGACTTCAGGATAAAATTATGTTGTGATTTCACAAAGCTCTACTACCACAATGACCTTATCAGACAATTCTGCAACATTGTTCTCTGGGGAAGGAAGACCTGTGTATAGCAAGGCTAAACACTACTTTTACATTTCCCAATACTCCTAAACTTGTTTTTAGAGGAACATTGCTCAGTCCATGCTCCAGCTTGAGTTTTCCATTTGCACTGTCTTCTCCCCTCGACCTTCCTTTTTCCATCCTGACTAATATTTTCCTTTACAGTAACCTTGAAGAGAGATTTCTTTATCTGCATATATGACTAATCAGTAAGGTCTTATGATTATTATAAAGCAATTTGTTGGAGGTAGGAATTAGAGCATGAAACTGGGACTGAGGAAGCCAGATTTGCAGTCCTTGCTCTACTGATGACTGATTAGATATGGCCTTCAGCAAGTCAATTTGGCCTTGGTTTTCAGATGTGCTGATTTAATTTTTAGTCTTTTGCCTCCAGCTTTCTTTTGTTCCTTCTTCTAGGGGGAGGGAGGTGCCCACAGTATGCAAACCTGCTATTTCATTTTACCTCAAATATGTCTCAGTCTGTGGAGACAGAATAAGTTTTTGGAAATTGTGACATTGTGAATAATGTTCCTTGCCTGTCTGCTGCTCATAGTTGCACTGAGGATGACCTCTTTCTTGCAAAGTATTATGGGCAAATAATAAAAAGCACTGTGTTGCACAGAGTTACATTCTGAGAACTTGATCGTTTCTTCTTTATGCTTTACCAATAACTTCTACAAATATTCCTGAATTTGTTGAAGAATCTGTTATCTGGGGAAGGAAAGTAAGGGTAAATTCTTGAAATTGAGGATTACAGATAGTTTACCCTATCTGTAGTCTGTAAACCCTCTGATTTCAGAGGTAACTCAGTATGAGAGAGTGGAAAGAGTAAGATCTCAGACAGCTGCATTTGTGAACTATGATTTTACGGAGTTCTTTGTATTCTTTTCCCCACAACTAACAGATACAGCTAGGGACAGGAACGATTTATTGGAGAGAATGAATACAAGAAATAAGTGTTTTGGAAATACCTAGGATCCATATTTCCAGCTGCTGTAGGTCTGAGAAGTGTCCTTAACGTTAGTCTTTGGGGGTAGGTCAGGGGTCCTCTCCTTTGGCTGAACCATCTTTCTGAGATCTTGCGCTCCGTCTCCCAGCAGGAACCTCCCAAGCTGTGCCAGGCTGCTCAGCTCCCACAGCTTCCCCTGCATCAACCCGCAATCCCCGAGCTGCTCGGCTTCACCCCATTGCTATCAGGTCCTTCTGCCCTATGCAGGAGTAGCTCATCCCATGTGCACATCCCCCATGGTGGGGCTGGAGAGAGGAGACACCTTCACTGGTAGAGAAATAGGAGGAGAGAAAAAGAAAAGGGACAAGAGGGGTTGACACAAGCCACCTGGATTTTTTATTTGGGTCTCCCTCTGTCTCTCGTCACACAGTCTGGACCTCCCAGGGCAGCCCCACTCTTGGGTTTGAGAATCATTGCATTAGGTTAGACAGTGAAAAAGGAGATGCAGGGTCCAGCGGGGTCAGTGAGAGCAGAGTTTTGCCGAACAGATCCAGTAACAGTTTGTAAACATCTATTAACCATCTTCTTTTTTCTTTAAAGTGTCCTCATCTTGCACTTTTGAGCCTTGGTTGGACTGAGATTGCCTGTTGCGGAGTCAGCACAGCGTGTCTCAGAGCTGGGGACAGGAACTGCCCCGCATCCCAAGCCAGGAAGAGAGGTTAGCAGACACGGGGCCTCTGATGCAAGGGAAACGTGCGTGCCTCCATCCCACCCACCCCCAGGCTACCCGAATTTTGAGATGACTTGGCTGTGGTCCAATGGTTGGCAGCATTTCATAGATAAGTCCTCTAGACTGTGCTAAAGCACTGTGCGTAAGAGCAGTCTTTCCTGGTCATTCAACACTCTCCCCCACACTTTCGTTTCTTTTAAGTCAACCGTGGTTTTTGGCTGCAATTAGGAAGGAAAAAATTTCTGGCAGTTCTGCTGTAGTCGAATTTGGCAGTTTCACTGGTTACTTCCAGTAATTATCTCCATGTCACAGATATGCCCTCAGTGCCAGTTTTAGGAAAACCTTCCACCTTTCTGGTGTTTGAGTAAGGAAATGGATTCTTTAGGAAATTGCTTTCCTCTGAGAACAGCCCCTTCTTTACAAACGCTCTTGCTGTGGTCTTTTGGAAAAGGTTGTATTCAAAATTTGAAATATGCTGATGTGCAAATCATTTCAATAGCTGACCTGCAGAATCTGTTGGCAGGGCTGCTGGAGGCAGCTTGCTCTGCTTCCAGCCGCCTGCTTCGTTTTGGCAGCCGCATGCCTTCTGGCCCAGATGCCTGCAGCCTCTTGTCCAAGTTAGGAGCTACACAAACTTTACACACTGTCCTGTAAACGCACCTCAGCTTATTATGTATGTAAAGAATTAGGTGTAAAGCTCAGGGTGCCTTTTGTCTCCCAAAGTTATTTTAAATGGACCCAGTAAAGCTGGATTACGGATTTACAGTGGTGGATGTGCCTGCTGGACTCCCACCGAAGAGCGGGGCGAATCATTGCGTTTCCTTGTAAGGGTATCTGCCCGACCGCAGAGCGGTGGTGACACTGCCAGCCAGCCTGAGCAATAGCCGGCAGGCCTTTGAAAGCAGCAAAGCACAAAGAGGCAGATCCTCCCAAAAAAGCAGATGCCGAAGCAGATGTTAAGGCCACATTGAGGACCACTGAACGCAGTGGGGGCAGGTTGTGACAGGAGATTACTTCCAGGACATGGGTATGAAATTCTTAGGTATGTCTCACAGCCTTGGTGTGCCTCTCTTTCAAATCCGCACAGCTCTGCCACAAGCCTCTTTAAAAAGCTTTGGAGAATTTTCCTAAGTTAATGTAAAAACTCTTTGTCAAAGACCAAAAAAGGTCTTTGAAACAGGAAGTTTGTAAAAAGGCCCAAACAAAATGAAGGTAGATGCCCTAATGCATACAGCAAAGAGCGTGAGGTTTTTAGCATTGTTCTGCTGTGATGTTGCATTTAGTGACGTTTCTGACATATTTTGAGGTCTGCAAGTAGAACGCAAGTTCGCTGATTATTTTCTGACCTTGAGGTACAACCCATCTTTCAATTATCCTGTGACTCTGCTAATTTGGTCGCACGTCAAGGGAGGGGAGGAACACCCGCTGTGTTAAATTACCTGCGCATACAGACATAAGGACACATCTGTACATCTGTTGAGTCACACAGACATAACCTCTCTTTGGCAATGCATTGCTGTGGTTTCTCTCCAGGTCTGGCACTCCAGACACTGTGTGCAGGCAGGAAGACACGGTGCTGCCCCATGATTATGTGGGGGTCTGGTACTGCCCCTGTGGGACAAGAGGTAGAGGAGATGATGGAGACAGTGTATGATTGACAGGAATAAGCACCGATCAGCAGAACTGGAAGACAAGACGTAAGGAACAAAGACCATGCCTTTTAAAACAAAAATAATGTACTGCTTTTGCTGAATGCAGTTTTTTAACAGTTGGTGTTGGTGGGATTGCCTTTGCAATGACAGCTACCCAGACAGATCTGGGATCCCCTTGGTATATGGCAGTAGAAAGTGCTTGTGGCTCACGTGGGCTGGTGCTTTGTGCCTCAGAGTACTTTGTGTTCCTCTCCTACATGGAGGTTTCCAACCTTTGACCAGTGACATCTTACCTTGATATCGTTACAGCAGTCCCCCCCTGCCCTGGTGCCCAGCCTGTTTTCCTCTTGGGGAGCTCGATTTCGCCTGGAGGGATGGCTCAGCTGGTGAAGCAGCTGCTGTACTGCGGCTGATTTCAGCCTGGTGCTATTAAAAAAAAAAAAAATCAAAATTGGTTCCAGTTTATCCTGACCGTCTAAGCCCTAAATTGAGGCAGTTCAGCAGCTGCTTCGTGAACAGCTGAGCAGCCTGTGCTGAAGGACCGCGAACCCCTGGGAGAGGGGCGGCTCAGGCTGATAGCTAAGGGCAAGAGTAACTACTTACTTCTCAGTCTCTAGGTGCTGCGGTTGCGTGGTGAATCTTAACATAGCAAAGGAAATCAGAGTTGCGGGAGATGTCTTCATGAGTCTGTAACAGAGTGTTTTTATGTCAGTGACAGAAAAGTGAACATGTTGAAACAAAGTGTTCAAATGTTGTAGGAAAACAGCTATATTTAGCTGCTCTAAAAATTGCTTAGGACCAGACATGAAGAAAATGGCTGTGGCAACCTACGCTCCTCCAGTTTCACCTGTTGTGGTGTTTCTTAAGCCTAGGAATATCTATAAAGTAAGTAACAAAGCTGTTAAACTTTCCCCAAAAGAGGCGTAAACAAACTAAACTCACTTGCCGAAGCAGCTATTGCTGAACTATGGGTTGACCTTGGGCTGTGTCGATTTGCTGTAATGCAAACCATCTGCACGCTGAAACAATTAAAGCCTTCAGATCTCCTAGGAGTTTCCTTCCTCCGATTATAACTTATGTGCTGTGGTAGAACACAGAGGTAAACAGCTAGTTAGCGTGGACCTCTGTGACTGTGTAATTTTATGGCACAGCACATACAAAATCATTTTCATTTGAAGTGGCAGTCAGCTTTCAAGTAGAAAATATAGCATATGCTTGGTACCAAATGCCAGAGTCATAGCTCATAAAAAAGCCTGAGTTAGACACATCTGCTTCACCTCCTCTGCTTCCCTTCCTCCCAGCTTCTCCTTCAGACATACTATTTTCTGTGATTTTTTTAACCAAGTTTTGGTAAAGCACAGGTCATGCTGGAGAGGCAGTGCTGAAATAGGGATCACTCTTGTGTAAGGCCTCTGTGCACGTGTCTCACTTAAACCCGCCTGCCTTCTCTACCAGCAGTATGTAAATAGTGCTTCTGTGCAGTGAGTCTTCGGCCATGTCTGAGGAAAAAGGACTGGGTAATAATTACAAGCGATTTTATTAAAGTCTTTCTTACTTTACAACTAGTTCAGTTTCCAGAAGGTCAAGTTTGCACCTCTTTAAAGCCGCAAAAAATCAATCTACGGCCATGGCATCAAAGTTTGGATGTTGCTACAGTGGGAAAATACCAGAGACGTTGCTTCTGTGGGATCTTTGTACAATTTGCTACTTCCCGCAATTGGCAACATTTCATACTAAAAGCTCTGCTTTTTATATGAAATTTAAAAAAAAAACCCTTTTTACATGTTGTTCCACCATTTCTCTCCATCCAAATGATAACAGCATTAACGTTTTGGATCGTCCCTTTTCAAATCACAGCGAAGAATAATCACTCAAGCTTAGTAAAATAAGAAAAGAATTTTATTTTCTAAGAACAGTGGATTTTTTTTTAATTTTATAAACCAAGCTTAACATTATAAGCAATGTAAACGCAAGCAATCACTGTAAAGGTAAATTAATTAAATATTTTGCTTTTCAAGTTAAGACTGAAAAATAATGAGTAGGTGCACCTTCTGAGCCAGCCATGACTATTTCTCTCTGCAGCCAAAGGCCTCCCATCCCACGGAGTGACCCCTGGCCTCAGGCCAGATAGTGCAGAGATGCTCAGGACCACATTTCAGAGCAGGCTGTGTCCTACACTCCCATACCTGTGGACTCAAGATACAGCGTGCATGTTTTATTTGTTCAGATGGCCTGGAAAATGGGAGGGGAAGCTGAGGGGGTGACGCTGGCTGGGACAGCATAAAAGGATGGTGAAGAGCAGAGGAAGGCTGAGTGAGGGGTCCACGCTACTGAGGCAGCGTGATTTCTGGCGTTGACTACCCCTGGAAGCATCTCTGGGGTTTGTTTTAAGGGAAATGCACTGATTTGCTGTAAAAGAGGGGCCACAGATGTACTGACATGTAAAATAAGACTATCGCAGCACCAGACCCTGGGACTGAGCTGGGAAGCTGAATCATTTGGCAGTGTAGGTCCAAGTCTTATAAACTGTAGGTCGTATTATGCATGTTATGTATAAAAGGCTATCTCTAACGAATAGGCAAAAGTATATGAAATGCCAGATTTGCAGTTTCCTGTGTGACCTGAATACCGGCCTGTGTCCGACCTATGCTGGAGGCTAGAGGAGTAAGGAGGGTCTTGGGCAATGCAACCCATTGCAGGGTCGGGGGGGATGTGTTAAGGTCAAGGCAGTCAGTCATGAAGGAGGCATTTCCCAGCTTACAAGTACTGGTCTTCGAGACCCAAATATGTCCTGTTTGTGTTTCATCAGTGGGATTTTTGGTAGTGGAACAGATAAGAATAAGTCATGTCAACTTGCCCTGCATCAGCCCAGGGCACAGGCTCTGACCTCCTCACCCATGGCAGGACCAGATGTGGCAGCAGGCAGAGGCATAAATAGCTTCTTTCCCTCAGGGTGGGATGGTTCTCCTGCTCCATCTAAGTGCAAGTGTTGCTTATTTTCTCTCTGGTCATCTCTTTTTTTTTCCCCAAAGTGCTGTCACTACCTCTGAGTGATAAAACTTAGGTAGAGGAGAGCAAGAGCCACACAGAGGCAGGAAACCTCTGACAAGGCTACAGCTGTGCTGGACTTCTCACTGATGTAAGGCATCCACTCCCTCCTTTCCTCTTCCCTCTGTACATGAAGCCAGGAGGCTGACTTTAAACCTTCTAGATTGAGGATGCAAGATGTCGTGCACATCATTCCACAGTTTTGAAAGAAAAAAAGAAGCACCGTGTTTTCCTTTTTTTCCTTTGTTGTTTTGTAGTTCTCCAGTATCTTCTCAGCCCTCATACTTATGCTTTCCTTAGCTGCCCTTCCATGTAGTGTAATTTTCCCATAATTATACTTTTTAATTTTTCAGTATATTTTTCTCTCAGTCTTCCTTCAAAATTAGAAACATCTCAGCTTTCCTAGTGTGCTTTTTTTTCCACCCAGAAATCTATCTGGTCATTTGTTCTGGGATTTTCAGGAATCCTGTATAGAAAAATCTGATTCTTATTTCAAAATATTAACTCTTTTCTTTGATTTTTACTTTGGCCTATTTGCCTATTTCTCACTTCTGGTTTTTTCCAGTCTCTGCACTCCTGTCTCATCTTTCAGCTGTCCTACTTTTTTTTCCTCTTCAGCAGCGCTCTCGCAGTGGGCAAGGAAGAGCATGCCAGCAAAGGTGGGAATCGGGGAATAGGACATGGACCAAACGTGAAAGGAGTTAGTGAGATTTAGCTAAAAGAAAGCCTGTTTCAGGGCAAATTTTTCAAAGGTGGTCACATCCTACTGAAAATGTGGAAAATGTTAATCTTGTGCAGCACTGCAAAAGTATGGCGGTGGCAGGGGATAATTACCCTGCATTAGCAGCTGGCAGCTCCTTCGTTGCCTGCTGGGCTTGCAAGCTGGGGAACAAGCGGGCAGGCAGCAACACGCAAGCGGGGCTGCCCCACTGCAACCCCCAGCATTTCAGCTGGCAGAGCTGGCTCAGCAGGCATAGGGCACTGCACTTCGAGGCTAATTTTTTTCAGATTTTTCTAGCTAAGGGTGGACTGAATGGATTAGACAAGCTTTTCAGCAACAAGTTGTCAGATCTGTTGTCCCGTCCAACAGCACTGTCTTTCTGGGATAATTGTCTTCACGGACTGCTGTCAAGATGATTTACTAGAAAGTCCTAAACTTGCAGGGACAGTTTCTGGGGAGTTTCTACTATCTATCACAATCAGACTTATTAAACAGAGCAAAATGTCATCTCATACACAGTAGGACAGGGCAATTTCTTGTTCTTTGTCTAGGAGATGGCAATGCGGACGTGATTCCCTGACCAGAAGACCCCTTCCCCCACCAATTCACTGGTTTGAGGACAGATGCTGGGAATCAGATTGCAGCAACAGTGCATTAGGGCTTACATTTTCATGGTATCCACAAGCACGCTGAGCTTCCACAGTTGTGGTTTCTATACTTAAAACAGAAGGTCCTAGTTAATTTTACTGCCCCAAGTATTTTTACATACTGTTAGCAATTAGGAAGAGAATTAAAAGTAGGAGAATGTCTGTTTTCTGTACACTTTATTATAGAATGTTTCCTTAAGATTATATTTTCATGTATAGCAGCTCTACTGCTTACCCTGGCAAGAGGAGAGTGCTTACAGAGAATTAGATGACAGCACTCCCAGGCCTCTGAGCTCCCCTTATGCCAGCCTTGGCTTATACTTAACATCTGACTATTCACATCAATGGGACTGTGCAAGTAGGGATAAATTCTTCACCTGTTTATTGCGTGGGGGCTTTGGGGCTACATCTGGATGCCGACAGACTTGTGATCTGACATTGTTAGGGCTCTCTACAGCATAAGCTAAAAAGGCCATTGCTGCAGGGAATGGATTGCCAGATGTAACGTGGCTCTTGGCTTTGAACTCTTACTACTGGTGGCACATCAACTGATCTGTCTGTGCCATGGAAATCCAGCCTTTGAAACAAGAGTGAGGGGCAGGGCAAGACTCACTTCAGTACCTTTGCACAGCTCTTTGAAACCCTCTGATTAAATGTATGACAGGCATGCAAAATATTTGTTCATCGTTTGTATTGTAAAATCTGCTTTTTCCTATCTGTGACAAGAAGATGTCTGTTTAATAATGTAGTTTATAGTCAACTACTCGCAAATGTATCTGCTTTGGAGAGCACTTCTGCCTAATTATAAAATGCCTAAATACCCTGAAGAAAAATGCACAGGAGTAGAGTAGAGGATTACTTTATGAGCTTTATCCAAATCCTTTCAAAGGCAATGGGAGTCTTTCAGTTGGTCCTGGTGGGTTTTGGGCAGCACGTGGCAAGGTTGGTGCTCATAGGGCATGACAAGGCCAGACTCCATGGCAGTGTCTTCAAACTGCAGAAACACTCCCTTGGTGAAGGCTGTACTTGTAGTCTTACACTGGCCAGTCTTGAGTCATCTTGCTAAACTGGATCAACGACACTCACATCTTTTTTGAGATGAAAAGGGATATTGCTTGAATATATTCTGGGAAACTCAAACTGTAACCTGGGGATGATGGTAATTCCAAAACTGTCAGGAAGGGTACAGTTTTATCTCCATACCTTTAGGTTGGAACCAAGATAAAGACCCCAGTCCTCCAAACCAGGTGCATGTTTAAATTTATGAGTAGCTGTATTGATTTCAGTAAGACTGTGCATGTGGGTAGGTGGCTACATGTTTGCAGCATTGTAAAAAATGAGATAAGCACAATCTCCTCTTTCCGTCCCCTTTTTATCTCCCTTCAAAATAATGTAGGTTTGACAGCTCCAAGCACAACCCCAAGATGGTATGAGGGAGGTGAACTTAGAGTGCTCCGAGTTCTGTTTTCTCTGACCAGTCTAAGTATGGTAGGTGAAGACCACAGATTTGGCGCGTGACTGCAAGCGTGCGAACATGTGAGTAAGAAAGAGATTACATGGGTTATATTTAGTTCTCAGGTATCCCTTTCATTTTGAGGATTTTGGATGAAAGAGTTGCATAAGGGGACTTAAGGGATGGGCAGAATTCAGAATTTCAGGAATTGGAAGAGGATTCCTGATAATGCTGTCTAAGGTTGCATCTGCCATAGCAAGTACGTGTCCCCATGGTATTTCTTCACCAGAAGATGGGAAGAGGCTGCTTAGCTGGCTCCTGTTTGTTTTCAGTCTGCACTCATGTGCCTCTGTGGCTGGAATGACCTTGTTTGAATTAACAAGTCACTGCATATGAATCAAAGGGTAATTGTCATTGCTGCCAGTGGTACTAAACAGACCTGAGCTATTAATTCAAGACAAATGGGAGAAATGAGTAAACACAAAGTTTACTGGTGTAAGGAAACTACAGGCCTGAGTGGATGTTCTGTGTTTGTTGTATTTCAACTTTATTGCTTTGCTTTGATCATTTGAAATTACCACTGTTTTCAGCTGGAATGTAGAACAAACTAAACGCATACAATTTCTCAATTACTTTTTCTGATTTTAAAGAGACAGTCTGTTACAAACTGTCTTTTCTTCCTCTGCAACTTGTTTTTGGGTAGTCTTTGCTATACAGCTGTAATTTGCATAATGAACATCATGGAATAATTATATTTCCCTGTAAATATGGTACATAAAAGCCAAATCCAACATGCTGTTAGGTAGGAATGCTTTTGGATTTCAGTCCTAAGCATATCTTTAGTATATCCCATAGGGATTTACCATTGATAAAGCTATGTCCATGGTCAAGCCTTTACAGAATTGGGGCCAGGGCTTGCAGAGACACTTAAAGGCAGAAAATGAGATGGGGAAAGAGACCTGCAGGACTCCAGAAGTGACCAAAAGTGTTCCCTGAAGCAGGCAGAAGTTGGGGGCACCTAACAAATTCATAGTAATTATAATTATAAATACTGTTAGGGTCATTAATGAAACTCTTCCTGCAAAACACTGGTGACACCAGAGGATACGAATGCAGGTTTAGAGCCGGGTAAGGAAGTTTTGTCCCTGCGTTGTCTCTTTCCCTCCCACAGCCCACTTCCTGCTTCCCTTCACTGCTCCCACCCCACCGGAGGCTGCTGCCCATGGCTGTGGGGCCACCACATGTCCTGTTTGCTGGAGTATAGGGGGGCCCCAGGGGGAACCGAAGTCAGGGGAAGTAGGAATGGAGGAATCTGTAGACTATTCCCTTGAGATCTCCACATTACTGGCTTTATTTTAACAGAAATGTAGTCTTAATTGCTACAGGACTCTCCAAGCCCATGCCCTATCTTGCTTTTAGTTTTCCGGCTCCTTTAAGACACTGCCTTTTGATGTAGTCTGGCAAAAATCTGGAGAAAAGACCAAGGCATGTGTGTAGACCTGAGTATCTTGGTCCTTGGGGTCAGAGCAGCATTACTGCCCCAGTGAATGTTTAGTAGTTCTCCCTTTTTAATGAGTTCTCCAACTTTCTATGTCAGAGAGCTGAGGGGATGTTTAGAAACACGTAAACATCATGCAGTTGCTGATGGAGTTAATGTAAACCCTATAGCATGTTTTATCAGTCGTCCCTTTGTTTAGTCTGGGAAGGAGAAGAACGGGGGGAACAAGGAGAGTGCTCAAATAGCCAAAAGATTGCGACAAAATCCAGCAACGGACTGTTCTCCCTCCCTCTTTTTTTGCGAAGAAGCAAGTGGGCAAGGTTAAGGATTTAAATGGGATCCGAAGAAAAACTTTCTAACTCAATAGGTAGCTTAAACACTGGAAAGGACGACCTATAGGGGAGATGCTAGACTACCGTGCTGTGTTTGAAGAATGGGTTAGCTAAAGGTCTGTTAGGGGTGGTGTAAAGACCTTGGTTCTTCTTCAGAGCTGGGGACGGATTTACTGAACTACCCCTTGTAACCCTGTTCAACCAGAGTTTCCTGTAGTATTGTGATCACTTCAATAAAGTGATATTTTAATACAAATAAACAAATGAAGCTGCAGGACCTTGTGAAGTAGTCCACCTTTATGAAATCCGATGTCTGGTTCTAAGGGTTATTTCAGTTATGGTAGTTGAAAGCCCTAATCTTTGTCAGATTAATAAAATTATTCACTCCTGTTTAGACATTTAGGAATTTCAGCTTTAATTTCTGCTTCTCCGGAAGCTATGCCTGGTGTTTCATTTCTCTGAACTGACTCTCCAAAACCACCAAAGTGATTTAAAGCTGAATTTTATCCTTGAATATAACAGTGATTTTAAATATTGTTTTTCCCCCTACACAACACATAACTGTATATCACACAGATTATCTTTGCCTGTGATTGCGTTTTATTGGTATTTTATTCATGAGACTCTTGCTTTGGAACGTAAAGCGCCCACTACTATTTTTGGTTGTGTTACTTGAGTCACCACTTTTAACTGGATTGAATGGGCTATAGTTTAAAAATTTTCTGAAATTCTGTCTGGGTCATCAAGATTTAATAAAAAAAAAGTTTATTCTCCTTTTCTTCACAGGTGCATTTGTAGCACTACTTACTACTCGAACTTAATTATTCATTTAAAAAAAAAAAAGTATGTCCCTCTTCTTGCTGGTTGCCTGTGTCATCCTGTGATGACTGATTGCCAGCTTAATTTCTCACTGGATTGAATTATTTCTTGGAAGGACTGATTAAGAGCCTCATAGTGCTTGTCTACGTTTTAAATCTCTCTCCTGTGCCACATTCCTTGTTTTTTAACTTACTTATTTTTACCTAATGCTTCAATAATTCTCCTTAAGAACAAGTACGTTTTCAGAAAGCTTATTACTAACTTTGTTTTGCTGTCTTTGTTTTCATTATGCAGTGTTGGGATTTTTTTTTGTTTGACTATTTAAGAGGCCTGTCAGAGTGAACCAAAAATAACACAAGGCCTGTAGTGTAGAGGTTTCAGTGCAGCACTTCATAAAGAGCCTTGGATTAATCTTACTTAGATAAGATCAAGAAAACCATTTGAGAAGGTGGAAGCATACTTGCCTGGGGACAGAGACCTTAAAAACATGAACACAGAGTAGCCTTGGAACAGTAAAATCCATAGGGGTACCGATTCGTCTTTAAGTATCAGCCTTGCAAAATTCTTGATAGGATTTGGATCTGTTACTTGCAAGCACCAAGCAAATCAAAATTGAAAGGCATCATATCTGTACCTTCATGTGAATTGTTGGATTCAGTGTCTGAAAAAAATGAAGATGACACTGTCAAAATTAGTAGGCTTAAAAACAGAGCTGTAGTTGAGAAGTGAACTCATACTGGAAGATACATCACAAAGAACTTAGACGTATTTTCTCCATCACTTTTTGTTGCAGCAGGAGAAAACTATACCGTAAATCTTTTGGTGCTATGAATATAAATGATGCTTGATAGACAAGGTGAATGCCATGCCTTTCTGCCAGAGAACATACAAACTTGAGCCCAGGACTTGCAATTGGTCTTGCACAGATGGACTCGAGCAGCTTATTGTCTCAATGATCCTCTTTGCCAGCCTGATGGTCCACCCACGCACTATCAGGTTTGAGACTGCAGCCAAGCAAACAAGCTATACACACACAGTGCCTTTTGTTGCTGGGGAGTCCGTCAAGTGTGCCAGTGGATAACATTTGAAAACACCTTTGTAGTTTGAAAACACAAATCCCATTTTGTAGCACACCCGAGTCACTTAAAATCATTCACTTTAATCATGATCATGATCGGGGGTGTTTTATCCAAAAGCTTTGTAAACTGGAGTTACTGGGTCTTGGACAGGTTCAGAGGCAAGCCCAGCAGGTCTCTGGTGGGACTTCTTCTGGCATGGAGCTGGTCTCAGCGAGCCATGTAACACAAAGCTCGTTTGTCTAAAGCAAGCATTTCAATACATTTTAGTCGCATTCATGTAACTTGACATTCAACTTAAAGCTGTCTTGAATACCGTGGGCTTTACAGTGGCAACAAGTAGGCTCATGATCTGACACATTCACACCTCTGCTGTTAGACTCAATTACTTGTTTTTAGAAGCTATGCTAACTTCTAATCTGCCAGATGCCAAACTCCATATGAAAACCTGGGAGAATCAGAGTTGATGGGAAAGTTGGGATTTAACATCCCCCAAAGTGATTAACTGGTTTTAGTTCTTCGTATGAGTTGTTTTGCTGGTGTTGTGGTGACTTTATTGATACATGTAGCATACTGGTGTGGGAAGAACACCTAACTGGCAGAAACAGACCCAGTCGCCACCTGGGCGGGGGGGATAGGAACGGCCGCACGCAGCAAATGAGGAGTTTGTGACGGATCAGTGAGATGGGGATGGGGAAGAGGGAAAGGAGACATCAGCTAATGGCATCCCAGATACATCTGTGGCCGAGTACCGAGGCCAGGGGTACTGACATATTGGCTTAGGCCGCGACTTATTAAACATGAGACTTCAAATCTGTTTAATCTAAGGATGTGCTGTTGCTGAAAGGTGCAGTCTGCCCTTCTTCCTGATCCTCGCAGCCCTGTCTCTGGGGGTTTGCTCTGATGGCGAGTGACTGATGTGACTCACTTCCCCCCACGGGACCATTGCAGTGGCACAGGGGATGGCAGGAACGCTGGGCTGAGGGCGTGCAGGAAAGGCAAGGCTGCTTTTTCGGGCAGCTGCATAGCCTTAGGAAGCCGTACCTTAAACCCAGTATCCTGTCGGTGACAGCAACCAGCCCTAGATAAATTAAGGGAAGACATGAGAAACTCTGAAGCAGGTAATTACAGAGTGACTTGGCCTTTAGGCATTGTCTGTCGTTTCCCCCATTAATGCCGAGTTTGATGTATGCCCCTGTGTCTTATCAGAACTTTGGGGCTTTTAAATATGTTTCCCAGTTGCAGCTCTGGATATCCTTGCTATCTGTACACATACCTGATCTCTGCTGAGTCCTTGCAAGCCTGGCTTCTTGCTACATCCTGGGGCAATGAATTCCATTGACTTAATAGCGCGTGGGCCTGATCCTGCGGGGAGATGCCAGGGCCAGCCACCCACAGCAGCTGCGGGAATCCAAGGTCGTTATTGCTCAGCACGACTGGGTCTGCTACCGGTTGCGGAACGTAAATGCAAAAATTACTGGAAGAACAATACAGGAAAGCCTTGCAATTGTTTTGCCATCGGTTGTTTTTTAATAACTTTGTTCTTACAGGCGCACAGGAGAGTAAAAGCGGGTAATTATTAGGGAAAAGTTCGGGAACTTCTTTCTTCAGCAAGGCCCCCCTCAACGGCCTCGTTGCTTGTAATCGATGGCGGGGCGCGGGGTGCCGAGCCATCAGCCCAAGGCCTGGAGGAGGGTCGGTAACTCCGGCCCACGCCCGCCCTTTGATCCGTCGCCTCCTCGTCGTCGCCCCGCGGCGCTCGGGCCCGGCACCCGGCTGCTGGGCTCGCCGCGCCGACGGGCTCCCCCTGCTCCCCGCTCAAGCCAGTCCGGTGTTTCAGGGCCCGCGGGGCTGGAAGCGGCCGGCCCCCGCCCCCTCACCTGCTGCCCGGGGCGGGCGTCCCGCGGGGCGGGCGAGGGCGTCGCAGCGCGCGGAAACTTGTGCGGCAGGAAGGGAGTGGGGGGCGGGAGTGGAGCCGCGAGAGCCGCAGCTCCTCCTCCTCCTCCACCTCCTCCTCTTGCGCCCCGGGCCCGGCGGCGCTGGGAGAAGAGCGGCAGCGGCGGGGCCCCATGCGGCGGCCGGGACGGCGCTCTCCGCCGCCCGGCCCCAGCAGCAGCAGCACCACCGGCAGCCGCCGCCGCCGATGACCTGGACCAGCAGCATGAGCAGCGGCTACAGCAGCCTGGAGGAGGAGGAGTCCGAGGAGTTCTTCTTCACCGCCCGCACCTCCTTCTTCAGGAGGCCGCCGGGCAAGACCCGGGCCGCCCCGCAAGTAAGTGCCGCGCCGCGGGCTGAGGGGCGGCCTCGCCCCGCGGGGCAGCTGCCGCCGGGCCGTGCCGCCTCCTTCCCTCCAGCCTCGGCCTCTACGTGTCCGCCGCCCCCTCCCCCACGGGGAAGGACGCGCGGGAGCCGCACGGGCCCCGGGACGGAGCGGGGAGGAGGAGGCGGTGGGGAAGGGCTTCCCCGTCGGGCTTCGAGCCCTGCGGCGGGACTCCTGGGCGGGCCGGGGGAGACCCCACCCGCCGTGTCCGGGCGCCCGCCGGGGCGCCCCCCTCGGAAGCCGGCCTGAGGGAGCTAGACTGCGAGTCTGACCCCCCGGAGTCCGGCGGGCTGGGGATGTGATCAAAAATCACATGTTTCTGTGGTGAGTAACCGCGCTATCAGCCCTGCTGTCGGCCCCGCCGGCAGCTCTCCGCTGGGGTACGGCGGGCTCGGCCTCTTCACTCTTCTCAAAGCGCATTTTGAGATGAATGACAGCCTCTTCAGCTGGCTTGTTGGCAGAGAAAGGCCCTCAGAAGTGTTTAAGTGTCTTGGTTTAAGCATTCAGGCTCGGGAAATCAACTGTAAGTGGGCTTTGAAGTGAAAAACTGATTAAAAACAACGCAGTAACCTGAAACCAACCCCTTTTGTGGTCAGCATCGAAATTTCGGTGGAGGACCAACCGGGCTGCGGGCAGAGTGAGAAACATTGGTGTGCTGAGGAAGCCTTGCCATAACAAAACCAGCCCGTCTCTCCTAGGAGCAAAACTTATGTCAGGGATGTGAAATGGAACAGTCCCTGTCCGATCCAGAGCAGTTGTTAAGCCATATAGGGTAAACGTCACGTTTCTTTAGCTAAGCAGTCCAGCTCCCTCTCATTTTTCTCTTCCCAAAGCACAGGATCTCTTTCTAGTCGTGGTTTGTATCTTTGGAAACTATAAGCTGGCGAGCCTGTTCTGTTTATGCTAGCTCTTCCCCCCCCTCCCACTGTTGGCTGTGGCTTCCCTCTGTTCAGTGCCTGTTTCTTTGTACAAACTTGCGGTGTTTTTTCCTCAATGGACTTTGGCGTCAATATTAATGTTGCTATGGAGGCCTAGCTATAAACTTGCTGGTCGAAGCCTGGCTACCTGAGCTGCCCTCTGGTCCACTCGTGGGGCTTGTCAAGACCCGTAGTTCATTGCCCACAGCCATTCCTCTAGGCTGTGTTGTGCTGCAGAAAGCCAACCTTGGCATCTGTTTCTCTGAGGTTGTCTATCTGTTATACCCTGTTTGTGATTTCCCTAAAATGTGAGCCCTCTAACTGCCCCTCAGGAAACTCCTGCTCCTATTTGAGGAAGTGCACAGAGCTTTCTTGAGCTTTAGCTTCCTTTGCAAAGTTTGGCAGGGAGCCTGGGCGCACCCTCTCCCTACACCTGCGCTTGGGCACCTTGTGCAAATACACTGGGACCAGCTTTTTGTCAGGTCATGGCTGTTTCCCCAGGGTGGTTCTCGCTGCACCTCTCCTCAGGGGTTGTCTTTTTCTCACCCAACTTGAGTTTCAGCCTCGCACTAACCTGAGGGACTCTCTGGAAGTTGGCAAGGTGTCCTTGAACTTCGTATGCTAACCTATTTGGCCAGTGTTGGCTGCCACCTGGCTGTTACAGAGGAGGACCGTGGCATGACAATAATGTGCGGACAGATCCCTAGCTGCTGTCAGTTTGTGTGTAGCTGCTGTGTCATGAGATGTGAGAAGACCCAGGTCTTGGTTCAGATACTAAAACATATGTGTGTCTTTATAATGCTGTTGTATGAGTTGTATTACTAAATACTAGTTGTGTAAGTAGTAAGTTGTGCAAACACATAAATCGCTGTATGTGATGTTAATGTTTCCAAGCAAGGGGGGATGGAAAAAAACCCTAAAATTTGATATTGTGCTCTAGTCATGTTTCCCAAAAGAATACTACAGTGAGGTGCTGCAGGGTACGTGTTTGAAGACTTATTGAGTAGCCTGGAACAAATTCATCTGTATTGCTGACTCTGCAGCATCAGAAATGCTCAGCTAAATGTTTCTAGGCATAAAGTTATTACCAGTTGCTCTGAGCTGCTGAGTTATAGAGGAAAGAAAAAAAAATAAAACCCCCAAACAATGCTGAATGTAGATTTCAACAGTCATGTGGCCAGTAAGAGTGAGTTTCCCCTTCCAGCAATAACAGTCATAATAAGCCTCTTTGTAGGGATGAGGATGTTACTTTTGGTTTGTATTTGAGGTTTAGTCAAAAAATGCTTACTATGTCCCCTTGAGCGAAGAAGAAAGAGGGGAGCTGTTAGTTATTGTTTCTGTGTCTTTCTCAAGTATGCAGATACTAAGTTTTGCAGTGTGGGTTTCTTGTAGAGGACTTAAGTGCTGGCAATTACTTTTATCCCTCTGTCTTAGCTCTCTCTGCCCCCTTTCTCTTCCTGTATGGGTTTCCAAAGAAAAGAAGGAAAAAAGGAAATCAAGTAGCTGGGTGAATCTTTGTTTTCTGTTTAATGGGGCAGGCGCGGTCTTCCTTATGTCCCTCAGTTTCTGCAGCTGAGACAGGGTTAGTGGGTTGATACTAATTCTGGTGTAAAAATCTTGCGATAGTACCTCTGGGTTTTGCCAAAGTCGGCTAATCTCTGTAGGGTGGTTAAGGATTTGTCTTTTCCTTTCTCAAAAAAATTGAAGCATAAAAACCATTACAGCGTATGATCGGCAGCGTAGTGTTTTGGGGCCAAGCAGTGGCCACCAAAGCAGTTTCTTGAGCAAGAAATGCTGTAATCTGAGGGCAATGTGCATGAAATCCAGGCAGCTTTATGCTGTCTTATTGCCTGTGGAAGTTTAACTTTATTTAAAGTTTCTTATCTTCTGTGGTGATTGTAAAATTTAGGAATCAGGGCCTAGATTAAGCTCGGTGTGGCCCTGTTTCATGTTTGCAATGCCCTGTTTAATAAAGCAAAAAGGAGGAACTGTAAGTATTTTTGTCCTGCTAATGTGACTACTCATGTGAGGTGAAGTTATCCATGTGCATAGGCTTTTGCAAGATCAGACTCTTGCTTCTGTATGACCAAGCCTTTGGAAATTGTCCATTCCCTGTAGAGAAAATACCAAAAGATGACGTTTTTCAAACTTTTGAAAGCTGACCCGTTTCCCTCCCTCTTTCCTCCCGCTCAGCCCCATCCTTTCAGGAAAAGTGAAAGCAGTCATGCCTGCTCCTGTAAGCCCTACCATATGTTGGAGTGATACACGTCTTCCTGCCGATGTTTTCTATGCTTTTCTTCTCTGTGCCAGTTCCCTGTGTTCTCCCACTTTGAACAGAGTTGATGTAAATCCTCGCAATGCTTCTCCTTTCTCAGATGGCTTGATGGACAGTGGCTTTTCAAGCGTTGTGGTTGGCATCTGGGTTAGTTCCCAGCCTTGTTAAGCTCCTGTCTTCTGTGAGGATCACTGCAAACACCCGAGGACATCCCTGTGCTTCGTTCTGCTTCCTCTGCATTTTGACATCCCCTTCCACTGTAACTGTGAGGGTTAGAGACATGAGGAGAGGCTACAGACAAGACAGATTTCTCTCTCTCTCTGCTCTTAGGCATGGGGGATTTGCAAGAGAGCACCACTGTGCTTTGGGAAACACTGCTTCAGAAACTGGCGGTGCTGTGAAGGTCACGGATCCCAGTTGTTAGAAGAGGGCAAACCCTGCAGCTTGTGTTCAGCATTTGAATCGTGAACGGTTTGCACTGAAGTTGTGAGAAAGCTCTGCTTGAAGTCTAATGCAAAATAGCTTGGATGTAGAATGTTTGACACTTGGATGCTGCTCTGCTCTTTAAAGAAAAAAGCAACCGTGTGTTTAGGCGGTTTTTCCCCACTTCCTATAAGGGTCTGTAAAAGCGCTTCCATGAAAAGTGCAANAAGTTGTGAGAAAGCTCTGCTTGAAGTCTAATGCAAAATAGCTTGGATGTAGAATGTTTGACACTTGGATGCTGCTCTGCTCTTTAAAGAAAAAAGCAACCGTGTGTTTAGGCGGTTTTTCCCCACTTCCTATAAGGGTCTGTAAAAGCGCTTCCAAGAAAAGTGCAATTGCTTCTTCTGGCAGTTTCCAGAAATGCATGCTTTCCTCCTGCACCTGAGAACATGCTCCTTGCCTTGCTGTCAACACCAGTCCTTCCCAGTCTGAAGTCTGATTTCTCCCTTTCTCTTCCCCTTAGTGGACTCCTTCTTCACAGCTTCCAGGCCTGCTGTCTTAGTTCCTTCCCCTGCATCCGCACCCAGTGCCCCCTGCCATTACATTGTTTTTGTGGCTGTCTCTTCTGCACGTCACTGGAATGTGCAGGTGCTGTAATGGGGTGGGAGAGGAAATTCATAAAAAAGGTGGAAATGGAAAGCAGATATGAAAGAGCAGAGGAGGTACGAAGAGGAGAGGCAAAAGGCAGAGGGTGAAAGTCTCATCTGTGACTAGTCCTCCCAAGGTAATTGGCCACCTCTCATTCCACTGTTGGAACAGGAGGTTTGCAGGGAAAGGTGTAGCAATTTTTTTAAAGTGGGTGAACTGGTACAAGTGTGGAAAAAAAACCAGACAAACTTGTGGGTGCAGAAGCCCTTTTTTAGGTCTCTTCCACGTGAATTTGCACAGTGGATTGAGGCATTTCATTGAGAGGGAGAGACAAAAAAAGCATTTTATTGTGGAACGAAACGGTTTGTAGGAGCAAAATGCAGTTCATAACTGCTCAAGTCTAGTTAGGCTGGCTTTGTGTTACCAGTGTCCATTATTAATAAGTTTCACATTGTTGGGCCATTACAACTTTTCCTGGGTTTCCTTTCAGTAACATTCCCTAGGGAAAATGGCTCTCCTGACTACTAGAACAAATGAGGCTTCTAATTATAGGCTTGCGTTGGAGCCAAAAAGTTTAGGTTTGTGTTTGACATGTAATCATGAAACTTATTTTAAAAAAAACAACTAAAAATATCCAGTAATGTTTCGTTTTTTTTAACCCATTTGGCAGTCAGTGAATATTATGGGATAAACATTGTCGCAACTAAAATACTTGAAAGTTAAAAGTTGAAGGAATGAGCAGGGTAGAGATTGTGTCTATTTTTAAGCCCACGTCACTGTTGGAGTAAACTAGCGGTCCTTATTTTGTGTTTCTGCCTGGGTCTTCTCTCAGAGCACTTGATGCAGTGTGTGTGCATCAGTAGCTTGGAGGAACGTGATGGCCATATTGGGGTGAACTCTGGGTCCTTTTCTCGTGTCTGACAGCCTCTGGAGGTGAGATAAGATTTATCCTCTGTGCAGAGGACGCTGATTGCTGTACACTGCTTTATCATTGCAGTTGGTTCTCAGAATCATCAACTTAAATTTTGGGGACTTAACTGTATGAAATGGTAACTACTAACACCCAAAAATTTAAGAAACAAGTTTAGGAGAGATGGATTTACTGTCCCAGGAAGAGTTCCAGTAACTGAAACATCTAATGAGGGCTGTTACATTCAGCAATTTATTTTGAGTGTCATGAGTGCAGCAACAGTGGCAGGTAGTATTCAGACTAGGTGACTAACGCCTATCTTTCTACTTTTTTTCTTTAGTCTATTGTATTAATACTATATTAGGTGCATCTTGGGCAATTGCTTCTCTGTTAGCATAAACTTTTGGAGCACCAACAATGTGTTACTGACATTCATTTGAATATCGCTAGATAAACACTGAATTCTCGTTTTCCTTTCATTTGGAGAAAAAAAGGCTTTGATTCATGTATCTTAGTGGTGGAGTACAGGAGCTAGGCTTCTCACTGGTAAGATGAGGAGTACCTAGTATGTATGGGTGTTTTGTGATCTAAGTGATGCAGTTCAGTTGGGATTATTCTGTGCCTTTATCGAAGTGCAAAGGCAAAAGGGCAGAACTGCCGGAGCTTTCAACTTTCACTGAACTCAGAAAGTATTGGGCATCTAATGCCTTATGGTCAAAAATGTTTAGACTTGGGCTTCTTTAGACACGTGTGAACAGACGTGCAAACACAAGTTCTGTTTTAACTAAAGAGTATGGTGAATTCTGGGAAGCGTTCTGCAGAGCAACTGAGCTGTGGATCATCTGAATACACTAAAGAGATTTAAAAAAACCCCATAAACAGTCACTTAAGGAAGGAGAGAAGTTGGTACGCTGTTTTCATAACCTCTTGTTTCAGCTGTAGACCTGCGTGTAAGAACAATATCAGAGTAACCATTGTAGAAGAGGTTCTTGCTGGCTAACATTTAGCCACAAGAGCAAAATTATGAAGAAAAACTACAGTGAAAAACTGATGCTGCAGTTTGTCAATTGTATAAAAACCCAGAGGCACCACTGTTGAATTAACAGTGACAAATACACCGATTAACAGATGATTTTAGATGAAGTGGTAGATCTGTAATGCAGTGTTTGCCTGTGACAGTATACTTGTGAGCCATGCCAAGCAATGTAAGTATCGGGAAGAGAAGTGAGTCTGACAGGTCTCTGTCATTCAGCACTCCTCATGGACGGGCCTGGGGATTACTGCAGGCTGCGTGCCAGGCCAGGCTGTTCAATACATACTGCACTTTCATCCCAGGTAGGAATAGTAGAGGTTTTATGCATGTATGCATATATACACTCACATTAAAAAAAAAAATATATATATTTTTTAATATGTATGCACACACACACAGAGCGATTTGTACCTTTTGAGACCCAACATTCAGGAAAGGTCTTAAAACCAGGATATCCCATAGACTTTAGGGGCATGCCCTGGTGGGACTGAAGCTGGCACAGCGTGCTGTCATGCCCTCCAGTTTTGATGCAGTGCTTACCTAAGATCACAATATAGTCAAGTTTTTGTATGTGTTTAGATGCCTATAACAAAGCCCGCACGTTTCTGTAGGCAGGTATGAATTGACTTGGGATGAGTAATTGCTGCTTTCCTTCTGTTTTTTTGAATCACTGGCTCTTCTGCAAGGTTGATGAAATACTGCAGACAGTTTTGAGGAGAGTGCTTCGTATGCAGACATGTATTTGGCTATGTTAAGTAGCCACATGTGATTTATGTAGCAGTTAAGGTCATTTTCTAGTTACTCATCTGTGTGTTTTGGAGAGGAATGTGTGTTCCTGTATACAGAGGAATCTGTTCTGTGCTGAAAATAATAGTAAAAGCAGCAGTGGTTCATCTGCTTCGGAGGAAACATCAAGTGTTAATGTTGGGTATGTAGGAGTATTTGGTGTGCTGATTGACAGCTTCTCTTTCTCGCTGTTTACCCACTAAGTAATTGTGGAAAATGCTGTTTGCAAGTGCATTTCTTCTAGAAATTACATACAATAATACAACAGGGGCAAATTACAAAGGCAGTTGTCTGTAATCTTTTATAGTCATCTCTGTTGTCTGTAATTAGGACTGCTTGTCTTGTGTTCTGTCTCCTGATTGATCCAAGGTGTGATCAAGTGCATGGATGCACAGTCTAACTATGCTGAACACTTCCTCATAGTGCACAGTCCTTGTATCTTGCGTTTGCGCACCCAATCAATATGGTCTCTCTAAAGCCTGATTAGTAATAATAAAAACTGCAGATCAAGTTCTGCTGTGACTGAAGATGATAGTTTGCTAAATAATTAAGTACTTAATCATATTTCCACTGAAGCAGGGATCCCATGATTTGGCTTGCCCCCTCTGAAGAAAAATTTGTGATAGATCGAATTTGTTAGTACTGCAAAAGTAGCCAAATGCCTTTATTAATGGCTAATAACTTCTATTGTAGAGGACTTCCTCTCAGTGACTTCTTATACATAGTTGTGCCTGGGATCATACTGGCTTGTAAACTTGGAAGAGTTTAGTTCAAGTGTTTTATTTATTTTTCTTTTTCTTTCTGTACTTCTGCTGGGTTGCTCTTCTGAATTCTGCTCATCTTGCTGTTCAGTCCACCAGCAGCTTGATTCAGTGTGTTCACTTATAGCTACGTAGCTAAGATTATGGAAGTCTTTTTGTTCAGAGCTACTCATTTCATTGCAAAATATCTTCATGGTTCTTTGTCTGAGAAGTATCTGGTAAGACTGTACAAACTCTAGCAACTGCACTAGAGCTTTCAGCATGAACTATGTGCTTATGTGTACAGAAACTGGCATATTCTTTGGCACTGCTTAAAGGATTAAGAATACAGTGGGTTGTGTCTTGCACAATGGGAGAGTTGACCTGCATTGTTTGTCCTGTTGCCTGAAATAAGTAAGTTCAAGGTTCAGTGCTGTTGTGAGATCCGCATAAGAATTGGTGTGATTTTTTTTTTCACAGTAGATGTAATTTGAACGACTATATTATGATTTATTATGTTGTTATTGATGTGCACAAAGGCATAGACAGGCATCTTGTGTTACTCTTTATGAAGCAAAGGATAAAAAAATTTTTTGCAGCTCTGGTTAGCTTGCTAGAAGTAGAAAAGTTGACATGTGGTGAGTGACCTAGGCTGTGCCTAAAGTGCACAGCAGGTATGTGCTGTAGCCAGCTGTGGGAGCTGATCCCCTGACCACCCTGGCTGGTGACTCAAAGACTGGTCAGCCCCTTTTTTTGTTACTGTGCATGTGTGTTTAACTTTGAAAAGCTGTAAGGAGAGAGGGTTTCTCCAGAAGCGTTTCTGGATCTGTCAGGCTAGACTATTTAACCTAAGTGTTGAAGAGCAAGGAACAGAAATGCAAGCAGGAGAGAAGTTCATTTTAATCCTGTCAAACATGCAGACTCCCCATTTCCAGCAGCAGGAGTACCTGTGATCCAAAAATTAGACCCATGTGAATGCTTCTGTACTGTATCACAAAACAGGGGTAAGTGCCTCAGTGGGTGATGCTGAAATCCGTAACTCTCCATGAGATGTGGACCTGGCAGCTGAAGGCTTGAAGTAGGTGTTGCTTTCATATTTGATAGTTAAGGAATGGAGGAGAAGGAAGGAGTATTTGCATAGAGGACTTGCTACATCTGTTGCAGGATGATAAATAGGAACATTTACGTGCTGCTGAGAGCAAATTATCCTGGTTGCATGTGAGGCACAGTAAAGGTCTCATTTGAGACAGAGAGTTGACTTGTGACTTGGTGTCTTTCAGGCGCCCTGACTGAAAGAAGGAAGAAAGTGTTGTATCTGTGCTGCTGTAACTGTAGGCTAAAAAATGACCTATTCTTATTTCTGCACCAGGGAATGTACAAAAGGGACAGTTTAATCAAAAGTTTGCACTCAAATCAGTTGCTACATTGAGTGTCCGTATACAAGTGCTGGCATTGGAAGAATACCAGACACAGAGTTGGGGGAACATCACTTGTGCAGGCAACCTGATGCGAGTGGTAACCAGACTCCCATGTAATCTGCACAAGAGAAGTCTGCTTTATTAAGGAGAACTTGATCTTTCATTAAAGAAATCGTCCTCTGGTCACGATACTCACTATTTTCATGGAGCCTACCTTAGCACAGCATTACTGTTCTTATACAGTGTCTACATGAACTGTAGCTTTGAAACTCTAAAATTGTGTTTTCTCAATTTAGAAGTGTTTCTAAAACTTTGTGAGCTAATTTTGCTGTAAAATCTAATGTTAAGGACAGTTTGCAGTTTTTGCATGAGTTAGCAGGTCAAGTTAAAGTAAACCAAATCCTGGGAGTATTTAACTTCATAGTTAGGGGCCCTTCAGTTATTGAATTAAGGGAACACCTTTTTCCCCTTCAAAGAATACGCAGTGTGGGATGATGACTAATGAAAGGAATCTTAACCAATTCTTCTGTAATGAAAACCATTTAGCTGCTCTTAGAGAGCCCAGTAAGCGGATCTTAGGATCTAAGTGAATGGATTCACGGTAGCTGGGTAAGATATTCTCATGGCATAGGACCATTGTAGTGGGCAAAGATTGGACCATCTTTTTCTATTTGCTAGTATAGTTTCACTATCTCCCTGGGGAAGTGACTCTTAAAATATCCTTGAATTGCTTTGGGTACCTTTTAATTTATTGTAGTGGTAAGAGACTAGTTCATGTACACATGGCTGTCTGAGGAGACAGCCAGTGCTTCTGGGCATCGGTCAGATAAACCTCTGAATTGGATCATCGCATTATTTTTCAACTGCATTTTTCTATTCTCATTGACTCTAAAGTTGAATTAATTTATGTAAAGAGTTGCCTTTCTTAAGTTTTTGTTTCTTTGGGCTCCATGACTGACAGTATGTAAATAATTATTCCTGTACATTTTTTTTTCCCCTCTTCAATCCTGGTCAAGTGAGAACCTATTTTATTCTTTGAGTACAAATTACTTTCCCTTCTCCTTTTAGTCAGAGACTGACTTGCACTGGCATGGTTTAAAACAGAATCGCTGACAAATCTAAATACATTCTCTCGACATTCTCTATATCAGCTGCAAAGTATTGCTTTGGGGTCTGATTTGGCCTTTGTGGGAACAAGTTTGTTTTCACAGAATTTGAAAAACCGTATTAGTGTTCAGCTGACCATGTGATCCACTTCTCTGAACTTTTGTTGGTCCCTTGCTTGCCTAGGAGGTGTTTTTACTGCTTTTTAAAGAAGTATAATGTTGGCAAAATGAAATTCAGCTTACCTAAGCCCACCACATTTTAATTAAAGTATACTAAAGAAAGTATCTTCTACAAGATTTTTAACTCTGGGCTGTAGTTGCAACTTCTTCTTGAGAAAATACTCAGTAGACTGTTATCAAGGAGTAGAAGAATTGGGAGAATGCTCTTGCTGCTAGCTCAGGCCTGTGTGCAAGGGGACTTCCTGAGGTGGATGCGGCTGTGGGATTTCCGGGTTTTTGTCACCCTGGTCTGAACACTTGATCTTCTGTAAAATGAAGCAGACAGCTCATGTGCTTAGTATGGTGAGATTTTTATATTCTGGATTAGGCTGGGTGCCAATTAACCAGAGCACAGTGTACACAGTTCCTGATCATAGCATACATAACACTATCCCAAATAAGTGCCAAGTGTTTAGGTGAGGAGGAGAACCAGTGATGCTTCTTAAGTCGATCGATGTCAAATACAAACCAGGGCTCTTGCTAGTGGAGCATATTCCATCAGGATTTCCTCTTTGGTTTACTAGACCATAGGGCATTTGTGGTTGCCTTGATATTGTGGTGGCAGGTTTGTTATAAAATGCAGGGGAAGTAATTCCTGTATACACCTTTCTCAAGTTCTGAATACGAACGGAACTGTCTGTAAAACAGTAACCCTATAGAAGTACCCAGCTGTCAGAAAATCAAGTGAGTTGGCTTGAAACACGGCAGGTGGTGCAATGCAGATTGGTTTGATTTCTCTTTAATCACCAAATGGCAGTGAGGTTTCTGGGAGGTTAATTCTGTGTTTTCTCACAAAAACCCCACTTTGTGCTCACCTGTTTTCAGTCAGTAAAATTATTGGCAGCACCTTCTTGTCTTTGCTCACTCCTGTCAGGTGCCCTTGGTTCTCTAGTTGCTGTTACCATGTCCCCCAGTGGCAGCAGCGGGTATGGAAGCTTTTGGAAGGAGTGTTGCACCTGCTGAGCTGACTCCTAGGAAAGAATTAATTTTCTTCTCTTAATACGCTACCTTGGAAGGGGTCATCCCACGTCAGAGGCTTCAGGGACTATTCTAGCAAAGACCTTTGCTATGATATTCGTAGGAAGACTTATGGCATTTCAGAGATCCAAACTGTTGTTCCACTGCTGCTTCTACGTCTGAGAGATGATCAGAAGTGCCTTAATACAGATGTCAAAGGATTTAAATAAGTTACAGATCATTCCAATAGAACAAAAGTTACAAAATACCTTTAGTGTCTTTCTAAATGTCTTCTGCTTACAGTATGCATTTGCCCAGTCATGAGCAAAAATGAATAGAGTTATATCCCCAGTTATTTTGTTTTATGGATGGAGTTGATGGGTTTGTCTAAGTTGACAGCTGCTTTTGATTCAGTTACATGTTCACATGATGTGAAGCTTCTCTCAAGATGGGAAAACATGATTGTTTATGCTGTGCTAAAAGGTTGGTATTATGTGAAGTGAAACATCAAAGCAGTTTCTAATGCTCTGAACTTTAAAACTCTCAGTTGATTTAATTAAAAAATAATTAAAAGGCACATCTTTCCCCACCCCTAAATACAGACCCCAAATATTCTTCAAAGCATATTTGATTTTAATGATTTGGTGATTTCCTCCCTGAGGTGTTTTTGAAGTTACCACTGGAATATAAAGATGTAGCTTTGAGTTGTGACAATAACAGACAATCAGTGAAGTAGGTGTTCACCTCATGATAAAATGACATGTTCTGTGAAAATAGCTTGGTATTTGCAAAACAGCCATAAACCTGGTGACTTTTCCTCTAGCAACCGAAGTTGATAGCAGATTTCTTTTCTAGTGATTTATAGCTCAGAAACAGCTCCTGAAGCAGCTTGGTGAAGCACGTAGAAAGGATGCTAGTATACCACCCTTGCTTTTTTTTCTTTCTTTCTTTCTTCTCCCCCCACCCTGCTGAATTTAATCAAGGGTCCTGTATTAAAATGAGTTTGGTTTTAGCTAGACCTTTATGGCCAATGCTGGGAAAGTATTGTAATATGTAATACAGCTTTCAGTGCACTATCTGTGAAAATGTTATGTGGAGAATGCAGGATGGGAGCTCCACACTGTGTGCCTGGATTAAACCTCTTAGACAAGTAATAACCTATATGTTTTCATCTTCAGAGTTAGATCTGGAGGATGCAGGGAAAAAACACATCTTTCAGAAGGCATTTCACATTTGATAACGATCGTGTCAGAAATAAAAGGCAGCAGAGGAGTATTTATTATTATAAGGATCATAAAAGCAGCACTGTTAGTACTAGCATTGGTGTTTCATTATCTTGTAGGTATGAAGCATTACAGTGTGCTAAGTGCAATCATTAGAAATGTAGTGCTATTCTCTGGATGCGTGAAGGAACTGCTTCTTTAGGTAATTCCAGAGATCCCTTCTCATTCTTCCCTGTCACCTCAGTGTATGCTGCCAAGTAAACCTGAATACTGCCCTCTCAGAGAAATCCAAACTTTGATCTGACTGTTCCAGTGAAGGCAAGTGAAAAAGTTTGAAACATGGTGGGGATGCCCTACTGAAATTCTGAACTGGAATTGGATCCCATTCTTTCACGAGTGTCTCAGGACATACTTTCCCTGGGCAGCGCTTGCTCTGTTCGCTCTTCGTTCTTCTCGCAGTCGCTGTGCAGTTTCATGACTGCACGCTCGCAAAGAAGTCTTCTAACTCTGGTTTAAGTTGTTACCCACATTAGTTATGGGGTTGCCGATCTGTGCAGGTGATCTGTAAATAGGTAGGTAGTAATTTCTTTCAGATTCAGTACTTCACCATATTCCACTTTTATTGAAGCGTATGTATACAAAACATTTTGGTGAGAACATGGTAAACTGAATCTTAAACACAAGTTGGTTCACAAGATGTAACTTATGTCAAAACACAAGCCTGGTGCAACTCACAGTACTCTTTGCACATTTTGTAGAGGGTTCTGAGCACAGCCATGTTTCCAGTCACCTAGATTTATTGTATGAACCAAGTGGAACAAGCGGTGTCTCGCAAGGTGGAACATGAAGGGGTTATTGTGGAGCAGTTCATTCTCCTTCTGTTGTTGTGTAACATCTCAGCCACACACCTACAAGTCAGATGCTGGAGGTCTAAGGCTGTTTTAGAGCATGGCTGCCATCACTTGAGCAGAGGGTGTGGTTCCACTGCAGCTTCAGTTTAAAGTAATTAAGTTAGTTTTTGCCAGATGCCTTCCTGGAACCAGAACTCTGTGTGGTTGCAAGAGGAGCAGTTCTGGTGCTAGAGAGTATGGAGGAATGTGCAGGTGAGGAGCCTGACAGGGAGGGCAGGGCGAGACCTCAAGAAGCCCTACCTTGGCTTGGCTTACCTTGTGGAGCTGTGCTTTGGGAGGAAGAGCCTCAGTAGATGGTGCAGCGAAGATGTGCCTTAGAGTGTTTGGACGGATTTCATAACTGGATAGAGATGCTACAGGTAAGCAGAAGGTGGAAAAGTCTGGGCTTTTTGGTTTTGTGTGGTTTTGGTTTGTTTGGTTTTTTTTAATGAATAATGCTTGTGAAAGGAGGTAAGCAAGGAGAATGCTTTAGAACTTGCTGAATGGAAAAAATTATTTGTGCTTTAGTATCAGAAAGTAGTGCAGCAAATAGGATTGCAATGTAAACTTGCAGATTCCTGAATTTAAAAATACATATACTTGTGTATTTCTAGCTTTTCATGTTTTCTGTGACTTTAGAATCTTCCCTTAGTTATTCTCTGTAACAGGTTTAACAGGCCAGTTCATCCATTGAGAGAATAAAGTTGAGGACACTATTTTAAACATATTGAAATGTATTTTAAATGTTATGCCACACCAAAAGGTAACTGCACTCTTTCCTGTTCCTTGACTAACTGCAGTCTCAAGCAGTTATAAGAATTTTCCACTGCAAGTGTGAGCTTGTTAATGGAAATTGAGTCGTAGTCCTTTGCTTGTTTTTTAAAACTACAGGTAGGTTCCCTTGCTTGTCACTTTTGAGAGAAGGTTGGAAGGGATTTATTAATCTGTTTGACAAACATTTCATTAGTATCTATTTTTATGCCACTTCATAAAAAGTTTCACAGATGAAACTATCTGCCTGTGGTAATTATTGTGGTAGTCAACCTTGTGTCATGATTTTACTTTGTTATTTTGATCTTTGTTGGCTATGGCGTGACAATTACTGCTGTTTTCACAAGTATAAATACAGACAGCTTTTTGGACACCACCACTGCTTGAGGGGAAGAAAGTGTCTTTTACTGGAAGGAAGATGTAAGAGGACTGCAGGTGGAAAAAGAAGCTGCAACAAGAGAAGAGGCATCTCCTCTTGGCAGGAGGTCTTGCTCTGCCATTGGACTACTGGAAGGAGAGAGGGCTGGCTGCATGCTCCGCTTGCCTTTTCTGTGATCACAAAATGGGAACATTTGAGCATCTTGACTCCTGACTGTTCAATAATTTATTTTCCTCACTTCAAAGAGGGAGAGTATCATGTGATAAGCTTGTGGACAAACTGGAAGGAAACATCCCTCTTTTTTTTTTTTTTTTTGGTCTTCTCCCTCTGCCCCAAGACCGATGATGAAAAATAGAACAGCGTTTAGATGAGTAAGGCACTAATATAGTCAGGATCATGGTAAATAGCAGAACTATTGATGCTGTTGATGTAAGAAAAGTACCAAGTTTAAAAAAAATACACAGAATAATACCTCATTATTTGGCAGATTAGATTTAGTTTTTTACTTTTGTTGTCTTTATTGTATGAGACTTGAGATGTTCCCTCCCTTCCTTGTTCTCTTAGATCTTTCTCTTACAAATGTGTGAATATGCTTTGGGTACTTTGCTAAAACAAACAAGGAACAAGTATGGATGGCTACCAGTGGACTGGGTAGCACCAGCAGGAGCAGAAGGACCAAAGCCCTTGACTGACATGGCAGAGACCTGAAAGTATTCAGCGGTTTGAAGGCAGTCTCTTTTTGTAATAGTCTCTGAACATAGCCCTTAGGTGAATGTAATGCGGTGTAACACTGAGAAATGGGTGCAAATACTTGGATTTGCGTACAGTGAATTTTGGTTCTGCCAGTTAGTAATATCCCTTAGGATCTAATTGCAGAGTCTCTTGTGATTTATTGAGAGCTGGAAAAGGGAGCAATGATCAGCAGCAGCTGTAGGACTGGAAGAGTGTGTGTGCACCTGGCCCTCCAGGGGCACTTGGCGTGTCCTGGTCAGGGTGAGGAGACCAGGGGAAATTTCTTGGCCTCTGTCTCTTCTGTCTTCCCTGTCAAAGCTGTGCAGATCAAAGCTTCTCTCTGTGCAGTGACTACATGAGAGGTTAAAACATCTACCCTGAATGAAGGGGATGATGTGAACAGAGGTAAGAACTTACCCCCTTGTGTGCTCCAGCCCTCCTGTGCGGCTGTGGCTGAGCCTCTGCTACTGACAGGCTCTACCCCCATGCTCCTGCAACATGCCAGCATTAACATGAGTAGGGGTTGGGACAGGGGTGTCCTGCCATGGCTTTGGGGAAAAGACTGTTCTCCCTGCTCTCTATAGAGCTCTGGCATGACCTGGATGGGGGCTGAGGCGTCTATGTGACCAAGCCACCTGGAAAGAAGGGGTGAGCCACAGATTAGCTTCTTGTGGGCAAGGGACACTGGGGCTGGGAGGAGGTTGTGAGCCCTGTGTGTTGGGTGTTCGGTGTGCTCTGGTTAGCAGTGCAGGGAGCTGGGCAGGCAGTGTGCCAGGCACCTTCTCCTGGGTGAGAGGAGTCCAGAGATCTGAACAGCAAAGAGTAGGGTGACTCGGGGAGCTGCCACTGGGAACTGGAGCTGAGGTTTGTGCGGAAACTGAGTTCTGTGGGTGGCTAATGCCAACAGGGCTGGTGATCGAGTGGAGGTGGAGGTGTATGTTGCAGTGGTGTGGGTGACAGGTTGGTGGGAGCTCTGAAGGTCAACAGTGACCTGGTCTGGAATGAACCGTGAGTTTGTGCTATGCAAACAGTGACGCTTGCAAGAGCAGCTTATGTATGGGGAAAGGCGTGCGGCTTGGGTTTGTTTTCTGTTTTTTTTTTGTCATCTTTTCCTCCACCACCTGTTTTGTTTTCTTTGTCAGGACTGGCTGGACTGGCTTTGAGCTGATACCATAAATTCAACCTTCAGTATTTTGTGTGTTCTTTTAAAACTCTTCATGGCTGCGATGGCTGAAGAGGTCACAGAACAATACCTGGCTGCGTACAAATGCTTTTCAGATGATGTTTATCAATACCACTTACCAGACATCTGTTAAGCAAGCCTATTTGTAAACATTGATATGTTGGGAATTATTAACTGTAAATCCGTCCTTTTTGGCTGCTCTTGGAGATTGGAAGATGGTTGCTGGTAATGAACAGGTGGTTAAAACATTTGTCCAAGCTGAAGTCTAGCAAACACAGCCCAATGCTAGTGCCTTGACTTCCTCTGCAGGATGAATGGAATATACTTGATAGTTTAGATGTAGTTTCAGAGTGAATTTGAAGCTCCTCTTACCAGAGAGTGACTGTGCTGGAAATACAGTTGACTTTCTCCAGCAGGCTTCAGGATGCTTTGGCTGTTCTCTGGAGAGTTTGTTTGACAGTAAATGTAGAAAGCAGGATTTGATTTTATTTTTTGAGTTAACACACCAGAGTAGATGAAGTATATACTAAGTATAACAGTATTTAAAGCCTGGGTGTTGACATACAGTGATATTGTGTGAAAGTGGGTGAGAAACTGAAATTTGTAAAGCTGCTGTACTTTTGTGTTGCATGTTTGCCAATAAAAAGAAAAGAAGTGCATCGTTTAATTTTTGGCTAGACAGGCAAATGCAGACCAGTTGCATGGAAGTGTTTGCTCTGGCACCCTTCATTGCTTATGAGAGTCTTTGCTTATGACCTGAATTCTGGGAAGGTGTCCAAGCCCTACACAGGCTGAAGTGCCTATCTCTTGAGGTTGTTTTTTATTATTCTGCACAACAAAATACACAGACCTACTTAGCAAATGCCCATACAATTACAGCTCTGTGACCCACTTCAAATTTTCTCTCTCTCTTTCTCTCCACCTTTCCCTCCCATGCTGTAACAGATATGCGATTAAAGTTCTCCTTCCAAGGTGTTCTTGTTCTTTAGTTCCAGTTTGTTCTTTTGCCTTGAACCTTGATGGTGTCTCTTTTTTTCTTTGAATTTGAAAATGTTCTGTGTTAATTATATGGCTTATTTTCAAGGTGAACTGTAGTCTTACATTCACTTCTGGAGGAAAAACTAATTCACTGAGCAAAACGAGTTGTTTTCTGTTTTTACTTCAATACTTGCACAATTTACAGAAATGCACAGGGAATTTTTGCTTTGTGCTTTCGTACCCACGTTACTGATGGAACAGTAGCCTTTTACAAGAAGCCGCTACAAGAGTGTTGTTTCTGAACCTCTTAAATTCCCTTTTCATTGCTATAAGAAAGTCAAGTGGCATAACAGACCCATAGTGTTTGTGCAGAGCCCTCGGCTGGTGCCTGGGAAGGCCGGAAGCTGTTTGTGCATGGAACGAGTAGAAGCACGGGTGGCAGAAAACGAGTGGGTTTGTGCTCTCAGTGTAGTGTGTAGCTGTTTCAATATCAGTTGTTGCTCTGGTGAAAGTATAACTTAACACAAAACCTATCCTGACTTGCTGCTGGTGATAGAATCTCAAAACTATCCTGTCTGCCCATTTTTAGCTGTTTCCTGCAGAAGTGAGACACTTGCGATTTTTCCCTTCACCCTTGTAAGCTTAGATAACCTGTTGACCTGATCGCTCAAAGGGTAGGTGAACTGAAGCTCCTACAGATCTTTAGTTAAACCATAAGCAGGTTTTGCAGAGAGACCCTGCTGATGCTCTGACCTTGAGAAAGGCAGCAGTGGGAGCAGATGCCATTTTGAGGCATCAGGGCATCGACTCAAGAGAAGCATTATAATCTGTACAGGGGAAAAGGATTTCAATCACAACTTGCCCCTTTGTAGCCATCCATGTGAAAGTCTTGTGCAGTTCAGTTTACAAGTAGATCATATGCAAGACCATAGCAAACCAGGCTTCATTATTTTCTTTGCATGCAAGCCACTGAGGGTTTTTTGTTACCCTTTCAGAGGCTACTGGAAGAATTTCCAGTATTAAGTGGAGCTGATGCTGTCCCTGACCTTGGGTCATTTGAGTCAGAAAATGTTTTTAGAACAGCCTTGGTTTTTTAGAACAAAGGAGGACCTGGAAGTTTTGAAAAGTTGAGTAAGACCGTGTTTGTATGGCCTGCAGCAGCTCAGACTCTTGATGGCAGGGACTATAGCTGGAGCATTGTTTTACATTTCTGTTCTGGCTTGGACCTCCAGCCCCTTCCTCTGCTCACCCTCTGGCATTGGTGGCACCCTGTGAGTGTGCCACATGGGGAAGGGAAATGGGTTGCCTCTGCTGCTGTGAACTGAGGCTGTGCAGTTGTCAGCTCTGTGTGTTTATCTAGAGAAGAGTAAGCATCCTATGTGTGTTTACTCTCTTAGGCAGTTGTTTGGCATAGTTCAGATCTTGCCTTAGTCCAGGATCTGCCTAGTTAGAGAAGGCGATCTGCTTTTAGCTCAAAACAGTGGAAAGCTGTGAATGCTCCCAGGGAGGGAGGCTTGGCAATACCTTTTCCCTGGGCTTTTGTGTATTTATTGCAGTACAGAGGTTACCACTTTGCTCCCTTTCTGTTTGGAGTGGCAGATACTTGAGCTTCCTTCCCATCCCCTAGCTGTGCCTCTCAGCGCTTGCTCTTCTGGGATGAAGTGCTGCAGGACTTTCTTCAAAGGGCTTTTTTGGCCAGGAAGCTCCTGGGCTAGCTGTCCTCAGCAGTGGGCCTGTGCTGGATCCTGGCAGGATTATGAATGCCTGCTTTCCGCTAACCATTCCTATTACAAGGCACAGATAAAGATGGACAGATACATCTTTAATGAATTTATAAACCTCAAAGGATTTGGCTTTCTCTTAAAGGAGGCATCTGGCTTTTCACCCCATGCTTTGGCTTCCCTCAGTTACTTCATAATCACTGCATACTCCTTCCTCCAACTCACAGCACAAACCCTGTGCATGGTATTGGAGATGATTTCCAATGAGGAGTGGGGTTTAGGAATGATTTTCAGAAGTGAGGCAGTTTGTTTGTACAGGACTAATTTTCTGGAACAGCTTGATCTGTCAGTCATCAGTACTCTAATGAACCCACGATACTTTTTGTGAAAATTCTGCATATATATCTATTTCATGGTGTATGGCAGAGGCTGAAGGGCTCTTTACCAGACTAATTGCCTCTAGATGAAGCAAACTGTGGAAAATCCTTAGTTGGGAAGAACAGATCAAATCTGTCTTCATCCTAATCACATCAGTCTTTTCTAGAATAAAGCAAAAGGAACAGCATGCCTTGTTTTTTGCAATTATCTGACCTGAACAAGCTTTTTTTTTTTTAACCCAGCAGTTGATGGAAGAGGTACAAGGTTGAGAACTTGGTGGTTTATAAGCAAATATACAGAATGTCCTTCCATTTGATGCAATCTTTTTTACTTCAAAAAAGGAAAAAAAAGTTTTCATTTCCAAGTTTACCTAGGGTTGGCTACAATGGGTTACCCATTACTAGGGTACCTAGTATGACCTAGGGTTTAGTCATGTGATAGACACTACATGTCAGAGCAAAGGATGCTTCCCTCCCCCCCCCTTTACTGCTTTTACCATTTCCGTCTTTGGAAAACAGGACTCTCTTTGAGTTCTTTGTTATTGTAAGCAGCTGATTACACGTCTTAGCTGGATCATGCAAATGATTATGTTTGTCTTTAATATGCTTCCTATCAAATTGCTGTTAAATTCTTACCTTATTTTTAATTGTACTCTGGGGTATCAGTAAACTGGGACGTTGTCAAGAAAAACTGGAGTATTTGTAAAAATACCTTAAAGCAGGGAAGTAGTTTTGAATAAAATAACAGAACATTCAAGTTTGTGATCTGGCTAAATTTCAGTATCTTCTGTATACCTGCCTCTTAAAGCCAAGCTTCCTTTCCCATTGAGGATGTGTTGCTTCATTGTCACCTCTGATCAACTGCATAAGGCGGCTTTGATGCTTTAAAGAAAGATGATTCACTCTGCAGGGTGGATTATAAACAAATGATTTATAGGCAAATCATGAAGCACAGTAGGAAACTTCTTAAACATTAAGTCTGATTAGAAAGATTAATAAAGGAAATACTTATTCTGAATGTGGAAGAACAGTATAACATTTGCAGTTCTGTAATTATAAAATACTTTCTGGATAAGTATTTCCCATCATTTGTTTCCAGTAGCAGTTGTTTTTAATGTTAAGTCAGCTACTGGACATGAGATTTGCTTTTAAATTCATTAAGCTTATACCTTTCTAAGTGAGTGTGTGAAAGTTTTGGAATGCACCAAACTTATCTCAGTGACCCTGTAATATCGTAAGGGGCACGTGGTGATTTGCGTCATTTCAAGTAGTGTTTTCCCGTACTAATTCTCTTTACTGCAGGCCCCAAGTCAAAATTTGAGTGGTGTGTATCTAACAGACATCGCAGCTGTCCCTTTCTGGAGAGCTGACAGTTCATTCTGGTAACAGAGGAGAATTATTGTTTGGCTGCAGAAGTACTACGAACTAAAACTACACAGGCTTGACCCCACTCTGGTGCAGGGGTAGCCTGTGAAATCGTCCATTAGTTCCCAGTGAAAAAAATTCAACTGAGGGGGGATTTGCCAAGTTTGAAGGTACATGTTGAATTTCTAAGGCTGTCAGTTGTGTACTTATGCATGCGTAATACATCTGGCCTCACTAGTTACAAGTTCTAGTGCTGTTTTGGTCTTGCAAGTCTGGATGAGGGTTGTCCATGTGCAGGGGGACTGTTGCAGTTGATGCCATTTTTTGTGGTTGGTTGAGCTCTTGGACTGTCTCTTCTTGTTGATGAGAGAAGCAGCTCCAGTCCTGATGTCTGTTGTACTTTCCTCCTAGAGCTGTTCTGTGAGGCCTTCGATCTCTCTGAAGTTGAGAAGAATAAAATAAAAGTAGGAAGGAAAAATTTCTGCTTCTGTAAGTCAATATGATGCACTTTCCCAAATAGCTTCACTGTTGGTGAAGAAATTCTCCTTCAAAACTCACATTAGTGTGCATGAAGTCTCAATTCCTTTCTGGATCTGATGGGTCTAGATCCTTAGATTTATACTTGTGCATACTGATTTTTTGCCTTACTGATTTGCTCAGATAACATTTCAAACTCTTCTCTGGGGGGAATAGACTCTTCAAAGAGGAGAATAATGTAAAGGATTCCAGTGAAGACTAGGGTGTGTTGTCTTCAGTTTTACATGGAAATGCCTTTAATTTCTTACTTTTAAGAAGTGACCAACACAAACCCTAGAAACCTTGTTACAGAACATCTGGCTCACACAGTGTGAGTGGGTCAGGAAGTAGTTGACTGGGTAGAGCAGCTTGAAGCTGCTGAAGAAAAATCTTGCACGCTCTGTCTATGCGCTGCATCCTCTACTGCTTGGACCTTGGTTTGCTAGCTTAGCTTTTTTTCCAGAGTTAATTTCCTGACAGGTTAGTGAGCTGAGTTTCCCTCACCAAGGGTTTGAATAAACGCTGAGAGCCAGGGAGGAGGAGAGACCTCACAGCTGCACAGAAGGGGAGTGGACTGCCCCATTTGTCCTTGAGAGCGGCAGGTTGTTGGGTTGTGTCACACCTAGGAGAACTTAACACGCATGTGTGACCAAGTCTGGGTGATAATGCTTTAGTGTTTGCTCCCTAGAGCAAATAAAAGCCATTTAGAGTATGGTGTGACGTGAATTGTTGGCTCTGTTGCCCAGTGTAACACTGGTTCCTTTTATCCCTCACTTTTGCCAGTACAGCTTTTGATGGGGCTGTAGTATATGATATCAGGGAACTCCAGTAAGATGACTCATTTAGGAAAAAAAAAAGGGAGTGGGGCTGCTCGAGCACGTCTGCCAGCAGAAAAGAGCGTATATCATTTGGAGCTTTAACCTTGCTAGTCAGGATGCCTTAGATGTGAGAGGGCTGGTTGGGGTGGGGAGGGTTTTGCAATGCGTGAACTAAATCCTGCGCTGTAGCGCTCTGCAGTGATGTGTGCTGCAGGGATGCCTTGGTGTCTGGGGAGGAGGTGACTTGGATCCAGCAGAGCTTGCTGACAGTAGCTTGGTACCAGTCGTGTCAGAACATGGAGACAACTTAGAGAGTGGTTGAGGGGGTTGGTTTGGGGTTTTTTTTTTTGCATGATCTGGTCACTGCGTGTGCTTTTGCTCTGCCCACATTCTCCTCCCAGCTCCCCACAGTAGAGGATTGACTGTACAACGTTTTTAAATAAAAAGATGACAAATTTCTAATTTCTTCACGGTGGTTTGAAGCGATGCACTACACTGTGTACTGCTACCTACTGCTTGTAAGTCTTGAGTGTTAAGAAAATAAATGGTAGCTTCAATTTTGAATTACTGGCTGTTGGAAATCTTAAATTGGACATACAGCTTCAAGTCTGAAGGTGTTATCTATCTTCTGGAGAAATCTGATGGAGACTGTCCCTTCTCCAGAAATAACTTCCACTGCTAGTATGAATTGGTATTCTAATACATACATAATAGGTCTTTCGAAGCATTTGTCATCTCATAAACAACTCTTGTAAGTGCTCTCCATCTTCTCTCTTGGCTGGTCAAAGTGACAGACTGAAGAGGCAATGTTTTAGCAAAATTAAACTGGCAATGGATAACACTGAAAATGGCAGGAAATCTACCTTTTTATTTTAAAGCATGAAATATTGAGGCAAAACTACCCTGTAGTCTTTTTCCATATATTCCTATTTCATTTATGCCCCTGCAAATGGTAGCAAATCAGAAAGAAACTTTATTTCATTGTTGAAATCTAACTATTTATTGCTCAGTTCTTAGAAAATACTTATCAGCAGGTGATCTATACTGTTCAGAAGTCATTTGTAAACATACTGGGTCTGTCTGCCAAAGCTATCTTACATATGTTTTGAGAAATGCACTAATGCACTAATATCAAGCTTGCAGCAAGTGGTAAGGGGTGTTTTGGTTTCAGTGTTATTGCAGGCCTGCCGTGGTATTAACTTGGGATTAATTTTTAAATTCATAGTACTTTTGGACTTTATTGTGCAAATAAGTTTTGTTATTTGTTTGTCTCCTATGGAAAAGGATTAAATGATTTTTTTTCCTTAGTGTAACTGACAGCTCTCTCTTTCTGCATCTTCAGAAGTTGTTGATGACAACTCCAAGTACTTGACACCTGTGAAAATCAGGCTTCTAACTCTTGAAGTTCAGAAAAGTCTTTCCATATTCTGACCTGTTGAGTGGGATATTGAAAGGTAATTTGGAAAAAGCACTTGAGGTCTGTAAACCTCAAATTTAGTGCTACATTTAGCTTATTCTTTCTTAAACACTTCCTAAAATGGCTTAGCTGTTGTGACAGGTACTTTTAAACAAAACGGACTTGGCAGCAATACTTTCTTAGAAGCTTGTTTCACATGTAGCAACAGGAACAACCTTGCTTTTGACTTGTCATGCTTTAATTTGAAGTTATGACACCCAGCAGCTTCCTCTGAGACACTAGGTAGGTAGTATGTGCTTGCTAGAAGCGATGGATGCCTCCAGGTATTCGAGGACATTGGGTGAATTAAAATGCGCCTCTGTAGGACGATAATCGGCTTTCCATTCCCTTTAACATGCACTTTAAATCCCTTAGCTTTTTAACTGTAGAAAAGTGAAGTCCTGCTTTCTTTTTTTTCCTTGGCTTTCACAGTGAGGAGAGAGAGGCTCATCCGCATCTTTATTAGTTAGTGGCAACTGTTTTTTCAGGTACCCCTAGGTCATCAAGCTGTACGGCCTCTGGTTTTCTTTTTACTTAGTCTATTGTAAGTCAAGTAGTATAGTTTGCTTAGTCATACCAGTTTGTTAACTAGTTGCAGTCAGCTGCTCTTCTTCTCCATTTCCTTTTTTGCTTGTTAGGCAGTGTGAATAGTATCTTTAAAGAAAGGAGGACGGTAGTGATGTTTTTGCAGGCCAGGCTGCTATAGCTTGCTGCCTTCTGTGCCCTCTGAGAGTGGCCCAGGAAGGGCAGGAAGACAGCAGCTGCTGCAGAGAGATCAAAGCACACTTGTTATGCTAAACCAGACAGCAGGATAAGCTGCAAGCCAAGGCATAGCCTTCCTTGGGATGGGGTTGGCTTCTGGAGAGCTGAAAGTCAGAAGTGTAGCACTCTGTTTCCTGGCCTTCTACAGCAAATCCTTAACCTGAGTTGAGGAGAAGTATCTGTATGTCCTTGACCACTGAGCATTTATACTTGAAATGGCTTCCTGACTGCTTCATTAAAGTGTTTCTTGCCCTGGCCATGGAGGCTGTGGTGGTGTTGGCTTTTCTAGAAGGCGGTTTTCTTTGACATGGCAGACTGTTGCCAGGTTCAAAGTGCACCCTGATGCTGAGATGCTTGTGGTGCTGGGAAGTGCTTGTGGTGTAGGAACATGACTGTGTTTGCCTTTCATTCGCACTAGCGGCTTGTATCTCTTCTTCATTGCTCTTTTCCAGCCCTTCTTGGCTGTTTTTCTGTTCGCTGTGATGATTTCTGCTCGCATTTGTCTTGGGTGCAGCAGGACTTCCTTTTCCAACAGGGTTTGAGCTCTCCCTGGTCTTTTCCGTGCTGTTGTACTTACTCCGCCCGGGTTGTGTGGGTGTCTGCAGCTCAGCCCTTTAATCTCCTCCCTGCTCTACTTGCTGAATCTTTGGTGGCTGGTACCTCCTACAGCCACTCCTTTCCCTTGTCAGATAACAGCTACTTACCTGTTCTCCATGCAGGTACTTGCTGCCCTGAGTATTTACTCTCTGTAGCTGCTTCCTTTCCCCAAATGCCAACATTTCTGTCTTAATCCCTGTGTGATAGATCAGATGATGATCTGCACTTTCTTTCTAACACACTCCTGGGACAACCAGCTAATTCACATTCATGGAGTCTGTGTCTTTCAGAAGCTCTGTGTAGCAGGCCACTGTTTTTTTTCAACCAGACAAGTTTGCAGGAGCCTTTGCTCTGTTACTGTGTCAGTGCAGCCGCATCATATGTTGAGCAACCTGTGCTTGAGCTTCCCAGCTTCCCTGGGTCTGCTCTGAGGAGGTGGGTTCAGAGCTGATTTCTCTGCAGGTGGCCGTGAGATGTCTTTCAGAGCTCTGCTGATAGAAACAAGATGCAGCAGGAGAAGCCTCTCCTCTGGGGAAGCTGTCAAAGATATTTCCACTCCTCTTCCTGCTGTGGGAGAGGAGAGGTGTTAGATGTTCCCCATCCATGTCTTTCTGTAGCTGCTGAAGCTGAGGTGTTTCTGCAGTTTACCCTGTCTCCAGGTGGCATACATTGCCCTTCTGACCTGCTGGCAGCTGCTTGGAGTAGCACTGTCCTGATGCATAGCCTCCTTTTTACTTCACTGGAGTTCAGTAAAAGTTAATGTTCCATCATCTCCCCTTGCATGCCTTAGCCCAAGGGTTTTCTGTGGGAAAATAACAACATTGGGGCAGTAGCAGAATGTGAAACGTGCTGAGACACACTCACTGACTTCAGAAGATATGGGAAGACATGTATCTTCCATTTTATCTAATTCCCTGGGATGTAGCTATGTGTTCCTGCTACTCAAGGCAGAATTCTCTGAATCGTACAAGAGGGGCCAGTGAGAGGAGCAGCATGCCTCAGGGGACTGTATGGTTTAAAATACATCTCTGCTATAAATTGCAACAGATGGTGGTGGGATTGAGGTGGATTTTTATTCAAACAGTACTTTCAAACAATTTCCTCCCTTCCAGCTTCCTCAGCAATGCAAGTTTCTGGAAAAAGTGTGAAAATGAACAAAGAAATGTTGACCTGATTTTTTTGTTTGTTTGTTTTGCAGCTTCAAGGGAAAGGCCCTAGAACCTTCAGTTTCCTTTTTCTGTGGCTCTAGACACAGCGCTTTCCCTCTGCCAGTACGACTCTGCTCTATTACCCATGTTAGGGAAATGTAAACAAGAGTGCAAGTGGGTTTTTACAGAGCCTTTATGTATTTTTAATGTGTACAATGTATGTTGTAAGATTTGCATTCACTTCTCTCATTACCATTCATTTCGGTTAGGAGAAAATCTGTCCTGCAAGAAGGGGATTAACTCTGCTGATGAGCTGCAGGCTATGAGGAATTGGCTGAGGGCTACCTCACAAACCAAGTTTTGGTCCTCCCGATATCCAGGAATTAAAGAAACTCTCCCGCTAGTTTCCAGCCGATAATTTTTCCTTTGCTCAGGAAGGGCATCCTGGTCTGTTGGCTTCCACAGAGTGTCCGATTACCCCATGAAACTTGAATGCAGCCTTGAACTCTTGACCAGATACCCTATGTGCTCATAGTTTATTATCCTCTGAAGTGTTTTTTTAATACCCTTTGCAGCAAGATAGATGATAATTCGACTGATTTTTCTTTTAGGTCACTCTTTATTTGGTGTCCTTGCTTAGATAAGACCAGATATTTTATGGGCTTAACTTCCCATATTTTTCCTTGTTTGTTTCTCTGCCTGTATTCATAGATAGGCACTTTTTTTTCTTTTGTCCCTTGTAGAAGACTACTAATGCTTACGGCAACTGAAAGGCAGATCTTAAGAAATAAGTCTGTGTCCTCCTTGAAGGTTGTAAATGGAGTAATTCTTGCTTTTCATTTTACTTCGGATGGTTAGATTAATTCTTACGTGCTGTGAGTGTGTAGGATTTGCAGATCTCTCTTGACCTGTCAAAACAAAAGCCAGCTGTAACTATTTCATATCTGCCTCTTGTGAAGCTTGTCCTGTTATTTGGAGTGCCAGGCTCTCTTTGGGAGAGCAGCGTTCTCTTTGGCAGATTATGGGGGTTTTTCCTTCAGTTGAGACCTCTGAACAGTTACTCTCTAAAACGTCTTCTGTACATGTGGTGGATTGTCTGCACTTTCCCCAGACGGGGCAGCAGGAAACTTGTACCACTGCTTTCACTGTGGGCTCCAACTAGAGCTCTGAAATAAGCTGAGGGTGTTTCTAACAGTAAAACACTGACTTCAGAGTCAGGACTCGTGCTTGAAAATTGTTCATGCAGCTCAAACAGGAGAGGGAAGAATTTTACAGTCTTGCTAAACTTGAGGTAGCTCCCATCTTGGGTTGCGGCTGGAGGATGTGGTGCTGAGAAAGAACAGAGGAGAGCATTAGTAACAAGCACAAAGTAATTACTATAACAGTGTTTCATCAGGAGCAACAAAGTAAGTAATAACTAAGTTAAACATCTACTGTAAAGCAAGCACTGGTTTTAAAGACAATTGTTGCAAAAAGCTAAATAAACTTCCCCCAGGAACGTAGCTCTTGAAAATCAAGTTGTGTTTGAGTTATGTATGCTGCAGTCTATTTTAATAAGGAGGGAAGCAAGAAAACATGATCACTTTTTGCAGTGTTTCATCTGTTCTTGTGGTTATTTTTTCATTCAAGCCCAACTCCCATGTCTTTTACCATAAGTCTTTTAAAAATAAATAGTTGTTTAGCAGAATTCCTGTTGAGGTATGAGATTTTTATATGTGTATACACATACATGCATGCATGCATGCCAGGGCTTAGTCATGTAAAGTTAAGTGTAACTGTTCTCATCTGAAAACATCCAGATGTCCTTAAGTATAAAGTCTCATCATAGTCTTCATAGTTTTTTGATGAATCCTAGCTCTATGGTACTCTAACTCTGGATTGTGCTTTCTAGGTAATAAAATAATTCTTTTATAAATGACCACATTAAAGTGTCTGTTTATTTTTAAAAAGACTGAATAATTAAGTCAAATTGTCTCCAGTTTGGAAAAGCCAGCATCATTTCTTCTGCTTGTCTCTCTGGGTTAGGTTACAGTTTTTAATTACATTATTGTTTGCCAGCATCCCTCCCACAGACTCTTCGCCTCATCCAGCACACAGAATGTATGGTGCTAATCTTGATGAGTCTTTCTCTTGTGGAATATGTGGCATAAGGCCATAAATTTCCTCACGATACTCAAAGCTTGCTTTAAAAGAAGAATTAATCATTTCAACATGGATTCTTTTTTCCTATGGTATTTCACAAATGTTTGTGAACGTGCCTTCCAATAATAACATATTAACAGCAGCTTCTTCCCATCTGCAAGTGCACCACTACTAAAGCTTCTGGCTTTAAGAAATCTGTTTGGTGTTAGGGTTGAGTTGATCTGTCTAGACCAGTATCCCATCTGGCAGTTGCTAATGGTAGGTGCCACGGGAAGAGTAGAGAAACAAGACAAATACACAGTGATGTTGTGCCAGAACATTTTTCTACCCTCTTGTGACTTGCAGTCTAGGTTGTTTTCTTCTGTGAGTTATTTAGTTGCTTTTTCACCCATGTAAACCTGTAGCATCCCCAGTGTCCTGTGACATGGAATTCTACAGATTAACCGTTACTTGCAAAAACCTCCCCATCTTTCTGTGGTTGTTTTTTTTTTGGTTTGTTTTCTGCCTCTTGCTGATGTTACTGGGGTAGGATTCAGCAGACTAAAACACCTGCATGCAGATGTGTGAATGCAAGTGTCTCACTGGCAATGCTGGCAGCAGAGCTGGGAGCAATTCGGCTCACCACGAAATCAATGTATGGTTTGGGACTCAGCTGCTTAAATCAGGGGTATCTAGTGTCACTTTGGGTACTGTGGGATGTGTATCCTGCCCGGTCTCTTGTTGCCACTTGATGGGTTGCAGGCATCCCACTAACCTTCTGGTATGTCTGCCAGCCCTGTGCGGGCATCTTGGATGGATGCACTAGGATTTCTCTAATATGACACCTGGGTTTATCTGGTGGAATTGGCTCCTCCTGTCTTGCCGCATTACCTGGCATGGGAATGAAACCATTCAGGTGTTTTGATCCAGATCAATGTCTCATGTCCCATCTTGTCTCCCTCTTTGCTCCCTTCTCTGTGTAGTAAGAAATGTCTTCTACTTTTGACTTGGTTAGACTTGGTTAGATCTACAGCTGCCACAGACTCCTGCAGTACCTAACATTGCAGATGACACGCAGATCCTGCATGTGCTCACTTCGCTTGGTGGTGTGAATATCTGTGACCCAGCAGAACCTAATTACTATCAGGTCTCAAGTCAGCTCCCCTAAAAGGGGAGAACCCGCAATTAGTAATGATCTGTGGATATTGCTGTACTTAAAAACTCCTTTTCAGAGCAGGGGTGGAACCCCTTTCTACCAAGCTGAATTCACTTGAGAGGTTCCTCCCACAGTTCCTGCTCCCTTTGCTGAAATTCTTCCAGTTTCTGCAGCAAGGGATCTTGCAGATCCAGCCTCACAGTCACAGTTGCTTGATGAAAATGCTGCCACAGAGCATCTAAAAATGCTTGTGTTAGCCCTGTTTTCCTCGCACACTTGCAGTGTGGAGTGTGGAAAAAAAATACAATGATGATAAACCATAAACGATTTAGTTTGTTCAAAGGTTTTATTTGGTTGTTGATGAAAACAAGTATAATGATGATGCTCAGAAAGATGGATGCATTTATTTAAACAGTAGATGGGCCTTGAATTGAGCAACAATTCTGAAATGCAGCTAAATGCATCTCCTTCAGCGTGCAGTCCTGTCTTGCTGTGCCTGGGCTACCTTTCCCCGCTGGTTCCCTGTCATCCTCTCCTCGGATTCCACAACTCTCCCTTCGCAGCTGCTCCAGAGACACTCGGATGAGTTTCTGTCATGGACAAACCCACCGTTTCCCTGCAGCTTCTCCCTCTGCTGCAATGGAGCAGTTTTGGCTGGAGTTTTGAGAGGGGATGTGTAGTATTGTGAACCTTGACTCAGGCTTTTACCATTCGTTGAAGTTGTGATCAACTGAAAAATGGCTGTTGCTGTCTGCCACAATTTCAGTTCATACATATTTGTGGGCCTTGGAGGTAATGGTTTGTGTTCTTTTTGAATAATCTGGTTTCAAATTACTGTTGCAAATCTGGTGCTTGGATGTGTGCTGTATTTGTCTTCCGAAAGCATTTTTATATCCCTTTCCATAGCTTTATTTCCAAGGAAATGTTCTTAAACCCCTTACTGGTTGTGTTCAAATTCATAGTAAAGCTTATAGCCTATGCTTGCTCAGCGCTTCACTGCTCCGAAGACATGCAATTAAAGACTACTAAATTAAACTTCTTCCCCTTAAAACTACATGTGTATTTGTGGCAAAATCTGAACTGGCTCTTCATTCCTGGTTTGCGTGCAGGAGTGCAAAATAGTGACTTTCCCCATTATCCAGCTGCAGAGAAAGTAAATTAGAGGCCTCTAAAGGGGCCAGGTGTCCCTTGGCAGCATTTTGATGGCTCTTGTTTCTAATAAGCAAGCTGGATGTTGGGAGTTTAGAAACTGGCTGTGGGGAGAGTTGTGTTTGGTTATAAATCTAAATGAGGATTGCTGTGCTCTCTCAGCTCCTCTCTCATATGTTAATTCTTAGTTTTTAATCTTGCTACGCTGGGTTTGTTCAGCGCTCTTTGTAGCGCAGAGCTACCAGCCACACGCAGTCACTTAAACAGCTTGGATCCAGACAGCAAATATTAGTGGTGTTTTGGATGCAGGCAGACATCACATTTTGCAAACAGCTGTTGCGGTGGAAGGCGGCGGTAGCCCATTTGGTGGGAGTACTCTTTCTGAACCAAAGCAGTCAGATCTGGAAGATCTCGTAATGTTAGAAAAGTTAACGTGAAAATCTAGTATCCTATTGCCAGTATTCCTGATAACTTGGTATTTCAAAACGTCCTGTTAAACAGATACACGGGACTTACGTAAACCGAAACTCAAGAATGCTGAGGTTGTGGGTACAGAAATAATGTTTCCTTGTTACGTGTAATGTTGTAGAAAGGGTTTGCTAAGCCTACTGTTACAGCTGATTTGCAAAATATTCCTAAGAGTCTCCAGTTCTGCTGGCAAATTATTCTCTTAACCAGTAGTAGTTTGCAAAGACATTTGGGAGGGGGTGGGAGCGCAGGTTATGAGCAGTCCTAATACGCAGGAGCATGTTTAATGCCCCTAGTTTGTGGGCAAGACACTGCAAAGGGCTGGTGCTACAGCACCTGCTGGAAAGGAGCCTCTGTGCACCCACCAGCTCAGAGTGTATCACCTGTTACAGCAGTCAGTCGGTCACCTGCCTGTTTTGTATTGGTAATATATAAAAGAATCTACTTCTGCGGTGAAAATCATCATTACCTATTTTATTGGCAACATCTGAACTAACTAAAACAAGAGTGTGAGTCCTTGACAGCATTACACCTGCCTGTTTACATGCACATGAATTCCCTTCAAAGGGTTTTGAAATCAGGTTGGGTGCAGGTGTCCTGTGTGGGCCGGGAAAACAAACAGTGGTGGCTGACGGACTCCCAAGGTGTGCCGAGCAGGAAAGGAGTGCAGCTCCGTAATTGGTGCTCTGTAGGGTTAACTCTGTTGGAAAATGTAAATATTTCTTGCCCAGCTGCATCCTTTGCAGCTTGGGGCATGGAGCTGAGACTCAGGTAGGAGGAGGGTACCAAGGCACAGGGTCTGCACAGCGCCTGCCCCTCCGTCAGGTGCAGAGGGTGTTTTGGGAAGCCACATCCCAGAGCAGGCTCCTTGGCTGTCCTGTGTGTGGGCTGTATGACCCAAAACACTGTGTGGGAGGGTGGCTGGAACCAGGTGTGCTTCATTTCTAGTATAATTATGTGGCTGTGTAAAAGTGCTGATGAGTACAAAGAGGGGAGAGCACGCTCTCGTTATGGTTGACAGTAACATAAAGATGTTGATCAGTGCCTTTCCTTGGGGTAGGACTAAGCTTCTTAAGACTTACTAGAAATGTGGTATTTCCTAGTCTGGTTAAGCCTGTAAGATGTTTGGGGCTCTTGTTAATTTTCCAATAATGTAAATTAGTAAGATATACTAGGTTGAGAAATTGTGAACAAAATGAAGCAAAACTGGCAGTGTGGTGGCATGTCAAGTTGTACACCTCCACAGCATTGTTTTTTCTTAGGATCACTTGCGTCCTTTGTAGTTTGCTTGTTTAGATTGCCTCTGCTCTTTTTCTGGAATACTGATTTTTATAATACCACAGCCAGCTGTGGCTGGCTTCTTCCCACTTTGCATCGTAAAAATAATTTGATTAAAAGCATGTAGCATGCTCTATTTAAGTCCCTGTGTTTCCACACTTTGTTGCCATGTTATTTTTTCTAAAAATGTATCTTTCCTCTGTGCGTGCGCACATGGGCATCTGTGTGTGCACACCGGTGGGTATGTTTATAGAGCCTATGTAACTACACTGATTTCATTATGATTTACTAACCAATTACCCTAATGAATGACTGTATGAATAGCTACTCATTTCATCGGGACTTATCAATGAATGGTCCAAATAATCAAGGACCAGGCTCTGCCGTCTTGAGAACTGTCTTAGGCGCAGGGCTGCCTTGTAGTTTATGTGCAAAGGTGACACTTCTTCCTGTTACTGTGACTTTTGGCATTTGTAATACAAGTTGGTGAGACAGAAAGATTGTTTGGATGCTAAATGAACACCTTTTAAAAAATCAGACAACTGAATATCTTCTCTGCACTGTTCTGTTGTCTCCAGTTTTTAGGTCGGCTCCTTGTGTCCTATGTTCTAATACGGTATTGAGGCTGCCTAGGAAACAAGTGTGTTCCTCTCCCCCTTCCCTACCCCGTGCGATCAGGTATTACAGAAGAGTTTCTTTACACAAGCCTATGATGTTTGTTAATTTGAAGAGGTTTTGTGATCAGGTTACACAAAGGAGATAGAAATTTGGTTGAATTTCTGTGTCCTGTCTAAACTTCCTTCTGGAACAGAAGGAAAAAAACTTTTAAATTCATTACAGGTTTGGTTGAGGTGTGTGAAGCTGCAGTCCTTCACACATGGCAAGTCTGCAGTTAGAGAGGTCGTGTTAGTGGATGTGTGTATATACATGCTCAGTGGAGGAGTGGATGTGAACTGACTGGTCTATGTACAGGACTAATGCGTTTGTGTTTGTCAGAAGTTCCAGCTATGTTCTCATTTTTTCCAGCTCTTGAAGAGACTCAGCTTGACTATATAGTTTTAGGTGTGCATGTGGATATTTGTAAGCTAAGAATGGCTCCCGAGATTGATAAACTTCTAGTAAGATAAGTTAGTGGTATAACTTAGTAACTTAACAAGTTTAAGTTTATAGGTGCAGGTATTGTTTCCAGTTGATGTCAGGTTCCTTGTTTTATTTTGTCCCCTAAAAATGTGAATTAAACATCAAGATCTTTGTTATTTTCTGTTTAAGGTCAGGTAATGTTAACAGAAGTATTTCAGGGACTTTTATTAAAAGGCAATTAATTTGTGGTTTTGCTTTGCAGAATTCGTTGTTTATTTGAAAACTTTGATTCTGCTGTTTTCAGCTTATCCCATGCTTATCCGTAAGGTGACATGTCCTTTTTAATGTGTCCTGTCTTCTGAGGTTGTTTTGTCAGAGGGTGTGGTGGGTACCGATTCTCCGTATTCTGTTTAACATTAACAAGGGTGGGTTTTTAATGAAAAATCCTAGTAGGCTCTCTTCTCCTTCCACCTGAAACGTGTATCAGATCTCATGCCTTTGTGAGCTTCGTAATTACATTTCCTGAAGCCGAAGTTGGGCGTAAGGAAAGGTGGAGTAGCAGCAGCATTTCCTTGTGCCTGTAACATCCTGCCCATAAAAGCAGGGAAATAGCTGTTTGGAAAGGAAAAAAAGAACAACTTTTGAACTTTTTGTTGTAAAATCAACACATTCTCCCATTTGCAGCTTAAGAACAAAGCATGTAATCTTTTTCCCCCCCCTTCTCTGGTTTCCTGGTGGCCCTTCTCCAGCATGGCAAAGTAGCTTGTGTTTGGAGTCGAGCCATAGCATCACATTGTAAGCAAGCAAGCTCTGTTCTCCAGTGCAGCTTAATTGCTGTTCTCCTGACCTTTCCTCAGATGAAAAGTTTGTTTATCCAGCTTTTCCAGTGCGATGTTCATTAACCAGTGTTCATTAACCATTTTCCAGTGGGATGTTCTAAAGTCTTCTGTTCACACCTCCCTTGGAAGCCTACCTGTTGTGACCTCCTGCTCTGTCCTCCACCCTCCACTGTGTTGATCTAACTAGCACTGGTATCACCGCACTTGCTTTATTGATGTAATTAAAAAATATAATTTCTGGTTGTAACAGTTGCCGTGTGATTCTGAAGTGAATCACTACTACAGAATTGTCTGCTCTGAGACAGAAATTGTGAGTTGGCGGGGAGGGAGCGGGTGCTCACGTCACAACTGGAGGTGTTCATGGTGTAAGCTGTCTGCTGATACATGGCACAAGGCTAGCACAGTGTTTGGGTAAGTTGGGACCTGTGTGGTACAGTGTTTCTTGTACCGTAGTTCTCTTATGCTGCAGACTTCTTTAATGGTTGTTTATGTAATCTGCAGCCTTTTTTCACCTGTACAAAAATAAAACAAAAACCCCACTTCCCATTGCTAGTTCTTTTGTTTTCAATTTGTTTATCCTGTTCTCTTTCACCTGTAAAAAGAAAAAATACTCTGTTCATCCTAATTAAGAAAGGAGTCTCTTGGATTTGTAGATGTGGTCTGGAGCCTGGTAGCGGGTCTGTTACTGGATAGGACCGTGACAGCTGACACTGGTTTCTGAGGCAGCAGTAGCATCTAGCAGAGAAGCAGGCATACAGCTAAAAGCTAAATTGTCCTGGCATGGATGCCTACAACTTGAGGCATCTGGATTCACTTGTGAGAAATAAGTGTGTGTGTATGTATTCTGGAAAACAATTCATACCGACACTAGGCAGTAAGTGTATTTTCCCAAAAAGGGTTGAGTCAAGTAAGTTGGTGGCAGTTTCACTTTCTTGTAATGGTAGCAGTGTGTTTTGTCTTTAGGGAACATATGGGTTTTGAAGAAACTTGTCCTTTTGTCAGTCCCACTCAGCTCACAGCTGAAGTGCTTGGTAGTCAGTTAAATGTATGTGTGAGTAATAAAAACAGGGTGTAGAAAAACAAGGGATTAAAACCCCTCAGCAAGCAGGGTATCACTACCATGATGATGATTTTATTCAAGGCATAATCTTACTGAATCACTCACGTGGTTTCCTCACAGTGCAGAGGTCTGAGGATCAAGTACTCCCTTGCAATGTGAGCTTGAGGTCAGTAGGACGTGGACTTTTGTGGATGGTGGCGTGGGGCTGGGTGGCTAAGGTCCAGTGGCCCACTACTGCCTTTGCCATTTTCTTCTCATCTAAGCCCCTCAACTGTGTTCATGTGTGAGATGAGAAGAATAACTTAAACCAGGGAGTTGCAGCAAAGTTGGATCCAAGACAGGTTCAAGTCTTTTCTTTCCTTTATTTTCCTTCTTACTGGAACGGCAGTCAAATCTGAGTTCTGAAGCTTTACTAAGTTCAGACTGGAACTCCAGTCATACTGAACCAAAACATTCCTGTTTGCTGCAGCCTTGAGACAGATAATTGACTAAAGGGTTCTGGTATTTATTTTTCAGCATTTGACCTCTTAAGGCTGGGGGATGTAAAAGAGAGGTAAAATCCTGCCATTAAGGTCAGTGTAAGTTTACAGTATAGTAGTACACGATGGTGGTGCTGAGATGGTCGCCTAGTTTGCCCGCTCTCATTTTTTCTTTCCTGAAATACTGAAGTGAATTTTTGCCAGATCAGATCTGGCAGTAGTAGGTAAAGCTAACCATTGTAGTATGCTGCTTCAGAAATGTCTTTTGGATACTACCCTATTGTTAATAAAACATGCTAATATCAGTGCTGTACAGGAGGATGCAGTCATTGCGGTATTAGCTGTTAATGAAATGTGCCAGGTGATACACTTTTTTTCTGGAGTGTAAAAGGAGAAAGAAATGCTTCATGCAGGCTAGACTGCAGGGGTGCCTCCTTTTGTCTGCACTATGTGGAATATCTAATTTGGATGCCTCTTTGAAGAGACTGGTTCCTTTTTTAATACTTCTGTGGAAGCTGCACAGAGTGTCAATTACACAAAGTGCAGTGAGAGAGGTAGTGTTGGCATAAAAATATTTCCTGTGGGCTTATTTCATGAAAACCTAGCTTGCTCTGTTGAAGGAGAGCTGCAGTCACTGGAAACCTTATTAGTTTTTAAGTGGAGTTAGTTCTTAGCTCTTACCATTTGATGTGTACGTGTATAAAGCAGCAGTTATGTAAGTTGACTTGAAATGCATATGATGATTTTATAGTGATCGTATTCAACATACTAAGATGATGCATCAACTTCTTTGGCTTAAAGAATGTGTACTTTACTAAAGATACCAGTAATTGCTTAAAACTTAACATCCCCCCTGCTCCCTTCCCCCAGGTTGTTCTTATGGGCTTTTGAGGCCTTTCAAATGCAGAATTTATTTCAAAAATAGATAGTTGTACTTCCTAAATTTTGTGGGGTTTTGAGACGCGTGTGTGGTAGAGGAGGGCTTTTTCCCTTCAGAAAAGTTTCAAATATGAGATCAACGCTAGGTTGACCAAGAGAGAGACAGTAGTAGTAACTTCTTGAATTTTTTAGGGAACTGTATGTTCCTCAAACAAGTAACTTCTCCCCGCCCCCTGACCAGTATTTGCCTGAGAAGACTGTGCATCTTTTTGAACGACATTGTTTTCATTGTAATGTCCATGATAAGGGGAAAACTGTCTGTCAGGGTTGCACTATATCAGAAGAGCCAATGCGTTTTGTGATGTTTCCTAGGTGAGAATTGTTACTGTGCAATTTTTAGGAGTTTATTTCTTTCAAGTAGAACAAATACAAACAAAAATGACTTGGTTTCTGGGACCGTGACGATGTGCAGGCTCACCATTTCTGTCTAAAACCAGCCCCGTAGCTGGGCCTGGTGAGGAAGTTGTTGCCTTTTCTCAGTACAGTCAGGTTTTGTCAGAAGGCTTAAAAAATAATTTGATGACGCAATCTTTGAACTACTCAGCCAAACCTGGGAAGGGAATGTCTCTCTAAAGATGGCATTTGACATGCATGGTGAAAACCAGCACATCTCCTGGCTTCTGCCGAGGCAAGGCCCATGACTGAACTTGCCTCGGGCTTGAGAAGTGCTGGCGTTAACCACAGGGAGAAGACTGTGTGCCTTGGCCTCGCACAGGGCTCGCTCTTCCCGCACTGTGCCTCCCCAGGACCTGCTAGTTGGTTTCCAGTACCAATTTTAATGTAAAATCCTCATGGTTTAAGGCTGGGCTGGCTATTAAACGCATGGCAGATGCTCCCTGTTAGCCCTTTCCCTCCCCAGAAGGGAAAGGGAAAGAGGCTTATGGGTTGGAAAAATTAAAACAGCTTTAATGTAACAATAATAAAAAAGTATAATAGTAATAGAAAAAAATTATGAAATATATACAAAACTAATGCTGAGCTCCCCTGATGACAATCATGTCACCCGGACGCTGCAGGGCAGGCCCTGGGAAAGTCCCAGACTGGGCTCCGCAGCAGACAGGAACTGAGTTCAGGAATGCACGGATCAGGATCGAAGGCAGAGGAACAGACAGTCCTAGGAGGACACCGGCCATAGAAGAAGAGAGTTTGACCATTGTGATCCCTCAGCTTTATACAGAGTATGATGCGTATGGGATGGAATACTGCATTTGGTCAGGTTTGGGTCACCTGTCTGTCCTGCTCCTCCCCACTGGAGGGTTGCAGGTGTGACCACTCTTCTGCCCTTTCATTTCTGGCATGTAAGAAAGTTGGCAGAGCCAAGCAGTGACCTTGGTTTCCATAGGAGTAAGTATAAGCAAGAGCCTTTCTGCACACCATTCTTACCTTTACTCCAGCACTAACTATAAACATCAAGCATTACCATTCCTAGGAGCAGACACTGCCTGACAAACATGCTGTTAATTTTGGAGGATGCATAGTAATTGACATCATGCATCTCAAACCTGAGTATTCTCACCCCGAGTTAGATTCCCTTGAGGTACGCATTGGACTTCACCGTCCTTCAGCATCACCCACCAAGTACATCCAGGTCCTTGAGCAAAAGCAATCTCACAAATGGGTTTGCCTTTGCCCAAAGCAGGAAAAACCCAAACAGTTTTCCCCAACAAATTCCTTTCATGCACTTTATCTCCTCTAGCATATGCAGAAGATCTAATTGAGCAGGGCCAGCTTGATTGATGGATCAACTGGTGTTAACTAACCAGGTGGCTTGTGCCAGATGCTTATCCTAATTTTTAAAGGTACCACAGCCCATCGGGTAGTTTTTCAGGGTAGTTTTTAAGCTTAACTGATTGCAGTGTGTATTTCACAATCATGGATAACCTGCCTGATAGCGTCCATGGTTAAGTCCACCCCTTGTGGGGCACAAACCCATGACCCTGGGATTAAGAGTCCCTGCTCTACCAGGACAAAAAAGTAGATAGGTGCATTTGAAGACCTGGGGGGCTGTAGATGCAGTCAACCTTTTCCTGCCTTCTGTTAGATGGAGCGTGCTGGATTCTTGCGTTGCAGGGTCACATGCAAATACTGTGGTGTAGTGATTCAGGGTCCTAATATTACTAAATTGTCTGATTGCTAACTGTATTATTAGGTTCCAGACCTTCTTTTCAAGGTTTACTAATTAGTTTTCTATACAATATCTTGCATAACTTTGTTTCCTAACTGTCTGCTAAAAGCTAGGTTGTGTTGTGCGCGTCACAAGGAGACTGGTAATCCATTTTACTTCATTAAACTCCTTACCTGCTTAAATAGCCAGCAGTCAAAACTAGCACACTTTCTGTAGAGGAGAGCTGAAGGAGGTTATTCATTGGTTTTGATGTTTCTTTCATCTAGTTTTACTGAAATGTGCAAAATTGAAACAGCTGTGAAATTTTACTAAAATCACTTAATGTGTTCTTTTTAAAATATGTCATAATATGTGGGAAAAAAAAGTACAGATCTGCATAAAACCTGCTGTGCCTTTGTGAACAGAATCTAATACCAAGCCTCAGATACTATTCTTCATACATTTGGTTTTCACTTTAAACAGATGACTGGCTTTTTAAAACTGAGTTGCACGCCAGTAGTTAAAGTACAGCCATATAGGGTATGACAGGGTTTGTAACTAGGGATTTTCAGAGGTGAGGTCATGGTAAACTTAAGTGAAACTTAAGCAGCAATGTTAATGTCATCAGCAAGTAGATTTCTTTTTCCAGCCTTCCTTTCTCGATGCCTGAACATTAACTGTGTTTATATTGCCTGTGTTTAAAGGAAAATAATTTGTTGAAAAGAATAAAGGGAAGTTAAAGTTCTTGCTTTGTTTCTCTGCTGCTTAAAAATATTCACCATATAAACATAGGACTGTTTACATCAGAGAGGTCAGACAGGAGCCATAATGCTTTGTGCTTTGTCATTCGGTGCTTTCGTTAGCATGCCAAGCCACACGGTGTGATGGTGTTTGGGAAAAACTGAAAATAGTCTGACAGTTAACAAGTATTTACTTACTAACTGGAATGCTTGTACATTGTAAAATTATGCTAAAATTATAGTCTATGGTAGTTGCACAGGGATTTCTTTAACTGCTGTGGAAGTATCTCGGAACAGAGACCACATTGGATCACGGGTGTCTTAGGTGTTCACAGACCTGTAGTGTACATATTCATAAGCAAAGAGCACCTAAACTTTGCACCCGTGTCCTGAGTTCTGTGTGCATCTCTGGTCGTCACTTCTCAGGAAGGGTGTACTGCAGTTAGTTGCCCTTTTCTAAAATGCTTAAGACTATGGGGCAGCTACTCTAAGAAGGACTAAGGATGATCAGGGCTTCTCCCTTTGGAAAAGAAAAAAGGTGATGTATGGTGATGGTTTACAAAGTCACAGGGTGATTGATAAACTGAACGTGAAACTCAGGTTCACCAGGTCCTGCCATGTTAGGATTAAGGGGCATTCAGTATATTTAACAGAAATTACCTTCTGCCTTAATAGAAGATCACCTTAAAGCAGATGGCAGTACTTCTTCACACTGCAGTCATGAATTTCTGGTGCTTGCTGCCACAGGAGATGTAGAGATGGGCAGTATTGGCAGGTTCAAAAAGGGTTTGTGTGCGTGCATAATCACCAGGTCCATAAATGGACACTAAACAGACTCGGAAGGGAGGTGCCCTCTAAATTCCTGCTACAACACTTGTGGATGCCAGCAGAGAGGCTGCAGAAAAGGCTCACGTGCTCGCTCAAAATAGCCTTTATTTCTGATGCTGTCTGAGGGAGAATACCAGGCTGGATGCACCATACACCTGACCTGGGAGGGCACAGCTTCTCTTGCAGCCTGAGGAAGGCATGGTGCAGGCTGTTCTTGAACTCAGACTGTCAGGATAATTATTTAAGTCTCAGCCCAAATCCACTTTGAAAAATGAAGTCTTTTTCCAGAAAAGATACTGTTTTCTTGCCCTGTGCGCTGCTGGCAGTGGTGGGAACTGGATCACCCTGAGTGCAGAAAGCAAAAGGTACTAAAGAGGATACCGAGATTATTCTGCCTGCATGCAGCCTGTCAGAAAATTCCCCTTTTCCTGACCCAGAGACCAACCTCTCCCTATTCAGGAGGACACAAAAATTTCAACGTGCAGCTATGTGAGAAGGTGCAATGTTTGGAGCTGCTTGGATACTAATATGCCTCCCTGCCCCCGCTGTCCCCATTTGGTCTTCTCCAGACCTTTCTGGCTACTGGTGTCTCTGACCATTTGTGGATGGACATGACCAGTAGCTCTCCCTGGTGGTTCTCAGGCTTTCAAATGAAGGAAGAGCGTATCTTCTGAGTGTGGGCTCGCCTGGGATGGTAGGAGAAAGTGCTGTTGCTGGCAAAGCTGCTTTGCTCTCAGGAGAGTTTGGATGAGGAGGAAGCAAGATGCTTGCTTCAAAATAATTTAATTGCAAGGTTTCAATGTCTGTCTTTCCTGTGGGAGGGCTGGCAGGCTGTAGGAAAGAGAGTGTTCTTGCTTGTAGAAGTAGCAACAACTGAGATCAGATGTCCCTTTCTCTGTTTTCCTTCCAGTATTCTCTGCTGAGCTCTTTTGTTGTATGATAGCACTGTTAATTAAATCCTTTAATGCAAACATGATGCAAGTAGCATGCATTAGGTGCAATTTTTATGGCTAAACAAGACTTAGATTTTTTTTTTTCCTATTTTTCATGTAGATTAGGCTGCATTTCTGTTGTCAAAGCCTCAGTGCTTTACTTCAAAAATGATTCCTGGCCACAGCAAGATCAGGGCATCTTCATTTATCTGACTGAATCAAGGGTCGTTACATGTGTAGGATTAAATATGAAATGTAGGGCAGGGGATAGGGACTGACGTGGCTTAGAAGTTGGCTTGAGCTCCCACAGGTCTCTGGTTCTTTAGATTTCTTCCAGAAATACTTTGATATGTTCTCTGGGATAGGTTAACCTTGTCCATTGTATTTTCCTTTATCTGTCAAGCTGAAATGTTAAGAGGAGCTTGGTTCCCCGTTCCTCAAGAGGTGCTGATTTCTAGAAGTTTTGTGAAAATAGGAGATTAGATAGGAGAGAAAAGACCTTCTTGTATCTCCCCGTAAATAAAAGCCTACAGCAGCAGTTTGGGGAAGCCATGCATCTGTCTCAAAGTAAGGATCCTGAGGAAATAGGCTTCAGGGTTTTTTGGGTTTTCTTTCTTTGTGGAACTTTTTCTCAGCCTCATCCCATAGCAGCTTGCTAGCTGTTGAGCTTAGCGCTTTTTTGCTGCATGCGGGACTGGGGTTTGGCAGTAACTGTGAGACTTGGACTTTATTGAAGTCCCAGATGTGATGCGATTCTTCTTTTTGAGGACCACAACTTGATTTGCAGTTCGTTTTAATTGTAATCTGTGCGGTTTTAGTTGTGTTCCTTTAGGATTCATGCTGAACTAGTCTCTGGGTGGCTTTGCACTGGGCATAAATGTTAAAAAGAGAATGCTCTTTCTCTGAACATCTGCGATACAATAAATGAGATGTGCATGGGGGGTGGAGACGATAGAGAAAAACATTTTCTGCCCTTTTTTTGGGGGAGGGGTGGGAGGAGGAAGCTCAACTGTGAAGAGGCATTGCATCATGAGCTCTACTGAAAGACCAGCTATTTCCCTTGGGGAAATGAAAGCACTTGCCTCATTTCCCTCTCACTGGCAGCTGTTGCTTAGGAATTTCATTTGAGAGTGAAGTGCTGTTTTGGTTGACCTGAGGAATGGCTTTAGTACAAATGGCTGCCACTGATGTGTGCTGTCAGTATTAGGAAGGACAGCATGATTTTCACAGAAATCAATATCTCTGATTCGGAAGAATGTTTCAGACCCAGAGACATCATCTGTATGGATTCTGATGCATTCAGCTGTCTCCCTGGGATTAGTTTTTTATCTTTTACCTCTGTGCTGGGCTGAGGAGGTGGCACATAACATGAGATGCAGGGAATGGAAGGAGACCAGGAGTTCCGATCAGGAAAACACACTTGATTGGGCTAGGAGGAGGAAGGAGTGATGACATGGCAGCATTTACTGAGAATATCATTTGGTTAAGCGATGGAGGAGTCACACCTAAGTTGGATTTGAGTTTTTTTTTCCTTAAGTGAAAGTCATATTGAAATGTTTGTGCTTTGTTTTATAGAGAAAATGACTTTTTTTGAACACTAGCACCCAGAAATGCCATTAAGCCCAGCAGCATCTAGGTCTCGACTGTCAGAAGACGACATGGTGTGAACTGTTCTGCTGACTGCGCTTATGCCTCACCCTGCTGCTGTGACATGTGCAAGGATCTGTGGTTAGGAAACTCATCATCAGGCCTAACTTGAAGAGCGTTTCACAGTTGCCAGCATAGAAATTTTGTGAGGCATGCACACTGGGCGTTTTCATAGAGAGCTGGAGATGAATCAGCTGTGTCTGAATTGGCCTAGAGATGAATTGGCTGGCTGGAGCGTGTCACCCCTCAGCGCACCTCAGCGGTGCGCTGGCTCTGAGGAGCTGTGCCAGGCATTGCAGAGCATGCCCAGGGGCACAGGAGGGCCGTGGTGGATAAAGCAGCTTTTGTCCTGGGCCTGGTGAGCCACCAGGTGACACAGAGTGGCTTCTCCTCTCACCAGACCAGGCAGAGCTGTCACAAGAACAGATGATAGACATACTTGGCTGTAACATCAAAATCTCACCTCTGAAATGCTCTTGCTCCTTCGTTTAAAACAGTTAAGGCTGGAGCAGTTGCTTTCCCTGTAGTCCCACCCTGAGCAGGTGTGGCTTCAGCCACTTGGTGGCCATTTCCAAGCAACGTGGTACAATCATATTGTAAAGCATGATAGAGATGAGTTAATTGCTGCTGTTACTCTGCTGTTGTGTTGGATGATTCAAGGTCTTCTACAAGTAATGGATTTACCTGCTGAGATAACAAAATGGAATTTGATCTGCTGGACCTAAGTAGAGTTAGCAGAGGACTTTTGCTTTGGTGGGTCCTGTTACGGGGTGACAAGTACAGAAGGAAATAAGAGAACTGTGGGAAATGAGTTTGCCAGGTCTTCCTCCATTCGCCTAAGTACGCTGGTCAAAAAAAGACTTACTTAACTTTAAGCATGGCTAGACAAAGCTGTAAGGCAAAAGCTAAGTACCAGTGTATATTGAGAGCAATTCAGCTCCAGGAAATGTTGGAGAAAAGCTGTATACCATGTTCAGCCAGAGTTGAACATAGGAAAGGTGGTTTTCTCCTCTTTTCTGGTTAGTGTTTTCTCTTGATGGTAATGGATATTGTGGATGACTTCAGTAATCACTGAAGCTCCAACAGGGTGGATGAGAGGTATCTGCTTGAACAATTAGCATGTGGAATAATTATAAATATTAAAACTGAGGTGTCCATTATTGGAAGTTCAGTATCAGTAGTGTTAGCAGAAGGGAGAGGTATGAACTCTGCAACAGGCTCATCTCTCAGAGAGATGAGTCTTGGCTGGTACCCATTTGAAGGGGCTTGTCTGCAGCTACACAGACTAGGAATGTTCCAAGTTAAAGCCTGGGTTCTTGAAATCAGTTGTATAGATAGCAGATGCTCTGTACGGCAGGCCAGGCCTGTGTGGCCAGAGGGCTGAGGACTGTTCTCTGTCCCTTCAGTATCCACTGCTAAGGTTGTCTCAGCCCACCCTCACAACATTATTTGAAGTCAACGTTCAGAGTGCCCGTATTTCCAGACTCTGACTATGGGTCGTTGCTTGTGATACTTATTTGAAGCATGAAAACAACAATAACATTTACTTTGGATTTCAGAGAAAAAATTACTACTTAAATATATATTTTTTTTTCCCTCTGCCTGCTGTGTTATATAACTACTCATTTGCCCCCAAATAGAACATCACAAAGATGTAGGGGCCTATGGGGAGATGAAGTGAGAAGTTTAGATGGAGCCGTATCTGTCATTATTATGGCAGTTTGGGGGAGGGGGAAGGTGAAAAACAGAAGGATGACAAAGCTTAATTTCTTTATTTCTTTAGTGACAATGGATTCTGAAAATGTTTAGTAATTTGGTATTTCGTAATAGAGTTGGTGGGGTCTGGCACCTGTGCAAGATGCTACCCAGTCTTAGAGTTGTGCTTAAGGAGCTAATGGGGGAGTTGTATTTGGCTGGTGTTCCTTTTTGCCTCAGCTTCCTGATCTGTGAAATAAAGGTATGTTCTCTGTGTTATGCAGAAAATCGGTATCTGATTCCGGATCAGAATTCAAGGCTTCTGGCTTCCAGTTCTCCATTCAGACCACACCTTTCTTTTTATAGCTATGGGAAAAAAGTCCTCTCCAGCATGTCATTTAGTAAAATACCATATAGAAAGAGCAAAACTAAGCCCCGAAGAGCTAAAACTAGCTGGTTTTAAATTAGGAGACAGAAAAAATTCTGCAGATTGTTTCTGGCAAATGGAAACTTACAAGTTTCACACCATATGCTCTCATCTTTGTTGTCATTTCTGGCAAACTGAAGTGCCTGCAAAGGTGTGTGCTGAGTGGTGTCCAAAAGACTGTGATACAGGACTAGGCGCTGAAGTCAGGGAAATCCTTTCTTAGGATAAGTTCCGCTGGGATGTGCTTGTGAGGGCAGATTGGAACACTACGACTTGCTGGTTTGTCCACACAGTGAGTGTATGTTCCTGTGTTCAGATGTACCCTGAGAGCTGCAAGCTTCTTCAAAGCTTCTCCCTTTCTAAGTGAATTCTTAAATGATTAAAGCTGAGAGCTGAAACTCTTTCATACTATATATGGCATTTGTGTGAGCAGTGGAAACTGGAAGCGTATTTATAACGCTGGTTTGCTGCAGGAATACGGATTGGGAACAAATGTTTGTTTGGATAAAATCCAACTCCAGGGACTGTTTTTACTGCTGCATGTAAAATCCGTAGCAAGCTTGTAAAAGCACAGTTGAAAAATCTAATAGGGCCTTCCTCATGGAAAAAAATATTAATTTGGTGTAACATTATATAGCTGGAGAGTTACTTGTGGTGGTTCATGTAGAAGTCAGTGACCCGGTGTGTAACATGCTGTCTGTCATGTTGGAATGCAGGGATGCTCTCACATCGTCGGCACACGCAGGGTTGTTGGTGTTACTTGTTAGTACGTGCTGCTATTTTAACATAGGTTGTTCGTTTGTTTAGAAATACTCATTTGTGCCCTAAGTAATATTTCATGAAAACTGCAACTGTATTCTTAACAATATTGCATGGCATTGACATGAGCAAATCGAGCCATAAAATGAGCTGAGCTGTTTTACATACTGCTGATAAATGTTTGAATGAAAACAGTTGGCAAAAAAAGGACGCAAATGTCTTTGGGTGTGTTGCTTTAACTGTCTCCATTCAGTCCAAGTGTTCTGTTTGATTTGCCTAACATGTTAATCCGTTCTGTTGCTGTACACCTAATTGCTGTATGTTGAACCTCTGTGCAATAATTACCATTTGGAGTAAGAATGCTCATATCCAAAGTCCTAAAAGAATTGTTTATTTTGTTTTCTAAAACTGTTGTGTCTTGTTGTTGTTGAAGGATGTTCAGAAGGAGCAAGAACCTCATGTTTATCTCAGTAAAGAAGAAGTTAAAGAGAAGATACAAAGCTATAATTCATCTGTTACTGATAAATTAAAGATGACCTTGGTGAGTTTTGCATAGGATTCCTGTAATTTTTAATAGGAGCAATTGAACTGTAACTTTGTAGTGCATTATGAATCATTTTATTTCTCAGCACCTTACATATGAAACGTGTCACTGTTTTAATGGATTTGTAAGAGGCTCTTTCTTAGATCTGGAAATTAAATCTCATACCCGAAATGTTTTTCCACGTATCTCTTTTATATGGATTGAAACAAACTGTAGTAGAAAAAAATAGGTCGCCTGAAATGTGTTTTAGATAAATTGACACCAAGATGTAAATTTGTGATATGAGAACCCTCAGCTGGTAAACATGAAGATACATTTATCCTGTTTGTGTAGATAAATTTTTTGTCTGGTATCTCTCTAATAAAGATGAGAAAAGTTAAACCATGCAGTATTTGTAGTCATATAGGCTTTCACCTTTAGGAGACTTCCTTCCCCCAAGCCCCATAACACAGACAATGCAGGCAATGGAATGCACATACAGACTTTTCATTTCCAAGGATTGTGGACCAGATCTGAGACTCCGTCCAGCCTACTCCAGACCATACTAATAAAATTCACATCTATCTGCCTAGCCGGCTGTTACTTAGTCATTGCGTTGTCCAGATTTTTCTGATACATTACATATTCCTGTGGGTGTATAGTATATGGAAATTTTGAAATTCCATTATATTGTGAACCATGGAATTATGACTATGTATTAAAAAGATTTTTGTTATGTGTTTGCATGTGGGTCAGCACTTACTATGCCTAAAACCAGATTGCCTGAAGTTTTCTAGCTCAGTAAGGTTTTATCAGTTTTGCTATTTTGTCTCTTAGAAGCAACTGGAATAAATAATTGGAAATGTTGATTAGTTTGGCATTTATTCTGGTTCTTTTTGAATTGCAACAGGATTTGAGCATCTAAATGCCTTGGGCTAATTGGACAAGCACAGATAATATGTGGGAGATTAGTTTCTGTATTTGTGCATAAATTCTGTTGTTAAAGATATGTGTTAGTGGTCTTTTTCACTTCATGGTTCTCTTCTAATGTGAAAACTTATCCCTACCTTTTGCTTCATGAGATCCTAATACTCTTAGAATTCAGTAGTTACAATTAAAAAGAAAAATCAATGTTCAGTAGAAATACCAGAAAGAAGAAATGTCTGAATTGTTGAAACAATATTTTTCCTATGAGACGTCACATATTTCAGTGGCATTTAAATTGTGTTCACTGTGACCATTTTAATCTGCCAGCTCCACTAATATGTCACAACTGTTCATTATTAATTTTAACAGTTTGGTACTTTCCTCTTGTTGCAGAACGCAAATGGGATTTACACTGGCTTCATCAAAGTTCAGATGGAACTATGCAGACCGATCACTGTGCAGTCTTCCCAGAGCCAGGGGAGGTGTGCTCACAGCAATAATGAAACTGCTTTTTACTTGCCGGATGGCTGCGTGAATACCCTTCACATCAGCAGCACGAATACTGTTCGTGAAGTTATTGAGGCCTTGCTCAAAAAGTTTTTTGTAGCTGACAACCCTGCAAAGTTTGCACTTTATAAACGCTGTCACAAGGAAGACCAAGGTACGAGTTAGGCTTGTGGCATTTTGGTAGTGAAGGGGGTTTGGGGAGGGAGTTGTGCAGTACGAATACTTGAAATAAGCAGGGTGGAAGAACTTGGATAAGTGGAGGTGGCAGTCTTGCTCACTCTTGTCTCTTCTTCTTTGCAAAAAGTAGCATGTGTAAGAGAGTAAATGATTTGGGGATATTTCGGGGTAATTCACAAAAGACAAGAGAACCCGCTAAACCATGTACACACATGATCTATGCCTTGCAGTCCGTTATATTTTATTTAAGATGGCCCCCTTATCAGGCTCTAAATTTCAGATAGCCTGATACATGCAGATTTGTGAGATTAAATTACAGGACAGATTTTTAAAGAGAGAAACCTTGGTGTCTGTGATACCTGAAGTCCTTGCACTGGCAGAGAGCTGTTGTGGTGACGAGCGTCATGGGTACATGTACTGTGTTCATGTGTGTTGGTGCGCATGGCTCTCCCAGTGCGTTGACTGCTGTTTGTTGTGTATTGTGTTTGGAAATACCAGAAGATGCGAAAAGTGTGGGTTTTTTTTTTTAGTGAAAAGCATGTTTTGCGAACGTTGTGTTCTTGCACTTAGAATCCACCTTCTTCTATGGACATTGAGAGCAGTTTCAAGAGTTCAGATGTTTCTGGCTGTCAGTCACACCAACCGTGTCAGACAGGCGGAGTTGTCTCTTAGACTTTGTGTATGAGATTTTAAGTGGAAAAGGTATCAGAATGGTGATACCACAGCTCTGATGTCTTAAATGCTTAGTTTTAGCAGGAGACCTGTGTTGTATTTTATTTCTTGTGTTTTTTCCCCTGCATGTATTCAGACAGTGTACTGTGTTGACTGGGGGACATTTCATTCCCATGTGAATGTAGTGTTGCAGTGTTACTACTGTCAGCTCCTTCTTAAAACTCATTTGTTCAAAACCAATATGTAGATTAATATGTGGACAGTATGCAAAATGTGTACATTTTGTGGCTACACTTGCCTATTTCTGAAATTCTCTAACATTAGCTAGTGATAATCATTCAAAGCACTTGAAACATTGTTAGGAAAGTTGATAATTACAGTGATTTCTTCTCCTGCAGTTTATACATGCAAGCTGTCAGACCGAGAACATCCCCTCTACCTGCGTTTGGTCGCAGGCCCCAGAACAGAAATGCTCAGTTTTGTTCTACGTGAGCATGAAACTGGAGAAGTCATGGTATGTTATACTCATGCTGGTTTTGCACGTGTGTCGAACTTCATGGATGAGTGGGCTCCTGTTTGATTTGTGCTGACGAGACGATCTGTTTTTTGGACGCAGAAATTTTTTTCTTGTTAGATTTACGTTGAGCCTTTTGTAAACATTTCGTTTGTGGTTAGAGTGACCCATTGTTACTTGCAGAACAAAAACCAGTTTGAAACAGTAAAATGTTTTGAGATCTTAAGATTTGCAAGGAGGGTGCCCAATACTGTTTCAAGTTGAAATTGTTTTGAGTGTCTGAGGTTTTGTTTCAAAACACTGTATGTATAAATTACTTGAGTATTTTCTGTTCATCTCATCCATCCTTTTCTCTTTTTCTCTTCCCAGTGGGAAGCATTTAGTATTCCTGAACTGCAAAACTTCTTGCGTATACTGGACAAAGAGGAAAATGAGCAACTGCAAATCTTAAAGAAGCGTTACGCAGCTTATAGAGACAAACTTGAAGAAGCCCTTGGTGGGGTGTGGAAACCTGGTTAAAAGGGGGCCAAAGGACACTCAGGAGAAATGCACGCTACCAAATGTCAGTATAGCATGCCAAACCCAACATACAAAGAGCAGCAGAGAGTAGTTTTCTTTATTTGGAAGACTGTTTTGTGATGCCAGGGTACCTGAACTTTGCTATAGACTTAGTTCCGTAAGCCAGGTCACTTAGCATCTTGCACCCACAAGTAAGGGATTCTGCATGTTTGTACATCAGTTTGTAACCCTCTGTGTGCCTAGAGAATTTTCCAAGTTACCTTGGTGCAAGCTGTGAAACTGTAATCAATTTTCTAGGATGCTATGAAATAAGATTTTTTTTTCTTCTTTGCTTTAATGGTAGCTTTACAAGTAAGGATGTGCAAATTGATGGGTTAAAAAAGTGACTAAAACCCTCTGGACAAGAATTAGTTGGAGCACTATCTTTAAGATGAAATTGATTTGCACTACCTTTCTGTTTTCAAAGAGTTACTATATAATTTGTGAGAGAACTGCTATAGATGGAAGGCATATTAGATGTTCTGGTTTGTTCTGTGAAATTTGCGGAAGGCTCTAAAGTGGCCTTTCTGGAGAAGGTAAAGTGGAAGTTGAAAAGAAGGTAAGAGTTGAGGAAGGAGAACTCTTAACAGCTGACAGAGGAGGACTGGTTTTAAATGGAAATAGTATTTATACAGAGGAAAGTTGAAATACTAACTCTACAAGATGAAAGTTTTAGGATGTTATAATATTGTGAATAAGTTTTATGGTTTTTTTAACTGCATAAATCCACACTGGAAAAGAAATAAAGATAATAGAAATAATGGGAAAGAATGACAGCCAAAAGATAAATAAGAATGGAAATGGAGCCGGACAAACAAGTCATTATTGGAGAAGCTGGTTCCATAAAAGTGTAACGGGGGTTTGAAAAGTGCAGCAAAGCTAAAAGGTGGCTGCTTACTTGAATTCTGAAAAGTGGACAGTGTCTCAGATCACTCTGTGAGAAAAGCCCATCTAGTGAGTGTTTAGACATAAGCTATAACTACAGATGCATTTGGTCTTCATTGTAAGTCGGATCTTTCCTCTGGCTCAGCGATCCATTTTGAGGCTGGATAATTTTGAATTATCATATCTGAAAGACAAAAATAGCTTCCTCTGCTTCTTTGTTTGTTAAAGGCTCAGTCAGACAAAGTAGAATTTCTTACTCATTTTTCCAGCTTAGCAGAAAATTAACATCTATTTGCTATGTTGGTGACTGAGCTTAGTAACTCTTGCTTTTAGTAATTCAGAAGATTTTTCTTCCTTCTGGTTTTTAAATTCTTAATTGAAAAACTGATTACCAAATTCTGCAAACTGCTGATTTACTTGATTTAAAAGTAGGAAAAATGTAGCAAGAAAATTTTTTACTTTACTGTAAATATAATTGTTGTTCTTTCAGAGTTATTTATCTAAGAAAGCATGTTCAAAAGAAACCAAAGAAGTGGGTGTGCAATAGAAGCATGAGGCAGATTTGAGTAACTGATACTTTAGTAATTATCATGCCAGAGAGGAAATGAGTTATATATTGGGGGATGGGGGTGGGGGTGGAAGAGTGCTAACGATTTAAAAGCAGCAGAAGTTGGCTGGCAGGGGTTTTTTTCCCCTCCACTCTTAGGGTGTTAGTTTTAAATTCCCAAGGAATTGTTAAAACTTTGGTGACATCTAATGGATACTGTGTGAAACTCCAAGATGCTTCTGTTCATCCCCTTAATTTGGTGTAATTGTGCCTTTGTTTCCTTTCCTTAGTAAGACTTTTGTAAAACTCTTCACAGGTTTTTTTTGGTGAAAAGAATTTGCAGGCTTAATGAGACAATCATAATGTTTTAAAGTGTTAACAGAAATTAAGAGTAGGACTAACTATAAAGTATATGTAAGGCATATCTTGTTTTTTAATTTCACATGTAACATTGTAGTGCATGTGTTAGTAACATTATCCTCAAGTGAGACACTTTATAATGGTTCAGGGAATGCTTTTATGTTTTGTTGCAATTTGTTTTTCTATGAATGCAGCAGCATGTCGGTGGGTATTCTGTTAACATCTGCTTAATTTATGTATCTGCCCATAAGTATGTAATCAGTACGTAATCGCTGTCAATATTGAACCATTTGTGGCTCAGATTTAAACACTGTTTGAGTTTAAAAGTGGAGTATAAAAAATATGTGAATTTTGTTTTTACTTGAACTATCAGTCTTTTAAGTAGGCGCATCTGCATTTACTTTAGCCAAAAACCTCAGTCAGTGTTGTATGCACTATGAGTCTTGGTTTGGGGTGAAGGGGGTGGGGGTGGGGACCAAAATAAACTTATATTTTAATTTTGTTTAGTCCACAGTTAATTATTGTAAAGTGTCATGTGTGGGTTTTTTTCTTTATTTCTTTTTTTTTTTACACACTGGCAATTACAACAGCTTTAATTTAAAAGAAATGGTCATGCTTAGTCATTTTTTATCTCTTTTAATTTTAGCATCAGATTGAACTGTTAAAACTTTCCTTGCAAAACTGTTTTAATTTCATTATACGATGGTACCAGAATGATTAATGATGTGGGTGGGGGGGAGGGGGAATGCAGGGAAACACTAAAATGTATGTTTTTAAAAGCAAACATTTAATCTATTTATAATTTTGACAAGCTTAGTTTTATTTTTGTAGGGAAGTTTTTATTCCCCTTAAAGTTATTACTGAAATAGCAAAAAAAGCGATGGTTCTGTTATTAAAGTTGAAGTTGGCAATACTTAGTCGTGTGATGTATATGTGGGGGGGTTTTTTCCGTTGCCTGAAGCTCGTGCTGTGATCGCTTCAGTACCAAACGAGACTTCCCTGCAGCAATAAATCGTGTGGGGAGATCCAGCTTGCCTTAAGTGCGAACTAAAGTTTTCCTGGACGAACAGATTTCAGTGTGTGTGTGTGTCCCAGTCACGCTTGTACACGTATTTTAATTTTGCCTCTTGATTTTTGGTAAAGAATAATACAGAAAACCTACACCAATAGATTTTCTCAAATACAAGAAAAAACCCAAATACTTTGAAATTTACACACATCCCCTGAAATTTCCTTTTTCCTTTCCCATATTTACCTCGCACTCGGCCCTGCCGCAGGGGCGGAGGAGGAGCCGCTCCCGCCTCACGTTTCCCACCCGGGCGGTGCGGGCGCGAGCAATTCCCGCCGCGGAGCTGCCTCCTCCCCGAGGGGCGCAGGCGCCGCCCGCCGCCGCGCCGTGAAAGCCCTGGGCTCCGCGGGAGGGAGGAAGGAGGTAGCGTCCTTCCGCCCCTGGGAGGGCCAGCGGCGGTGCGTGAGGAGAGGTCTTCCTCGGGCGGGCAGCGGTGGGGGATGCGGCACCGCCGTGTTTTTCCTCACGAAGACGGTGAGTAGGGCGAGAGCAGGGCTTTCCTGTCCCTTCAGGGAGCCGACTGCGCCATGAAGAGGAGTGGAGCCACGGGCTCGCAGTGGGTGCTGTCCCACTGTAGCTGGGTGGGAAAACCCACGGACGAGTGGTTTCTTCCTATAAAAAAAACTTGCAGAATCACGAGGTGCATACAGCGAGGTAGCGTCCTGGGCTGGAGGCCATACTCAGGTCCTCCCTCTTCAGCAAACTCCTTTCGCTGCTTTTTATCTCACGTCCTTTAAAGGCGCTTTAGTGTTTTTCTCTGGGAACATGTATGGTTAATTTTCTGGTTACTTATTTTGTGTTTCTTAAAACAGTTTAATCCTCCCTGACTGAATTGGTAGAAAGGAGCTACTTTGCTGTTTGCTTTGGTCTCTCTGTTGCTCTTCCCTGGGCATTGCAGCCCTGCAGCTGAGGAGATTATAATGGTTTGGCCAGTTCCTCTAAGGTGGGTTCATGTGAGACCTCATAGCTTCCTATGTGTAACAACCATGTTATGACTATGTATGCACTTGGTAAAACTTCTTAATAGCAAATACCCAATACTCAGCTGGTGTAAGGTTGGTAAAAGACCTTAAAGATGCTGGAGTCAGCAAAGTTGCTCACCACAGAAGTAACTGGGTTGTGTCTCTGCATTACAGCAGTGATGTACTACTAGAAATACAACTCGGCAAAAGAAAACTTGTGTTTTTTGGCTGGTTCAGGGGTTGGATCACCCAGCTGGAGACCAGAGGAGTTCCAGTGTGGAGACAGAGCACAGCAGCAGTACTGCCCATGGAGCATCCTCTCCATGGCAGGGACCACCAGGTTGTTGCAGTTTGCTTTGTCTTCCTTCAGTCTTAATTTTTAGCACTGATTTTTTTTTTAACTTTGAAAAAAAATTTCTCTCTTCTTACTCCCCTCCTGCCCTCTTACCTGTATGTGCATGAGTATACAATTGTTTTCCTCCCAGGTTCCCAGCATGGGGGCTTCTAGCTGCAGTCCTTGCAACTTGTGCTACCATTTACTTTTTACCATCTCCCATTGATCCAGAACCCTTCACATATGTTTCCTTGCTTAAAGTTCAATAGTATACTTGTGTTTGTTGGCAATTACATATGCTTTCAAAACTTCTCCTATACTTTTCATCACTTTAAATTGTCTTATCACACTTATTATTTTCTGCCTCTTCCTATGCATTTTTCAGAAAGGGTAGTGTTCAGAACTGGAGTTTTGCACAGTAGATTTTAAATATGAGGACTAATTCTGCCAATGCTCTGCGTTGCCAAATCTAACCTCTTTGATGATGCTATGTAAAGTCCCGTTTTGGTTCTTTTTTTCTTGAGTGTGTTAATTCTACCGTGGATATTCCCTGAAATTAAAGACGTTTTAGGAGACTAGATTCAGTCAGTTGAAATCATACAATATGACCAAGGTTGTAGTGAGTGTTGAGGTGATGTTGCCTGATTTAGGTAAATGCTGTTTTCCATAAGAATAAAAATGCTGTTTTGCATACAAATAAGACAGGATATTACAGGTAATTAAAGTAGTTCTGTTTTGCCTTTACTTTACTACAAATACCTATAAGAGAAGTCTAGTGCAAAACCCACTTGCACTAGCTATATAAATCTAAATATAGCATTATAGCCTAGTGCTATGATAGAAAATAGCATTACAAGTCTAAGATTTCTGTCTTTAAATACAGAATCTGGTATGTGATCAGAAATTTCAGCTATTTACAACATGCCTCGGGAGGCATTAGGATGTCAGTATATTTTATGACAGCGAAGTTCAGCCTCTGTTTTTTCCCAGGCAAAGTTGTTGTATTGAACAGGGGCTCTGAAGTTCTTCCTTTGGATAAACAGGTGCTTTCTGTACACCAGTAATCCTAGACAATTCTTTTAATCTAGATCTGACAGCTGATAATTTGAGAACCTGTCCTATTTGCTCGTAACATTTTTCCATAGACATGAGTGAGCAGATGCTAGACGTTTTTATATCTGTTTATCTGCTCTGGTGTAAGTGCTCATTAGACAAAGTCAGAATCTGTTTTTTAGTAATCCTGGTACAGAAAGGTAGCATAGCTTTTATGGAGTCTCTTTTAACTCCTGTTGCCAAGTGACAGTGCACATTTTAAATGTAAACAAGGCTAGGGTGAAAATGCAGGTCACACATAAAATAATGTCTACTTTAGCTCAATCTGTGTAAATAAAAGACAAATCAGAGGAATGTTTCCAGACAGTTAACAGACTTTACGCTAGAAGCGTATTTTGTTGAACAGTAAGACTAGGACTGGTCATGGGCATTGTACTATTTCAGAGCCTGGACTAGTCAAAGGGTAGGAGAACACTGTTTTCCAGAGGTGGGGCTTGATCACTGCTGGTGTTTTTCCTTTGATAGTCTACACAGAAGTTTTTTGGAGTTACAATAAAATGTCAAAAGATTTCAACACTATCTGTGAGGTTTTTGCCCGGTTAAACACTTCAAGAGGAGAAAGCAACTGCTAAGCAGGTATCTAATACAAAAAGTGCTTAGTTCCTTAATGCAAATCTACACATTTTTGGTATTATTCTGGTGGTTTAAAACCAAATCAAAACACCACAGCTTAAAAATACCCCCAAAACCGCACTTGTTTTTTCACTTAGGATTTTAATGTCCTAGGAGAAGGGTTACTTGTTTTGGATCAGTCATTGTAAATTTCCTTTGTCTACTGAACATTGCAGCTGATAGCCTGAGAGAACCCTCAGGGCAAAAAGGCAATTGTGTGAGCTCTGCTAAGGCTTTCACTGGTTTTCACTGTCGGTATGGGAATATCTTTATGAATCTTCAGTCCTGTCCTTGATGCTTTTGCTGCTAACCCAGAGGATTCTTAAGATAGCTTTTAATGTATTGTATTTATTTAAAATAAACACATGAACGATTCATATTTTCTAAACTCCAATTTATTATTGCTCTTTTTGTTTTATAAAAATACATTTAAAGCAAGATGTACGGTTTCCTGTTTCGTTGCTTTATGTGTGCATAGAATAAATAAATTAGGAGCAAGAAGGAAGGGCTCACAATAATGAGGAATATGCTGCTTTTATAGTAAGTTTTATTTGCCTTGGTCCTTTTAAAGTCTTCTAATACACTTATTAGAGTATTAGGTAGTATTTACACTGGTTCTGTGGATGGGAAACTGTGGATGATCAGTGGCGACCAGCTGCATTTTGTTACTCAAATGGGGCATAATATGCCTGAATGCGGTGAGCGAGGGTTTTGATGTGAAAACTACAACAAACTTGTTGATATAAATGTCACTGAATGAGAAACTGGAGTGTTATTCTAGCTGCTGTTAACGTTTTCTGATTCATTTATGTAAATCTGTAAGTGAAGTCTACTGCTGTCATGTCATTTTTCCTAATGAAGGCAGGATTAAGGCATAATGGCATGCTTCTCTAGCCCTTAAGACTGACTTGCTGGGGATTGCCATTTAAATAAAGAACATTTTATAGAACTCCTTTTACACAAAGCTTTTTGAGAGTGGTCTAAAGACACTATCCCATTATTTTCCTGCCTCAAGACCAAAATGTGTTTTAGAAACAGTTCAAATCTTGCAAAGGAGCTGGAGACTCAGAATAGTGTGTCCTTGTACCATCACCAGTAACTGGACTGCAAGGTAGCCTTTTCTTTCCTTACTTGTAAATGAGGAACACTGGAATGTTTATGTTTTTATCCTGTGCCTTTTTGGTGAACCAAGCAGGCCTGAAAGGCCATTAAAACAGCTGGTTGCCTGACCATGTGACAGTCGTGTCAGTGCTTTCCCTGTCCCCAAAGTCCCTGTGCTATGGGCTAGTCTTGAGTGAATTCGAGAGTATTCTCAAAGGTTACTGATCTTTTTTGGGTCTTATGTAACCAACTGACTATGTGTGTCACGTTTTAAGACTGGGCTGGCTATTAAACGGATGACAGATGCTCTCTGTTAGGACAATGTGGAGGTTAAGAAACCAAAAATGAGACCAAAGTGATTGATCCCTTCAGAGTGAGACCAGAACTTGGCAGTTAACTTTTAGGCAGCTGTCAGTCAGCTCGTGTTACTGATGTGTTACAGCTCTAGTGAGCTGTAATGGATGTTGTCCCTTGCCTACAGGAGTACTAGGGGAAAATACGTATTTTGGAGTAGAGGGCATTATGTCACAAAACTGTAGCGTGTCAAGCTTTACTAATTTCAGTGCTCCCAGGAAAATGATTTACTATAAAAATACTAAACGTGGTAGATCTGTTCTTTGTAGTTTGAGGATTACTTATAGGGTTTTCATGTGACCTGTGGAACTTGGGCCCCTTAATCGAAGGGAAGCAGTTACTTAAATCTTTCCTAAAAGGCTTTTTTTTTTTCCTATCTTTTACTTGGGGGAATATAAATTAAACACCAGCTAATTCATTTTGGTTTACTGATTTAGTAATCCTACCAGTTCTTCAGTCGTCTTTGAAGCTGTCTGTGAAAACAGTAGAGCTGAATTTCTCTGAAGGTTGGGAGCAATTTTTTTCTTAACTAACAAGGAACAGAGATTATTTGATCGCCATTATACTGCCACCTCCTGTGTAAGTTACTTTTGGAGACAGTTTAAGGAAGCTTTTAGGGATCTGGTTTATTCAAGAACAACTGTTCAATGCTTTTCAGCCTTTGCATTTCAGATCTTTGTTTTGTCAACCTCCTATTTGTATCTCAGGAACTCCAGACTGTGAACCAATATGTGGCTGGCCCCATGGAGTCTGAATGTATCAGGATAGTAACGCGATCGTGGCGGATTCTTACACAGGCCTGTACAAAGTCAATCCAAGCACAAGAGAGAAAAGCCTTCTGCTGCCGAGTGAACAAGGTGATGTTGCAGTTAGTGGGAAAGTAGACTAATCTTGGGTTTGGTCCTCAGCCTTATGTATAAATTGGAAGATCGAGGCACTTGAATCAGTTGAGATCGGTACTAGTGAGTGTGGGGACTGGGGATGACTGAAAGCCCATTGACTTTATGTTTTTAAGATTTGTTTAAAAAATAGAAGAAACCAAAAGCAATTCTACTTGTCAGAGGCTTTTGGTTTGGTATATGTTGAGCTGCGACCTGAACATATTTCCCTGCAAATGAAAATAATTTGGAGCTTGAACTTTAGCTTGGGACAAATCAAGGATACCATTAACTATGAGAGTTGGAATTGCAGTGTCTGCAACCTTAAGCTTGTGTGGATCTGAGTAATTTTGAATACTTGATGGGTTTGTACTTATTTTAATCAGTAGTTATTTTTATTATCCAGATTTAGATGGGTTGCCTTTCAAATTCCTAAATGGATTAAAAATTTCAAAGAAAAATTCGATTTATTTTATGGATTCAAGTGGGAAAGGCCATCACAAATATGAGGTGAGATAATCTTTGTAGCCATTTGTTCAGGCAGCTTAAGTGTTAATTTTTGTGCTGGCAGCACTGTGTACTAGGCTGCAGAAGAGACAAGCTTTTTTCGATGATTGTGCTTGGGTGTTTTAGCCAAGCCTTCTACCAATGCAGCCTGTGCAAGCCCTGAGGCAGAGAAGGGGCTGTGCTGCTCTTCCAGAAAAAAAAACCCAAAAACAGAGGAAGTGACTGCCCAAAGAAATTGCCATGTGATACACTGCCGTCTGGAGTTTTAAAGTGCATGTTCATTTCTCTGTGCTATCTGTCTGCAAGCATGCTCTTATTGCAGTAAATGCAAGGTAGCAAATTGGTGGTGTACTTGAAAGCATCTTTCAGTGTAGTCACAGCCTTTGAGTAAAACTTTACCTACAACAAACCATCTGTAAAGCTGAAATTCAGTGAGGTCACAGACATAAAGTTTATACCAAGTCTCATTTTTACTACCAGAACTGCGGATAAAATTAAGCAAGGAGAAAAATCACATGAAGGGAAACATTTAATTTAAGGGGTGGGAACTGAGATCTTAGTTAATAAAGGAAAAAAAAATAGTTGAAATCTTATAGTGACTTGCTGTTTCTTAAAGCTGTCAATCAGAAATATTGTTTGGTAGCACATCATCTTTGCCATTTACCATTCCAGGCTTGACAAGGGGTTGCCAGTACAAATGACAAACATAAAGGCAGTTTCCTTTTCCCAGAGCTTATGTGTATATAATTCAAAGCTGCCCTGCAGATTTTTAGCAGAAGAAACTAACTCAAATGATTTCGTATCAGAAGTAAAATGTCAGCTGTTTACCTGCTTTAGCAAAACACTCATGAATGCTTTCTGGTTTGATCTGAAGTTTTAATTGTTCACAGAAGCCTGATAAGTATTTTGCTAAAGCAGGAACTGCAGAATAATGTATTTTGAACTCTGGGCTTTATAACCCCTGCGTTCCTGTTTTTGCAAGAATGCTGTGGTCATCCTGGGAAAGGCCATGAGTCCTTTGCTCCTTTAGTAGTGTGTGCTTACTGCTTTTTATAAAGAAAGATGCCATCTCCCATTCTGTAAAGTCTGCTTTTATCTAATTTATGTTAAATTAACTTACAAATATTTTCTGTTCTAATGGAAACCAAGTATTTTGATAGCCTAGTTTTGCATTCGATCTATTGATTAAGGTAATTCAAACAAATCATCTTGGTGGCCTCCTGGCCTATGCCCCTGTAACAAGAACATGCAGAACGGTGCTCAGTGGCTTGTACACAGCAAATAGGATCGCACTGTCTCCCTGCAAAGATTACATATTAATAGCAGAAACGAGCATATGCAGAATCATACGGTATGTTAAACATCATTCTCCTCCTAGATGTAAAATACTACACGTTAGTTTATCTTATGTTTTTAATTAATCAAAGTAGACATGATTTTAATGCTTGTTCTTTTCTGGTTTTCCTTACTTTTCCAAAAACATAAACTGAAGCTGAACTGTTAACGGGGTTGCTATTAGAAACTTAGTGTAAATTACTTTTTTCTATTGCAAGAGTCAGAGGGTTCAGTTAATTCTAGGTACAGATTACCAGTAGCTCTTCCCCCTGCCAAATGTTTTTTATACTGATTTAGTGATATACTGGGCCCTAATTCCCTCAGACTCAATTACAATTATCCTGATGACTTCATTATTACACTTACAACAGACCTCAGAGGACAAGTGTCACTGCATGATTATGATGATTAGTGTAACACCCCATTTTAGAGGGAGCGCGTGTTTTAACAGTTTTCTGGTTCACAGAAGTCCTCAAGCCAAACTTAAATGAAAACCAATATTAACAGGCATATTTTGTATGAATAGATTTTTTTGAATAGAACAGGGGGTATTGTTTATGTTACATGCAGAAAGATGAAGGGTTTTGACCAATTGTTGTTACTCAAGTTTAATCCATCTTTGCCTTTACTACTTCCTACAGAGTCCTTGTCTGTATTTTGAAATATTCCTCGCATGAATCAAAATTATGGATCTTCCATGCTGTTAAGGTTGCTATACTTTGTAGCAGCCACTATAACTCATACAAAATCCCCTTTTTGCAGCTACTGGGTGAGGGGAACTAATGCAGGAAAAAAAGACGTTTTTGTGGAGAATGTGCCTGGGTGTCCAGATGTCAGCATCAGATTATCAGAGTTGGAATATCTGCTACTTGCTTTCCTAGTTTCTTTTCTCCTTTTCCGGATGCTTTAGGACCACATCCATTCCTGAAGAGAGATTCATTGCAAAAGCAACTTTGATGCTGTGTCGTATTGACTAAACTACTGGCATCACAAAAATGTTAACTTTTTTAAGCATGAAAGAATTTGTTATTCTTCATTAGGAAACACAAGAGACTGCTTTATCTTTACCAGCCAGCATACCAACGCATACTAACTTTGATTTTTCTGGAACAGTTAAGGATTGGTGTGGTGGTTTTTTTTTTTTTACATATTACAACACAGCCATTTTACTGTTGTGGTAATATCAAGAACCCATTTGTCAGTAGTGATTTTCCTACTTTACAGAAGTAGTGCAGAGTTGCAAGGTCTCAGACCTTTGTTTGTAGCAACATGGTAGTGTCAAGGCAGGTGACAAACCCTTTAAAGAAAATACAAGAGTTTTGCTACAGGAATCAAACTCTGCGAAGTCATTCTTGCCAAGCAAGAGTCATGGAGCTAGTTATGATTAACCATGCTCCTTTTTCTAGGAACGATGGTGCCTTTTCCCTAGAACTTCCCCAGGAAAAAACACTGAAGTGAGTGATCAAGTCCCTCTTACTCCTGTTTTCAGAAAATGGATGGCTTTTGGCAGCTGAGTAAGTTCAAACAACTTCCACACCTTCTTGAGCAAGCAGGCACTGACTGTACTTTAAGATGAAAGAGCAATTACTGGACTGCCAGCTTTAGACACAGTCCAGTGGAGATTATCAAAAGATTAAGTGACAGCTGAATGCGACTACAGCAGCACCTAGAAAGCAATATATTAGCACTGCCATTTCTTTCCCCCTGCCCCTTGGATGAAGTATTAACACTGTGTATTTCTTCTTCTAAAACAGGTGGCTCCTTTATAATTCTACAGATTTTTTTCTTCACAAACATGGCTTGTTCTTAGAAATTAACACTAAAAGAGAGCGTCACAAGCTTCCATGACCCTCATGGTAGCAGCACTGGGGCTGTCAGTGATGTCTCTGAGCATGATGGGATGGTGTATCTATGTAATTCAGAGCTGCCTTTTCTTGTGGTGCTACAGGAAGTATTGTAGTTTTTCATAAGCTGGAGCATCAAAAGAAAAGAAAGATAGCAACATTGTTTAAAGCAGCCATTAAATATTTTTCTCTACTCAAGGGAAGACTGCTACATCACTGAAGGAGAAATGAAACCAATAGCACATGGTTAACAAACAAAAATACAAGGCAGAAACACTTGTTTTAGAAGCTTGTGAAAGCTTCAGACTTAAGTTAAAGGTACTGAATGACCTTGCTCTATAGTTCTTAAAATAGTTATGAATATATTTTTAAACACTTCCACAGAATCATCCAAGGAATTCAACTCTGTAACAAGGACTGAGGTGAGTAGCATGTGTTACCATTGCTCACAGTTCCCATTTTGCAAAAAGCCTTATGTAGGATTTTATTCTTCCTCTTTCCCAGAAGCAGAACATACTGCTTTTAATTATGAACAACAGTTTCTCCATTGTCTCTTTTGTTAAGTTTTCCATCTATTCAACTACATCAGTTTATGAGAAAATATGAGCAAGTACAGCTTGCATTTAAATTTGTTCTCTCACCTCACTGTTTCTTCCTGGTGCAAGGTAGTCACGTGTTGTCTTGCTAGATGCTGTACATAAGGTTCCCTGTGACCGTACAAAAGTTCACTAGTGGCCACTGTTAGGTAGCAGGGCAGTAAGCAGAGAACAGGCTTATAAATTAGGAATTCAGTCTTTAGGAGTGTGGCACCACTTGATCCTGTAGAAAGGTTTAACTGAAGTTCAGTTAACAGAAAGATAGAAGTTTGATAGGCAGTTTATTTTTTCTTTCCCCAAAAGTGCAGCAGTGAACAGGGTCCTCTGGAAGGGCACTTTCCAAACAAACATTCAAAACAGCAGAAGTAAAGTATGCTCACAACATGCTACAGCAAAGTATGCTCACATACAGAGAGAAATACAAACGAAACTCATTTAATTGTATCACAATAAATGACAGCTGTTTTATGATGAAATATTGTACTTAGCTTTTCAAGTCAGTCTTAATTTAAATCAATTGAAAAGGTATTATATCTGATTTGGGTGTGTGTTTGCACTGTGCCCCTGTTACAGCTTCATTCCTCAAAATGAAGAGGCCCAATTTACCAGGCCTATGCTGGGTAAGCATGTACTAGCTGTATTCACTTACGCTGAAGTGATGATACTGAATGTTTTTTTGGTTTAGAATAATGTAATGAAGTTATTAACTGTCTTTCTCCCTGTACAGTATCTACTTTACCAGATCAGATCATTAAAATTCACAGCTCTGCTTTTGATAATAACAATTAAAAAAATAAGTCACATTTTACCTAAACCCAACTCTGTACCAATAAAGCCCTTTCATTTAAAACCCTGTACTGGTAAGGCCCTTTCATTTATCACAAATGCCTTCAGTGACAAGGTACATATACAGCTGTGGTCAAACAGCATGTGAAAGGGAATAGCCAGGAAGACCACTTAGGTGTAAAATCACTTAGTTGGGAATTGGATCTGGATAAAAGTCAAAGTTCCTTCATAGTGTTTTTTTTAATCATCAAGGGTAAGAATTAATACTGTTTGTTCAAGGCTGTAAAAAACACTCGGAATTAATTGCTTTGTGGAAATAGACACCAGAGGAGTGACAACAAACTCCTCTAACAGCAAGGGGAGGCAGGCAGCTGTTGGTTCCAGTTCTTCCTTCAACTACACACTTTTGCTGAACAGTTCTTAAGTCTTTACCAGAAGCAAGAGTGAAGCAGATACTTTCCTGAACCACTATTCCAATTAAGTAAGGCCTGACTAATTTTATTCTGAATTTCAAGTTAATACAACATTTACTACCTATGACAGATCTCAGGTATAGTGTAGTTGCCTGACAGTGAGCACGTAAGTCATTGAGCCTAGTCACAAAACACTTCACAGGTGTGCACAGATAAGAGTCTTAATTTGCATAAAACATCTGGTCAGACATACCTGTATGCCTTTATCAGTCTGAGTAATACCTGAATAATCTGTATCAATTCTGTCAACTTTCATACTAGTTATTAGGCAAAAAAAGTAAATCATTCAACCAAAAATTTCCTTGTTATGGCTTAAGATCACTTTAAGAAAAGATAGTGTTAGAGTTACACATCTGTACCCATAACAGTTTTTTTTTCTATTAAGAACCATAATGCACATGACTTGCACTGAAACTTAACTCAAGCAGAAATTTGACATGACTTAGATTTGACAGACCCGTTGAGGGTTTCATGTGCAGCAATCCATGTATTTCACACTAGCCTCCACGCAGCTACCAAAATAAATTTTGAACAAAGAACAAGTCAAAGTTGCTAGAATTATCTGAGCAAAACACTACATAAATGAACTTTAGGTGTAGCCCAGTGTGCAAGGAAACACATGAGAGCATGAAAACAACTTTGGTTTTGTTTTTAAAGAAAGACAAAACAGAGTCTGAAGGGTATGGGCAGGCAATACTAAGGCTTGAGAAACAAAAATCAGGGTAAAGCTACAGTTGTAGAGGAAAAAAAAAAAAGAGAGTCCTGAGTATTTGAAAGTGTGTAACTAAGTAGTCTGAATATCCAAAACCCTCTGCATTTAATACACACACTCCAGCTGAAAAGTTACCTTTCAAGCAATTTTTATGTCTCCAAATATTTGGTCACTCCAGAGATTTGAAACAATGAGTTTGATTTGAGACAAAAGCTCTAAAAAAAAAAAAATCTAACCTGTAGACCACCACAGAAGTTCGCAACTCTAAGCTACTCAAAGGACAACTTCTGTGCTTTAACATTACAAGCCAAGAAAGTTCAATTTATCTTACTTAGCATTGCTTGTGTCCAGTTTGTGGCTTTGTGCGCTGGAGCGCACACACCTCACAGTTTTAAAAGAGTCATGCTTTGTTGCCTACTTAATGATTACTTAGTAGAAGGTTTTATGTGACAGAAGTTGAAATTGTCATGCTCTCTGCTCAGGGAAAAGATCTGAAATAACTAACTGAAAACAAAATAACTGTGCCACAGTTTGTTTGACAAGGGAACGACTATCTTGCCTGATAACACAGTTGATTTACCCACAAGCAACATGAACTCATCTTGCAAAAGATACACGATTCAGTGCTTCTCGAAGGTGTTTTGCCAATGAATCTCTACAGAAGTTATATGCTAATGCAAGTTTGGGTGTTTTTCAAGATTGAGACACTCAAGTTTGGGTGTAAGTGCTGTCTGCGTTTCAGATAAGCCTAATCAGGAGGCTGAAAAGACAACATCACCCTTCCAAAGGGAAGCCAAGGGATAGCTACTGCACTCAGACATCTGACCCACAGTCCTTTGGTGTGAAGGCCACTTACTGCGGGTTCTGAGTAGTTATGTCTCAACCACAAAGCAACACTCTACAAAGCACTTCAACTGCCTAAAACAGCCCTCAGCCTAACTTCTAGTGAGCAATGCTTTATTTATTTTTAGCTAGCTTGCAGTCAAAAGAATTCACCTTCAAGAATCTAATCAACATAAGATGTTACACAACTCAAGACATTTCAAGGTTAGAGACATACCAACTCTACTGTGGTGCCCTCATTTTTTTTGTGTGGACTTTTTTTTTTAGTATTACTTCTGTTCACATATTAAAACAGACTTAAAAGTTAGCTCAAAACACTGGCACGCTTATTTGAATACTTGTTAGTCTCCACACTCTTAACTCACTAGGAAGCCTATGTTAAACCCTAAGAGTTTTTTCAGTAGTACACAGTAACACATTCCAGCCTTTCAAACTAGGAGGAGGTTGAAATTACATTCTTGTTTGCGAACTATCAAAGCTGTCCTACAAAATTCATTGGTCTCATTTGAAGTGGTCTCATTGAAAGAGAGTATTTAGCATACGGATTTTAATTCTGCACAAGACACTTGCTAGTCAGATCCTCCAGTTTCGACTAACGCCTTCCTACGCTATTTTGGGCTAGTTTGCTATTAACAGCTTTGAGCTCAATACAGGAAACCTATAATTAAACATAGCTTTTAAGAAAGTCTGTGACACTGAATATGGGTGAGCATTACTGTGCAGTAGCACCTGCCTATCTAACCCGACTGAAATATGCATTTATTGATTTTTAGAACAAAATAAACTGTTCAGATTCATAGGCATAGGTTCACCTCTGTGCCTGTGATATGAAAAGGTACTTGAAAGACAAAAGGTGGTAATCAACTATCTGAGCAAGACAGATTAGCTGTGCCTAACGATTCAAAGTTACAGTTCAGCTGTAAAATATACATATTGCACAAGGCAACCAGCCAAAGACAAGGGGTTTCTTCCAAACAGGGTTTGAATAGCCCATTAAAAGTCTTCCAGCTGCAATCAATGAGAGTTAGAGACAGACCTGCTGCAGTCACTGGAGAAACTGGTCAGTGGGAGCTGACCACGAGAGGCTCTCAAGTGCCTTACAAGGACTGCACAGAAAACCTCCGAGCCCGAACACCATGATTGCTGAACATGAGCCGTGGGTCAAACCTGTACCTGTAGAAAGGAACAGAGTCTGTGTGAGCTACAGTCAGCCCACAGTGACAGATGCTTCTAGAAACAGCTTATTTCTAGAACAGCTCTGGGACAAGGCTACACATAGAGTTGCTTTCTTAACGGTATGTAGTAGGGTCAACCTCTCTACATATTACAACAGATGAATTATAATGACACACAACTAAGGAGTTGGTAGTCTCCAAAGAAATAAATACTAGCTACAACCTACCAACAGCATATCGGCATTTATCACATTAAGCATTCAGAAGATGCATTCTAAGAGAAGGCTTTGGTGCCTCAAAACTACAAGCTCATGTAGGACAACTGTAAGGACATTCAAGTAGTGCTTAAAAAAGCTTCAGTCCAAATGATTACTAACTAAATTTTGAGGTAAGAAGTGCTACTTACAACAGCTGACTAATACATAGAGCTTAGGGCCAGCAGAAAACATTCTTTGCTAACAGCATCTCCAGGAACAATCAGAACAAGTATTTGGAAAATGCCTGCCTACAGAAACCTGCAGAGCTTTTTCCTTGTTTGCAGGCAGACCTGAGGTCACTTGTCTCTGACTACTCAGCATAGCTGTAAGCTTCAGCTATTCTAAGTCAAGAGCAGCTGACAAGGTTATAGTAGTAGTAATACCATCAAGTTATATTTCATAGGTTAAATTAAAATAGAGATTAAACATTAAAAACTAGAAGCATCAAGAAAGCATCTCTATTAACAGTATGTATGTCAGTAGTAGTATATTCCATCATAAATACCCTCTATAAAGGCTTAATTTTTAAAATATATAGTTATATTTAAAAGTATTATAATATAGTGAATTGCATCAGTGTTTACCCGGGATCGAAGACACCTGGTGTACGGCAAGTTGCTCCTGAACAGGACTGCAGCATCATTAATCGATAGTTCATCTTTTCTAGAATTTCTTGATCAATTGTTTTAGCAATATTATTGATCTGGTGTGGATCTGCAGTCAAGTTATACACTTCCACAAACACCTGTAGAAGAAAGTTCCTGCACTGTTTTAAGTCCTAAATGCTAATTAACATTTAATCATATTATTTGGGAAGAACACTTTATGGCAATACGGTCTCAAACATTATTTTGAGCTACACTGCAGTATCCCCACACATGAGCTATATTTAGCCATGCGGCTAAGCAGTCAGACAGGACAGTGTGTAGGTAAAGCTAAAGTTTTGTGATAGTACCGTATTGTTGAAATTTTTACTTCCACCTGAAGTACTCACTTGCTACCCTGCAGATTTTTTTCTAACGCATAAATGGAATCAGTCTTATAGCTGTTAAGACTACAGCAAGAGGCCATGGCTACGCTGGCAGTCCTTTTATGAACAGATCTCAAAATACACAATTTCACAACCACATCACCGTTATAGGCTCATCAGGTACTTCCAGCTGTCAAACTCAGACAGGTGTCTTGACTGCATGTGCAAAATATGCTGAATACAAGTATGCTGTAACCCGAAGACAAGAAAGCTTTTTTTTGTGTGCACATGCTTTGAGAAGGCTTTTTGTGTGCTTTGAGAAGGTTTGTCTGGAAGATTTGAGGGCAGATTTGTTTTTCAGTACACTGCATCTGTAAACCATTCCGTGGGACAAATACTAGGCAAACATATCTCAAGAATTCAGCTGAAGTTTTGTCTGTGCTAGAGTAGGAGGCCTGACTGCAGATTAGAACTGGTGGGGTTGTGTCTAACTTAGATAAGGATGCATCTGGACAGACTTCGGTTGCAAGCTTTCTTGTAAGGTTCACTGCAGGGTTTTAAAAGCCACATTGCTGCACCTTCCCAGTACTGTTAATTTAGCTGACCCAGGTAAGCTCAGCGACCCACAAATGCCACAGCCACACCTTCTTACTGTGAAAAAAAAAGTTAAGTGTATTATCAGATCAACCTTGCAGCTTTCTTTGTAAAAGTAGACTCCAGAACTCAATTCGACTTCATCATAAATTGTGAGCAAGTGGAAAAATGAAGGGCAGGGTCTGCTGATCTGCACCTTGGACTCCTATACGGTCTTTCTTGCTATCTTACTGCAAAACCCATCTTGTGGGATTTACTCCCCTGGCTTAAGTCGTTCATTGTAGATGACCAGAAAATGTTTTCTGTGGTGGCACGACAACTGGGGAAACCTGCTGTTTCTGCATTTGTTGCACACCTGCTGACAAAGCAGTTTATTAGATTTGCGACCTGGTTGCCTCAAACCCAACATGCTCTCTGGAATAACTACAGGCACAAGTAAAGACCAGCCCTGTAACACACCAAGTTTTGTGCATACAGCAGGCGCTCTACGAGTGAGATCTGAAGAGTTTCTGANTTCTGCATTTGTTGCACACCTGCTGACAAAGCAGTTTATTAGATTTGCGACCTGGTTGCCTCAAACCCAACATGCTCTCTGGAATAACTACAGGCACAAGTAAAGACCAGCCCTGTAACACACCAAGTTTTGTGCATACAGCAGGTGCTCTACAAGTGAGATCTGAAGAGTTTCTGAAGGGGGACATTATGTCCCTTATACCCAAACAACTTACAATAAGGTTAGAGACCTTTCTCACAGTTGTAACTTAAAATACTTGCTTTGACAGACAAACAAGTGAGCAACAGAAGAGAAGTGATTAGCCTGGGATGTCAGTTCTTCCCAAGGAGAAGAGTTGTTGTATGGAAGACTCTGCCACATGGAATTAGGGTAGGACAGAGAACTGAACGCAGCCCCAGCACAGCTCCCCATGAGGCTGTCAGGTCATACCACAAAGTGATAATCATAGTTTAGGCTACCATGCCTTCCTCACTCCCCTCCCACCCGCCCTGCCCTTTTTTTTTCCTCCCAGAACCCTACCAGAGTTTTGGTCAAACATTCTCACCAGTAGATAAATACTTCACTGTTTATCCTGCGAACAATGCTAGTCTGTTTTTCAGAGTACTTTATGGAAACCTTGAGAGCCGATAAGAGTGCAGACAGTCGCTTGCATGGTTGTGAACAGTTGACATATGCTAGTCAGACAGAGACGTACCTCCCGGTCATCAAATTCACAGTACTGCAGATCCCAGGAAGCTGACAGCGTCCTTACACAAGCGTATGTGTTGTTATAGGAATCTTCACAGACACAGTCTGGGAAGCAGTGCTGTGAAGCAAGCAGTGAACAAAAACTTGAGAGCAGGGAAGAAAAAGATTAACTAGCAATCCTTTTCCTAGAGTCCATACCAGCCCAAGCCAACCGCAGTTACCTGATGAACACCAGGATCTTAGTCTAACACATGCAAGTCTCCATGGGGGATTTTAAACAAAACCTCAGCTGTTCTAAATCTGACAAAGTGTTGTTATTAAACTCACCACAGTTAAGTACATTTGGTCTGGGAAGCTAATGTACATACACAGAAGAGAAGCACAACACACACTACCAAACACAACACCAAATGGATGCCTTACTTTAAGCAAACTTCCTTTGATTCAGGAAGTTGCCAGTGACTTTGATAGTCACAGATAAGAATTGCGTGACAAGGTCACTGGAAGTTTAGAAAGAACATGGCCACTTACTTTCCCAAGCCCACACCTTCCTGTGTGTTTCTCCAGCCCTGGCGCCCTACAGATTCCCATCGGAAAGGTGACTGTGTTCTGTATGGTCATATGGACACATCTGTTTCACACGCCTGGATGTCTCCCTCCGATTCTTAAACGCTGCACAGGACCTACAGAGCTAGCTCCTACTTACCAAGACACTGGGAGCTTACTTCTAGAACCAGGTTAGTCCATACAGCAAACAGGTTTAATTCAGCTGCTATTCTCTAATATTAGCAGATCTTGTCTTGCTTACTGTGACTCCAGGTCCTAGGCCAGGACAGGTAGGATCACTGCCGTTGTACCCTTCTCCTTGGTACTCCACCAGGAAGTCTGATCTCCACGTCACATTTTTGTCTCCTCTCTAGGCCAAGGGGTTAACACAACTTAGTATCCACCGCACTGTGAAACAGAAGAAATTCTCCACGCTTGTTATAACACTAACACTGCCCACTGCCTACAAGGCAGTTTGAGTCACGGTCCCCAGTTTGAGTCAGTCCTAAAATAACATTTAGCCTTAGGTTAGAATGTCTTGTGTAACTGGAAGACAGGGATCCAACTCCAAAAATATTAGTACACCTTCTCATGAGGGTTTGAAGTACTATCGCCCATCTATAAAGAATCATGCAGTAATACCAAATAGGAGCCACATGGCCAGATACCACTACGCTACAGACAAGATCCCTGTAACAAGGCTGTTTCTCTTTGCTTTATATCAGACTACCACAACAGATGGAAAAAGAAAACCTTCACATAAGAAAAGAAACAGCTCTAAGAAGCAACTAAGTTTTAAGTTGCTCTATTTGCAGCTGCATTTCAAATAACAGAGGGAAAGGGAAGTTCAAAGTTAATATACAACACCATCATAGGCATATACAGCAAAACAGTGAGTTTCACAGTTTTGATTCCATCAGTTTAAACTAGAGGCCTTTTACCTGCCCTGTCTAAAGAACAGCTTAAGGTTTGGATACAAGGTTTAAAAAGCAAAGCACTGTTTGAAATCTGGATAATCTCCTACATTTCCAAGTAAGCTGCCTTCAATTTACAGACTAAACTTAACAAAAAGGATCAACTGCAAGCAGCTTTATTTAAACAGGCTTCTGCTCACGGCAAAAATTAGGTTTACTTTATAAAACCACATACATTTTTCCAGAGTTCAAGGGGAAACACTAGTTCTACTGAAAATAGCAGCAAACCAAAAGATTTAAGTAAAAACGGTCTGCTTTTCTCCCATGTCTATGCTGAGAAATCCTGAGCAAAAGGGGAGGAGGGATGTAAGGTGGAAACAACATACAGCCTTCAAAACAGGAATTATTACAAATAGCAGGATGAGCCAAAGGATGACAACTTTATATCACAAAATGGCCACAAAGTTGTAGGGCTAATGAAAATACATCTACATTTAAACAGGGTACCTACTTTCACTAAGCTATGAACATCCCATGTGAAAACGACATCAAGAGAATAATCTGGGTTATGAGTCGACCTAGTCTATCAGAGGAAGTAGTATTCACTGTGAAGAATAACCCCGGCAAGAATTACCGGTTACTATCCCTGTCTGTCTACTTACCAACAGTGGCAACAGCGACATCCCATCCATCTGGGTCTTATTCAAGTCATACCCCGCAATATCCAGAATAGTGGGACCCAAGTCAATATTTGCAACAAGCATCTGCAGGGTGATATAAACTTACTTCAGAAGACCAGAATGTAAACAGATGTGATAATGAGATGTCTGGTTTTTAAGTACTTGTAATTTTAGGTACACTTGAACACTACTTAATTTCATCTTTATACCCTAATGGACCCTGTAACATTCACATGCAATGGAAGGGTCTTTGGAAAGTGAGCTTCACACTTTGTTTACTTTTGTAGCCTGCACCTACTTAAATTTACTGATTCAAGCAAGAGCACGCAGCTTTTTAGAATGAGATCTCTGTACTTTCTGCCACTCGATGTATTTCATTTCATTGATACAAACATATGTGAGAATAAATTATTACCTAAAGCTGCTAACTGTGAAACAGTATTAAAAGTAAATCCGTACTCTGATTTTACTTCTTTCTTACCTTGTTTGTCTGATTTGGTTTTATTCCTGGTCCTCGAACTAGCAATGGAACTTTGATATCAAACTCATACAGCTGCCGTTTGTCTATTGGCAAAGAAAACTGGCCTATACAATAGAAAACAGAAAAAGTTAAAACGGCTTCTTGTTTTACATTTTAAGAGTCTTGTGTTGCATAATTTCCAACAGCCAATTTTTTAAGAAGCCAGAAGAGGTTCTTAACCTGAACTACATTAACGAAGTGGAGGATAGGAACAGACAATTTCAAAGTATAAGCCGTATCTTACAGTTTAACAGCTTAAATACTGCATTTCTAGTGACACAGGTAGGTCTTTGACAGACTTTTACTGGTTAACTCTTTCATGGCAACTCTTCCTACAGAAGAGAGACCCTTCCTTCATTTCTGTCCTAATTTTGTGTATACCAGGATACAGTGGTACAGATTAATGCTAAAAACCGCACCCAAACAAACACTAAAATCCCCAAACACCCCACACTGCAACTCCAGATTGTTTTACAACTCAAATCAGTACTTCTCATGCCTACAGTTTTCCACAGCTGCTGCTCCCATTTTCTGGAGCAGTCATGAGGGCGAAATGCTATGCGATTCCTGGATCTTCTACAAATGTTCAGTAAGCAGCGAAAACTTTACCAGTGTGGAAGCCATTGTCTGATGTATAAAAGATGTACGTGTTGTCTAATTCGCCATTCAGTTCCAGTTTCTTCACTAGTTTCTCTATCAGGTCATCTACTGACAGCAGAGTTTGCCACCTATCCAGAAATAAAGTAAAACATATTAGAGCATGAAAAATTTAGAATAATTCTGACTGCAAGTAGGGCATTCATATTCTGCTTCAAGTCTGAATGGATTATTTCGCTTGCAAATTCTGAAAACAAACTTCATAGATTACTACACTGTACTTTTTGAGGCTGCAATTTAAGATAGAAACAGACTGCCTTCAGTTCTTGTTGATTTTATTCTGTAGTGTCTCAAAGACATCAAAATGCTGATTACTTCTTATCTGGAGACAGTCAAAACCAACTTTAAAGCAACACGGTGGCAGACAGTCAGAGTTATCTCCTGCAAGGTCACTTGTGATTAGTTCTTTGTATGTAGTTTTTAAATATTAAAAGACTGACATGAATTTAATTGTCTATACAGGATGCTTTCTTCTTGAAAACTACATCGGCTATTTTGTATTACTCATGTAACATCGGGGTCCATTATTCCAGTGCAATTAAAGCCCTGAATAGCTACAAGGTATTCTTTCCTTTGTCATGGGGTTTGCCATTGAGAAAAGTGACTTCTTCTGCTAAGTCGGTAACAAGCCTCCACAGACTAGTATTACGTTAATTAACTAGAGTTTGCCAATTCTTGGGTCCTGTTGTCTCCAGGCTTAATGTAAGATTTTGTTGTGTAGTTTTACCTTCACGTTTTATAAAGCAAGCGCCTGAAAAAAACTCGGTTTTCAATCTCCCAAGTGACAAGCTAATGCCTAATAACAGCTCAAAATGAAGTTTAACACTTACAGTTAAGCTAATGTTTGTTTCAGAGCTTTTATAGAAAAAACACCTAGAGTATAAACAAATACCCTTCCTTTCTATTACAAATAGGGAACAAGCTGTATCTTTACACTGCTTCCCGTATCCCCTTTTATAAAAAAAGAACCAAGCACCCGCCTTGGCCAGTCAGGTACTCCCGTATAAAAAGACCAGAGACTGAGAGCCAAGGTTAATAAATCACATTAGCTGGCATATAAATCAATCACATTTGATGTACATCATGTAAGAATCCGGAATTCAAGTGAAGTAGAAGGTAAGGCCATTTTTTATGAAAACCTGTTGTACGCTGAAAGAGATGCAGTAGAGGGACTGAGCACGATTGGTCTTTTTTATGACAAATGACAGCAGCATTTGGGAGCAAAATATTTCTGAAGTCAACGATGAGTTTCTTTGCAAAAAGTAAACAGAAAGTCAGGTCTGCTGAGGCAGATGCCAGAGAGCTATTGCAGGTAATTTGATGTCTATGGTCAGACTTATTACAACCGTTTTAAAAAATACTTTTTCTTCTTTTTAAAATACAATAAAAGTTCTAAGTAGAAATCTTTAGCAATAAAAAAATTCTTACCGCTTTCTGTAAGCATCATCAAGAAACTGTATTGAAGAGTTAGTCATTGGAGTCTTTGCTTGTCGAATTAACCAGTGCTTGTTCTAAACAAAAGACAAAAAGATTAGCAGGGAGAGGAGTACCAGCTTTTCAACCTTTCTTAGACTGATTACAACGGAAGTGTTGTTTAGGGTAAAATATCCACATGATTCTTGTGAAATATAGTCAGGCAATGCTATCACATGGACCTGACTCCAGTTTTCCCCTCTTGGTTCACGTAAAATCTAAGTTGCAAGAGTAGCATATATTAGCTGAAGTGTTACCGATTCTTCTAGCCACATCTCCAACTTTCAGAAACAGTTTCTCCCCTCACCAACCCCCCCAGAGTAACAGAGGTGATCTAACTCATACAAGAAGTGATACTCCCACAGCCCAAAGCACCAACCTGAACTGGGTCAGCTGCTGTACGAACACATGCGAAGGTGTGGTGTGAACAACATGAAGGTCAGTATTAGTGGGGAGCAGAATAAAGGAGAAAGTCATGTCAATACAGCTTTACACTTTTTCATTTAGTAGGTCAGAGCTGACCCACTCATCGCCCTCAGCTTCAGCCTGTATTTAGTTGCTCACTCCTCTCTGTAGAGCCTCTCGTTATGTGTTTCCCTCCTGTCACAAGCAAATGACTCTGAACTGGCTCAGGCTTTAGAGCCTCACAATGAAGTGACTCATATCTCCTGCAATTATTCAGTTCCCCTGTTTTCTGTTGTTGCCGACCGAAGCAAAGATTTTTGGCAGGGAGACTTAATACTATGTCCAGTTTCTTTTAATTCAGTTGTATTCAGATCTCTAATTTTATGGCAGTTGTAAAACAATTCTCTGGAGAGACACTAAGTCTATCTCAGCAAGAAAACTCACAGCATAATCAAGACCAAACATCTAGGACTTGTGTGTTGGTTGTGATAGGAGAAAGTAAGGAAAGACATCACAAAGCCCATCCACAGCTCAGAATAAAGGAGCTGGCAATGTCACCTGTGCACTAGCCACCTGTCACAAGCAGTGGGCTTAGGAGAGGCACTCCATAAGGCGCAGCTGTGCTGGGTGACTCTGGCAGGTAAGTCACCTAGTACAGCAGAACGTTCCTCTTCTCTGGAGTATTTTTTTCTTCTTATGTTCCTCTGAAGTTTCAAAAACTTCACAGAACACCTAAACACCTTTGCAGCTTGCAGTAAACTTCACATTGACTCAGTCCTCAAATCTGCTTCCCTGTCAGTCCCTGTCAAGCCTCTTTCACCAATTACATACAAAGTTGTCCACCAATCCTGTTCCCTCCCTATGTCCCATTCTCAAAGAAATTTTGGGAGATCTTGAGACAGCATACCATAACTTGCCAGCAGAATCTGGACACAACTATGTTCCAATTTTGCAGAAAAAACAATGAATGCAAGAGAAATAATCAACTTGTATCTTAATCGGCTTCTCTCTCAGAACAGCTTAGATAAACCACTCATCTGGGCTATCAATAGTCCTGCTTGGGAAACCAGACAGCTACCCATCGTTTGATATAGTTCATAGCTGAGGATCCTATGCATAAGTTAAAGTGCACATCACTGGCCAGAGTCTGCCAGCAGCTTAAGTCCTGTTTTTCATGCAGAGGTTCTGCCTGGATGGCTCCTTTTAGCACACCTTGCCCACACACTGTACAAGGAAGCTAGGCAACATTAATTTAGGAACCAAGAATGTACAACACAAAACTGCCTAGCAAGCATTACAACATCAGTGACTTGACGGTCTGAACCTACGTACATGTTTATCACTATTGCAGGAATTGCGCTTGCCCTAGGAAACAGCAAAGCTCTAGGAAGAGTTAGGTGTCAAGACCACAACACTGCCAACTACAGAAATGCACGCTGGTAACGATCGTAGCTATCATGTCTAGGAAGAAGGGTAATGCTAGTCTGTTCCTATTGTTAAACCTAGTAGAACTGCTGTATCCACAGATATTAACTACTGAACATTGAGTAAGTCTGTCATTTTGCTTTGCGTTATACAGGCTTATGAAGAGCTTTTGCTCCACATAAGGGAACTCTCACACAGTATATTTCGGCTAGCTGCTGACTTTTGCTGGTCATTTCCAGCTCACCATTTCAAAAGCATTCAGTTATTACAGTAATGGAGTCTAAGACAAAGTGAGGGATCCTTTTATAGAGGAAAACAAAGTCTGATTCCCACTCCCTAGTCCAAAAACTTAACAGGTTGGACTAAAGCATTCATTACTGCCTGCAGCCCTTTCCTCCCCTTTCATTCATGTTTTTGTATCATGCTGATAAGCACAAGGTCATTTTGCAAGCTACAATCCTCAGCTAAAAACCAGGTTTCACCCTGTACTACATGAGTTACAGTGATCTTACAAGAGGTATCGCTGGGCTCCAGATAGGCATGTAGGCGATGGTATCTCTTAAGGTTAGGAGCAGATCTTGAAGCAAATCAGTTGAACACTGAACAGTAGCGAGTTCTATATTTTAATCAAATTGAATAAAAAATGCAATACCTCCGTAGTTAAATAGCTCACCAGAACAACTGTTTGTGACTTTCACTTGTTGGCAGAGTAAGTAGTAGCAGATTAGTCTGAGCTAAACCACATTTGGTCAAGTTTGCTGCAGCAGGAAGGTGCTGCCCCGTCACAGGGATGTCTGTGAGTTTGCAACATCAGGCTCAGCAATTCTGGTTACAGGTTATTTCAACAAATGAAAGGCAAGTTCTCAGAGTCCTTAATGACCCTGGGCCCTATGGTTCATGATTTCACAAAGCCCTCTGGTCAGCCTGATACACTTGTTACTTGTTAGTGGCAGCTTTGCCATGAGCTCAAGTAACAGACCACCTATCCGCACGAGCAGATGTGCCTAAGACGACAGGGCTCTCACCATTCTTCACCCGAGCCTTCGTGTAGCACAATACCTATGTGTTCTCCTGAACACACCAAGGAAGAACATTTTAAGAGCTCCAGAACAATTTGGAAATTGGACAAGGAATTAACTTTTTTCCATTTATCAGTCATAATTCCATTTTACTGCCTTATTTTTGCCACTAGATTTTTTTATTTACAAGATATCAGTATGCAAATATCTCATAGTCACAATAAACATATCTTACCCTGAAAGGCTGATTGACATAACAACCAGTAGTCACAGTGTTAGCCTATTCTTCTTAAAGTTAACACACAAGTCAGGGTCATTGCCTACTAGTCGAACAACCTATGCAGATTCTTGCTAGTTAGCTTACCTTTCCGTGAATATTAAAATTGCTGTTTCTTGGCGCACTGACATTCTGAAAGCTCTTTGTATACTGCGGAGCAGCTGTCCAAGGGGAGTGCGGTGCCGGGGTTGAGATCATCATAAAGAAAGGTTCGAAATTAGATTTGTACTCCAAGAAGTCCAATGACATGTTGGCCTGTGAACAGTTTTGTTGGAGAAGAAAAGTCACACCTCCAAAGGAAAACAGCAAGTATCTGAAAAATCCAAACTAGACATTCATAACTTATTTAGAGCTCAGTAGTACTGGGAACACTTGAACTATTTCAGAAACTTATTGTTTGCTCATCTAACAAGTGTCCAGAACAGCAGCTTGTGATAAAAAAATCCCAAGTGTTCACATTAAACACATCATTTGTTCCCCACCTCTGAACAGTTTTCTCCTTCAGACCTTTGCATTGTTTAGACCTGTAAAGCTCATCAAAAAGTTTGTGCTTATTTGAAGCATCAACACAATTCACCTAAACTCTGCTTTCATTAAGTAAAACTGGAGCTTTCTTTAACACAGTCTGAGACTTTCTGAGGCTTTCAGGTGCCATCTCCTGCCTGACAGATCCCGGTTTAGCACCTTCAATTGCCTTCAGAAATAGCAACAGTTCTGAAAAAGTTTTTCAGCCCCACTGTTTATAGTGAAGGCTCATTCTGTAGCAAGCTCCTCGTTTCTAAAGGGTGCCACATTTCTGCTGGTGAAGCCGGAAGCTCCAGTGAGGGACGGTGCCAAACTCCACTCACTCACACCACTTCACTGCACTTTCATTTTTGTTTCAGCCTACACACAATATCAAGTAGCAAGTTAGAAGAGACTGCGAGTTCCATTTTCGCCTTCCCTTGATCAGCCTTTGAAACTAAAGCTTCAAAGGTATTCCTCAGAGATGAGTTCCTCACTATTCAAATCTTGCAACATTTTCCTTTCCTATCTGATTAGTATACCCCATTTTGGATATCCTTTTTTTTCCCTCTAGAAGAAACAATACACCAGGAATTCCCTCCTCTTCCTTGCTCCTAACTTGCACATCTAAGCAAGTGTGGCTCGACTTCAGTTATATGACAGCAGAGTCACGGAGGGTAAGAACTACGTGAAGTTCAAAATCCTGGTTCAGAAACCAGTATGATATAGGTAAACTCATACAGGTAATCAACTTAGATTTTTGTTATGAGCTTAAACTGCAACATGTCAGAACTGTAGTAGACAGATCCAGGTGTTCAGATTCTTAATACTAAACTTAAGTACCCAGATGTCCTTAGTCAGGACAAGAAAGCTTGTGCATCACATCAAGCAACACAGGAACTCTGCATAAGCAATTTACTCCTGTTCCTGGTGGTCCTCTATTGCTGCGTGCTTGGCAGTGCAGGCATGCCCATCGTGTTAACTCAAACACTAGCTCTGAAATGCTGAATACATATTTGGTAACTACACGTTAGAAGGCGGAATACAACACACTGAAAAATCATAATATACTGTTGTATCAATAGGTAAGACACCACAAGCAAGTGGTTTATGCAGCAATGACCTATTGGTCAAAACGCTTATGAGCTGCTGAAGGATCAGAAAAGACCAGTACAGTGTCAGTAATAGGATAGCCTCACTTCTGGTTTATCAATTCCAATCTAGCTTTAGATGGTGTAAATCTAAATTTAATCAGACAGTTGTTCAGTACCTAAGAAACATCAATCAATTCTGTTCCTAGTAAGCAGCTGTCTATGTTCAAGAACCCACTGGAACGAAACTCACTGGTGTCTCAACGGAAGACTGCAGATTGACTGCACAAAGGGACTTCTCAGAAGAGTTTTCCTGAGTGCTGCACATGAGCTCCCAGCACTACCAACTCATACACTGTAACAGCATGTCAAATTAAGACTCCCGCTTAGCAGGTGGGGAAACACTTTGCCCCCACTCCCAAAAAAACCTCCAAGCTAATACTTGCTAAACAGGGCCTCAAGAGAACTAAGTAACTCTTCCAACTTTCCTTTAAGTATTCGGTATCTTTGTCACCTCTCTTTACCTTAAGAGAGCAACAAAGATATGAAATACTTAAAGAGGCTAAAGACTGCCCTGGTCAGCTACGCATTTTGGCACAGTCCATACATTGCCTTCACACACTGTGGGGGATCGATTCGCCTTTGATATTTCCAAGTTACCAGTTTGACTAGTCAGAGATTAAAGATACTGCCACATCATAGTATCTGACAAACAAAACATGGTGTAAGGTTATTTTTACATGCTTAACTGCCCACTGAAATCTTGGCCCAGTCAATCTGCTAGAGAAGCTGTCTATTGTAACAAAACACATCCTTCTAACTTAAGTCATTGTCTACAAGCATCATGTTCCTCGTGCACAGCAGCAGTCGGTATTAACCTCTCAGTGAGGCTACTGACTAGCAAATGGGCAGTTGGAATCCCTTTCATCTCCACGCTTGTACGCAAAAACTTGTCATTTCTAAATAGACCTAGAATCTCGCTCTGCTGATTAATACCCACCCACCACCACGACAGCAGAATCATTTATGAACTATTTAAGAACTAATGCAGCCTAACAAATTATCATCCTCACCCTTCCCCAGGCCCCCAGCATGAGACATTATCTGCTTATAAGCAGCTTCCGTAACACAGGTGTTGCAAAATTTCTTACCAGTACATCTGTCAGATAATCTACGCTGTAGTTCTCACCATGCCTTCGTGCTTTGCCATTTACTGAAAGAGTATAGTTGTAGTACTTTGAATTTTTCTCCTGTGAAAAAGAAGTCGTGTGTATTTATACAAAAGTAACATGTACACTGACTACGTGAAATAATCAAAACGAGCTGCCAGCAAGCATTTGTCAGAAGGACACCACAAGAATTCTCAAAACTGCCCTCCAATCACAAAACTTATTTTAGTGCTACCTCACATTGCTTTGGCTTTACAAGTCAGCGGTTTTCCCCAGGCACCTTAGTAGGAGTAGCCTTGGTGAAAGCCAAGGATCTGATAAGCAGTAGAGGAAAAGAGGGAAGAAAATTTGCATTGTTAGATGAGCTTTGCCTGCTCTTTTATGACCAAAGTTAGAACACAAGTTGGATTACAAAGCAACCGAAATAAAGCATCTTTTAAAAAGAATGGTCACATACCAAAGCATACCAAAAACTCCATCCAGGAGGGACATGACCTACTCCCCCTGCATCCTCTGCTCCATACTGAAAAAAGACAGACCATGACTCACAGTTTCAATTATGTTAAATAAAAGCTAGAAATTATATTTCATATTACTGTGCTTTATTCAAGTTAGAAAATTCATTAAGCCAAATTCCACCTCAGAATGAAAAAAAGCCCAAATACATATGCATATAAAAACACGTGTATAGCCTGTTAAAGAAACCAGGGTTAAGTAACTGGATAGACAGTAACTGAAAGCTTGGCATTCACCAATAAAATTTAAGTTTTACTCCCTATTCCACCCTGGACATGAAAATATGCAGAGATCCTGGAGTACACATGGTACATTATCAGGTAATGAAAGGAGATAAAAACATGCATGTAACAAGACACAGTTATGCTTTGTGATAACAGTTCGCAAGATACTAAAGAAAATTTTGCCTATACCAATGGCCTCCATCATCCTCCCCCAAAAGGGGGTGCGAACTTTAAGCAATGCTTGCCTCTTGTCACCTCAGTGCCAAATAATCTACAACTAGCCTTTAAAAAAAAAAAGGAAAGCAGCTGCTGAGTCAGTGCCAAACTCAAAACAGAGGGTGCATCAGAGCAACACAACAGGTCTTCTCAGGGCTGCCCTCTCCCATCCACATGGCTCGCCTAACTGCAGGGACAGGAGACTATGCTGAGTCAGGGGATGCTCAGAGGAAGCCAGATAAGTTTCCCTTCCCCTAGCTGTAACATCAGCAGAAACAAATTTGTGCCTGGCTATGAAAATTCACGTTCCGTTACTCTGTTATATCACCAACATTTTCCACCAAGAGATGCAAGGAAAACAACGCTGTTAAGAACCCCGTTAACTCATCTAGCTCCAAATACAAGTCAATCACATAAGAGGAACACCTGATCGTAGAGCTTTCAGCACTGAATTTTACAGCTTACCATAAACTACGACAAACTACAACTTAGTTAAAACCAGAAAAAACCAAAAGCACACACATACAAGTGATTTGATAATAAAGTGTTGGGTAACCTCTGTGCAGAGCTCTGATAATACTGTTCTCTCAAAGAATTTGCCTCAGTTGACATTTAATGTTTAAGTTACCATATTAACTGCTAAAAAGAAAATAGTCCTCTGATTCAAGGGGATCTATCAGTCAGGAATACTGAGGCAACATGATCTTTTTCTTTCAACATTATTCTAACATCATGCCTGATCTGGCACTGCCTTGATGGTGTTCTTCAATACCACATGCCAATAACCTATCCATTTCCCCCACTCATTAAAATAATCTCTAAAAATTAACACATGTGAACATACTAAAAAAGCCTTTGGATTCTACCATCCTTTCAAAATTAACTTTTAAAAATGTTCAGGCACCTACAGAACCTGATTTTAACCAAGCTAAGTTAAAGATTTTAACTTTGCATTGTATTTATCCCATCTAAGTGAATAAAACTGCTCATCCAAGTAACACCGTTTGAAATGTTTTGGGCACTCAGCAGCAGCTACAAATACAAAAATCACTTCATGTTTCAGAAAGGTGGACAAACATAAAGGAATTGCGTCACAGTGAAAAAATAAGCACAAAATACCTCATTCAAATACTTTCCAGCAAAGAACGTTTGATAACCACACATAGTTTTGAGCAGCGCAGGGAAGGTGTAGGGTTCTTGAATCTTCTGCCATAACTTGCTGCTACAGTTTCCTTCCAGAGTGTTGTTGACAACATGATGATTATGTGGGTATTTTCCTGTTAAAATGCTAGCTCGACTGGGACAGCAAAGTGCACTAGGAACATACTGGAAAGACAGGATGAAGAGATACAAGACCAACATCATAAAACAGTTTTTCCTCAAAACTGGTTAATATCAGTTGATTAAAAAGTTCACCAACATTAAAGCACACTCCTTTTTGGACACACAGAATTACATCCCAAGTATTTTCACTAATGAAAAGCCACACATAAGACTGGTTTTAGGTTTCTGCAGCATTTAATACCCCCCTTTAGCACCCCCCAACCCCAGATTAGATGTGATTCTTACACTGCAGCAAGTATTTGTTAAAATATTGTTTGCCATTATTTTAGCCATGGCAATATATTAGAATACAAAAAGAGGAAAGTGGGTTTTGAGCATGCACGAAGCTGAAAATTTTAACTAGCTTCTTCTAATGCTTCTCAGTTTGTAATAAAAATATTCAGATTACTCAGTTTTACTTTACAGCTTAAGGAAATTAGCACAAGTACTTTTAGGAAGTGAAACTCTCCCTCTCGAATTCTGAACATGACCTTGGGCGATACTCATTCTGAGACCTGAAAGCAGTTACAGAGATTGAATTTAAAAAGCCCACATGCATACGTACAGACTTCATAAACCTATTACCAGTTTTGAGATTTTTAGAATACCGAAGATACAAACTACACAAACGCACATACCTCGGAAGTTCAAAGAGTTAACATAAACACTTACGGCATTTAGGAAGGTTATTCCCATCTGTGCAATGAGAGCGTTAGTCTTCTTCAGGGGGGTCTGGAAGAAAGCAACCAAGACGAAATCTGCTCAAAACGCACGGGTGCTAGGTAAAGCGCCGGGGACGAAGCAGTCGTATGAGTGCGCTTGGAAGAAGGCCCAGCGCCCCGGTTCCTGGGCATCGCCGGGGCAAGCCGCTCGGAGAGCCCCGTCGCCCGGGCCGCGCGTGACCGCAGCGTTACGCAAGGCGGGTCGAGGGAGCAGGAGGACGGGGCGCTCTCAGGGATCACCTGCAGCTGCGGGGCTGCGCTCGGGAAGCCCCAGCCTCCGCCCGCCCGGAGGCGCTTGGCTGGCTGCCGCAAGCCCACCGCGATGCTCCCTTCAGCGGCCCGCGGGGCAGCTCGGCCTGAGGCCGCGGAGACAGACCGCGTCCCCGGCTGAGGGCTGGGCCCCAGCGGCGCCGCTTGTTTCCTGAGGCCGCCTCAGCGGCCGGAACGACCCCCGCCTCACGCCGGGCCCGCTCCGCCCTCTCCCGGGTGTCCCCAGCGGGGCTGCAAGGGCTCGGCGGGCGGCGAGCACCCCCTCGGCGAGCGCAAGGCCTCTCGCAGCGCTGCCACCGGCCCCCACGCACCGCCCCCCCCCCCTCACGGAAGGGCCCCCGTGAGCGGGCCGGGGGAGCCGCGGGGTTACCATGCCGCCCAGGCAGACGTCCTGGTCGTCGGTGAGGATGAGCACCACGTTGGGCCTCCGCGTCTGCCGGGCTGCCCCCGCCGGGCTCAACACCAGCAGCGCGGCCAGCGCCAGGCCCTGGGCCACCGCGGCTGGGGACATGGCGCAGCGGCGGGCACGGGCGGGCCGCCGGAACGGAGGGAGCCGGTATCGCTCGACCCCGCGACGCGACGCGGCGCGGCCGAGAGCAGAACCAGGAGGACC